>ARYC01017027.1:0-360678 GCA_000711775.1 Oxytricha trifallax
AGAGACTTGAAGCAAGAGAATATTATGCTGACTTTTCACCTCTCAGAGTAGTAATAATTGATTTCAATAGATCATAAAGAGTTGAAGCTTCAGGACTTGGCAACATTTATGGTACTCCTGGATACTTCCCAGAAAGGGAGGACTGGAGAGATGGTGATATTAAGTGGGATGTATGGGCTCTAGCAGCAATTATTTCTGAATGCGATATGCAAAGAAATGATTACTATAGCTGTAAGAGAGAGAAATATTCATAGCAGAGAATACAGCAATATCTAGACTAGAATAAGATAAAAGGTAAAATGAAAGATATGGCTGAGCAGATTATCTTAAGACCAAACCACAGAGCAGAGCAAACAATAGACTAAATGATCAACTGGATAGGAGATATCAAATTTAGAAAATTAGCACATGATGCCAAGGTATAGTTTGAGTGAATAGTAAAAATAAAACCCCTCTAATACACACTACGATACATTACATTTAAACATTAAACCCCTACATAAACCCTATTAAAACCCATATAAAGTATGCACTAATAGTCTACTTTTATCAATCAAAAACTCAATCAAACTACTGAAAGGGTTTTGGGGTTTTGAATATAGTGAACAACTAAAGCATGTTCTAAATTATACGTCTATAGCAAGGTTCCTCCATAAATCTCCAGCAACTGTGAGGTCTCACTGTCTATTAGCATTGAATTTAAAGAGAGATCATCTTAATTCTAAGCCTAAGATACCCTTAAAATTTTAGCAGCATCATATTGAATATCTTATTAATGATAAGACTCTTAAATACAGGGCTCATTTCTCTCTAGCCTAGAGGGCTGTGATGTTTCATCGCCAATTACCTGAGCTTCACATATCTGCTTAATCGATAGCTAACATATATAAAAAGAACGGAATATCTTACAAGACAGTCAATCGCATTAAGAGAGTGATTGACTTTAATGTTCCATTTTATAAGACTAATTTAAATTATATATTTGATTAAATGCAGGGGTCTTAAGAGCATAATATAAAGTTTATACACGCTGATGAAGCTGTATTACATTCAATACCTTTATATCAAGGTCTTGGTACAAGAGGTATAGTAATATAGAAGTTTATGACTAAAAGATTAAGGTTTAAACTCATGCAATTCTTGGAGGAATAAGTGAAGATAGTGGCCTCGAGACTTATGTTATTCACCCTCGTTCTATAAAGACGGAATAATATATTAAATTCTTGCAATAACTCAGAGAGATAAGTACGCTGACTAAGAAATTATTCTATTCGTTGATAACTTGTCAGTTCATAAAACTAAAGACTCAAGGAAGGAATATGAAAGGCTAAATATAACACCTGTATTTAATGTTCCTTACAGCCCTTAGTTCAATGGAATTGAATTATATTGGGGGTTATTGAAAGGTCATTATAAGAAATTGCTGCTCTACCATCTGATGCATGATATTTAAAGATAGATACAGTGGATTTTATTAAGAGTGGTGCTAAGAGAGTCAGCGATGATAAAGCTAAAGTATGCGCAAGAGAAGGGAGATTTTGTGTATATAAATAAGTTTTAGATTTAAACAAATGAATAAGTTCACATATTAAATTTGCCCGTAAAAGGATTTGGCTTCTCTTTCCTTTCTTCCTCTTAAGGCTTGCTTGGGCCTATGTTTCTTTTCTTAGTGCCAGATCCCGCATCTATGTTCATCTCTTCTGGCTTTTATAAATCTTTGAAGAGCCTCTTACTCAATTCATGTTTTTAATTTGCTGCGCTCTTTCATCAAGTATATAGCAGTACCAGGTTTTTCTATAAAGTTAGAAGACTAAGCTTACTTGAGATGAAGGATGCTTTTAAAGTTCCTACAGCCAGGTATCACTTATCCTAATACCTTGCTTCTCTTTTTCTTCAGGAGAGATGCTGTAGCGTTTCTTATGAGCTTCTTAAATAACTTCATTTAAGTACTCAGGTTTCAGAGTTGCAAGAACACCAAAGAAGAAGTTTCTCTCTGGCAACTTATTAGAGAGCTGTAGCTTTGATGGAAGGCAGAGAGCTACTTCCGAATCACTCATAGCATCGTCATATAGGTTTGTCACTGATATTTCAGGGTAGTTTGGTATCTCTATCATTCTAATTTCATTAGACTTAAAAGCTTTTTTCTCTTTACTCAGTAAGGCTTTTAAGAATGAGATTTTAATTCCCTCCTAAGTTGGCAAGAACAATCCAACTATAATGGATGTATTAATCTTACTTAAGAACTTACCTTGCTAAAAGGTCTTCTTTACTTCGAAACTTTCCTATTAAATCTTGAGATTAAATTTTCTTCATTGCATCATTCATAGACTCGATCTTGCTTCCTCTTTCTAGAAATGTTAATTAATAAGATTATGGATATCCATTCTAAGTTTATTAAAATCTTACTACTAAATAGGGAGGACCTACTGGAGGTCAACCTTGAAAAGTATGCAGAGAAGCATTGAAAAACTTGCTCCAAGTTTCATAGATTGATTTCTATATTTATCAATCTATCTTCATTAAATTGCTCCTAATAATGTTTAATTATTTTAGGAGGTCCTCCAAATTAAGTTCAAACTTGATTTGGAAGACCTCCTAGAGAAACAACTTTATTAGGAGTATTTTAATTTACTAAAATGTATAAAATTCTCATAAAATATGTCAACTTACAGTCTTTTATGATTAGTTCATTTTCTTAGGTCTCAGCAAAAATCCACCAGAGTGTCTTATACTCTACTATAATAGTTTATCAAGGTAGATTTTATCATTATTATAATAAAATATATCAGCAAACTAAAATGAGCGCTAACCTTTTGAGAAGCGGCATTACTTGGATCAAGTAAATAAAAGTTATCATTCCAGCAACCAAGAAAAGTAGAGACCAGAGACGCTTATACTCAGTGGGAGCCTACTTATGAAAACTTTCACCAGTCTAGCTTTGATATTTAAATATAAGTTAAGTAGGACGTTATCAAAGAGGCTGTGCAAATTGAGGAGGAGGTTAAACAACCAGCCATAGAGCATTAATAAATACCAGCCAAAGTTGACTATTAATGCAAGGAATGCAATAAAGTTTTCCCTTACAAGTCAACTTATAAGAGACACTAGAGAGATATACACAACGATATGCCAATATTATATCTCAAGCATTAAAAGAAAGATGGGAAGTATATCTGTGAGTTCTGTGAGAAGTCATATTCTCATACTAGAGACCTCAAAGTGCACTTAAAGAAAAAGCACAATTAAAGTTTTGTCTTTATTCATGATCCTACAGGGAATAGATTTCTCTAAAAGAGAAGATCAAGAAACCCAGTGGAGTCTCTTAAATTGAAGTCTAGAAGTAAGTTAAAATGAAGAAAGCAGTCAAGAACTTTCCAGTCTCTGAGATCAATAAAATCATGGTCAAAATAGAGGCAATGAAGATTCCCATATTAAAAATTATTGACTTAGATACTTGCCTAAAAAGCTACCTCACTCTTGAAGATAAAATAGAGAAGAGAGTCATTACTGATGACTAATATGCTTACAAGATATATCCATTCAATTACTTCCTTGCTGATGACAAGTTCCAAATAGAATTTGCAAATGAGTATCATGCTCTTTAAAAGGCAAAGTAAAATGAGTGCAGACATATCATATAGCTTGTGCTATTTTACTTGGTAAAGATCACGTAGCATTCAGGCTTCCATTACTTGAAATGACTTACAGAGAATTCTTATCTGACAATAGATGTCAGAGATAAATTGGCTAGATAGTATAGCAGATAGTTGAAGGGATTGAAGAGCTTCACAAGCTAGGAAATGTTCATAGAGATTTAAAGCGAGAACATCATGATAAACTTTCAGCCTCTAAGAGTTTATATTATTGACTTCAACAGAGCCAAAGAGTGCAAGCCTCTGCATAAGGAAATGTATACGGCACTCCTGGATATTTCCCAGAGAGAGAAGATTGGAGAGATGGAGACACTTAATGGGATATCTCGGCTCTAGCAGTAATAATAATACAGAGCGACATGCCAAGAAACGATTACTATAGCTGCAAAGGAGAGAGAGATTCTAAGCAGAGAATCAAACAATATCTCGATAAAAATAAAATAAATGGAGGTCTCAGAGAACTTGCATACTCAACTATTATCAAGCCAAGATAAGAGAATTAACAAACAATAGAAACAATTAAAAATCATCTTAGAAAGATAAAATTCAGACAACTGCCACATGACACTAAGCTTATGTTTGTGTGAGATATCTTAAAAACTCGCCTGTTATACTCACTTAAATTACTAATATTTAAACATTAAACCCTACATAAACCCTATTAAAACCCTAATAAAGTATGCACTAATAGTCTACTTTTATCAATCAAAAACTCAATCAAACTACTGAAAGGGTTTTGGGGTTTTGAATGATATCAAATATAATTTAGCTTAAATTTATCTAAAGGTAGCTCTTTGTCTAAACATCAGAGTCAATTAAATACATTATATCGTATATTTTTAGTCTCGACTATGTCTTAAGTGATCTCTCTGAAAATTATATATTTATTATAAAAGTACTAATATTTAATATTTAAGAATGATTTGACTCTGGATGTTGTTGGATCTCTAACTATTATCATAATTTTAATTTTTTAGAACAATAACTTTGCTAATGAATTCAACATCACCAATTTATATTCAAAGATTTAGTCTAATCACTGCTTTTTAAAGATAATAAGTTCAAAGTTTGATCATTAAACGAGTTTTTATTTAATAATTTGTAGTCTGATTTCTCAGTTGAATCTTGATGTACTTAAATCTTCAAGAAATTATAAACTGTATCAATAAGTTCACTTTTATTGATCGTATCTAAGAACAATGAATTTTAAGTACAGTTGAATATTATTTGAGCAAAAACGAAACACTTTTTTATTAATTTCCTTTAAAACATCTGATTCTAGTAAAATTTTCATGCAATCAGTATAAGAAGCTGAAATAATTAAAATAATATTTTGAGATATGAATTGAAGTGCAAAGGTAATAATAGTATTATGCAACGAAAGAGTTTTCTTATTCTTATCAATGAATTAGAGTAATGAAATTATTTCTAGTATATTGTTTTCTTAAAAGTTCAAGTTTAATGTTTTGTTCTCTCTCTTTGAACTAATAATAGAAAAATGACGCACTTATTTCTCTTGTATCTAATTATTTCTCCAAGAAACTTGATCTGCAAAATATTATATTTAAGGATAAAAATATTAAGGATAATCTAAAAGAATTTGGAAAGGACTTCGAGCGAGTTTTATTTTTGAATCTCAATGAGATGTTAGTATACTAGTAATGATTTAATAGGATGGGTTCCCATAACTGATAGGAAAGAAATTCCAATCAATTTTGCCTTAGCTACTTGATTCATGAAGGACGATTATATTAATTACTTTAATTTTAAAGACATTGTATATTCATATTCTTGAGATTCATCGGAAAGTAAAGCATAAACAAAAGTAATTGAATTATTTCAAACAAACTTAAGAAATCATAATATAAAATTAAGTTCTTATGAATTTTATTAAGGAATTAATCAGCTTTGTTTGATGAGGAATCTGGTTGAAATATTTCTATCAATATCAGTTAAATAATCTGTCGAGTAGGAAATCAAACCCATTTAGTTCAGTGAGGAAACACTTGGCGACTTCGTCACTCTGGATCCAGGACTTAAAGTATTGCAGGAAAAGCTCATTCATTTTATCGATAATAACTCAAGGAGAAGATCAGCTGCCAAGCGGGAGTTGACTTGGTCTTCTAATAAATATATTCACAGTCAAGTCTACGAAGTCAGGAACTTCATATTAACTCATGCCCTCATCTCTGCCCTCCAAATCATGAATAAAATAAAGATTAAGATCTAGGATTTACGTAAGCGTCAGGAATTTCTTATATTACAGTACATATTCCCAGCATGGCGTAGTTCTTGAGTTGCTCGCACCCAATGGCTCCTACTCCAATCATGAACAGTTTGCATTTGAACATTTAATAATCTGATCTTCAATTAACTTTTGTAGTTTTTATTAATTTCATGGATGAGGTAATTTTCTTCTCAAGAATTTCAACTTTTGATTACAAATTTAAAATTAGCAGGTTTCTTTTTCTTATTCTTTTTTCATTTGCAATTGAAGTATTTTGCACCTCTTTCAAGTTTTGTTCAAGCAATTGAATCTACGATTTAAGCCTTTCTATAAACTACTCTTGTTTTTGCAATTTGAATTCAAAATTAATTTGATCGACCTCCTACAAAGACTTTTAATCTTAAACAATTTCATTAACAGTAACACTAGTCTTAATATTTTTGGCTTTAGCTCCAAAGTTAAGAGTTTCTTTAGATTCTGAATAGTTATCGAACAGCTAAGAAATTGTACATATTATTGATGTTTGAGAATTTCCAGATAAGAATTATTACAGAATTCGAGTCAGTTTTGAATCTCTGTAGTTTATATAAAAATTTTTCTGGCTCTACCTTTTGTTCTTTTGACTTAATTGGCAAATGACATTTGATAAGGCTAACAGACTCTTGTTTATATTTGCTCCTTCCCTTAATCTAAGACCCTGCGAATTAGTTTTAGATACACACTCTGATCCAGCTAAATCAACCAGATTAATTTCTGAAGTCTTAATTTTAGTATTTCCACTATTTTTATCTTAAAACTTCTATGTAATCTCAATCTTAAGTATAGTATGAGATCTCGAACTTAACTCATTTTGGTTTGTTTCTGCAATAATCTTGAACTCATCTCCTTTGTGTAAGTATTTCATGCAATCTTCGAAAGAATTAACTTCAAATTACGAGAGCTGATCTATATAAATACCTCGTAATTTGCATTCTCTAATATCTAAGTTTTTTTTTTAAGGGTCCAATAGGTCATTCACAACCTCATTGTAAATTTCTAGATAAGAAACCTTTATTGAGAATTCAGTTTATGAGTGAGTTGTATTTTGTGGTTTTAATCTTGCTTCGTCGATACTTTAAAATATCTCAGCTAATGTTTGAGGAATGACTCCAAAGTTTTTTAAAAAACTATAATAAATAAAAGTTTTCATCGCTACCTCTCATTGTGAAAGTTTTTCCTGAACATGTTTGTCCGTAAGCAAAAATAGTAACATTGTACCCTTCTAGAGCAGAAAGAATCTTTTACTTTGAGTCTTGATCAAATATTTCTTAATTGCTCATGTCTTCATTCATTTATCATTTTAGGATTATGAATATAATTCGTCATTTAATTACTTAAAGTACAAAATATAAAAATACAGATTGAAAACATTATCTACAAAAAAGTCATAAATAAAAATATCAAATGAATACCAAACAAATAACTCTCGTTTGTATGTTTATTGATGAGTGTCTGTCCATCTTACTAAACCTGCCATATACAATTTTTCTCTTGCATTTTTTCTGCTTAATTAAGAGGCTTAATTCTTACTGATACTTGAATCATAATATAAAAAATCATAAGGAATCATTTATTATCAATTTAAGTTTTCTTGTGTTTTATAAATTAATTCACAATTAAATTAATTAAAATCCTACTCTAGTGATTAGCCTAGTTTTATATTATTTCTTCCTAAAAATGAACTTTCAGAGACTTAGCAGGTAAGTTAGAGTTTTATTGATTTTCACTAATCAAATTTGGGTTTGACCTTTTAGATTCCATATTGAAATTATGAATTTTTTCTTAAACAACTTAATTTAAATTTGAATTTATCTTTTTAAATCGTAATATTAATTGAATAAGTTAATAATATATGGATTGATCTATACAATTAGTAAAGTCATTTTAAAATATTTTATCTCTCAATCCAGAAAGTTATTTGAAAATTCAACAAAGCTAATATAACTTGATAAAAATTTCTAAACAAACCACCCAACATACAAAAAATTTCTACTGGTATTAAATTTGACTAGAGAATCTGATTCTCAAGAAATTATATTAAATTTTCTTATCTTTAACCCCGTAAAAATAATTAAAATTATTTTGACAAGAAAGTGCTCTAAGTAACAATCTTTCATCCACAAGATCCAAATGATCATTAGTCCAAACTATCTTCAAGTAGTGATTTCTTCTATCTTTAAAGTGCAAATTATGAATTGCAAAAATACCTCACCATTAAATCACTCTTAGAAAGAAAGACTCTCTTTGACACAATTTTCTCTGAAATATTGAGTTAACCAAATAATAAAATGTCTCATTATCAAAAATTATAACTTAAAATTTGAATTTTAGTAAAGGAAAATTGATTGATTTTTAATAATACCAAATAGATACGGGTTTATTTGCTAGCTTGGGTGTTTTAGCAGCAACATATCAGAGAAAAATAAGGCAGTAAATAAATATCTCTAAGAATTGTTCACTTTTATGTTAGAGATGGCGATAAATTACTTTCAATATTGGTTTTGAATCCAGACATGTTTCAAGAAATCCTTCCTAAGTCCAATCAGTACGAAAGAGTGCAACTTTCATCACTTAGATTGGTACACATGTTTGAGAGTGGGTACAGTCCAGAATTTATGCAGGAAATAAATAGCTAAAAGCAATGGATGAAGACACATTTAACCAAGTTTATGAATTCATTTTTGACTCAATTAGATAGAGATTTCAGGAACTAATTGATTTTGACTCACATTATACCACATTTCTGGATATTTTAAGCACTATTTTTAATGAGAGTAATGAGATGAAGGATATCTATTAATATTTATTTATAAAAATTATTAATTTTTTTTTAAAAGTAGTGGTTTGGATCCCTGGACCAAGAGTTATCAACTTAACAAATGGTATTGGGACTTGTACTGGAGATATTCTTGAACTTTAACATTTTATGGGTCCGTTTTTATCTGAATAATTACTTCTTCGTAAATGAACCTTAAAGCTGATGGCAAGTATCCTTAAAACTATCAATAAAAGCAGTAATAGATAGGAAATAAGCAAAATCTCAATAGCAGAATAATACATTTCTATAAATCTCCAAGAACTTTATAAGAAATATGTATAGAATGCAAATAACATTGTCCAAGACTTTACTAAAGGGTACTGACTTGTTAAAATTAATAATTTTTAAAATTTGATTTAATATTTTAGCAATAAAATTATTATAGTCAAGTAACGAGATTTTTAACTGCAAGAGTAGTAAGCAACATTACTTGAGCAAAATTAGGGCATATTCTAATGCAAAACACTATATAGAATAAGCAAATAATTCCTTCAAACTCCTTCTCCTTATATATTTTTAATTCTTAATTACTTAATTATTTAGTAATTATAAATGCCTGGTATCACTGTATGAATTACGCTTGACACATTCCACCACTTACAAAAAGATCTATTGGAAAATAATGACTAACCCTACATAATATTTGGAATTAGAATGGAACTCACAGATGAATCAAATATCTAAGCTAATAAATAAATCAATAAGCACTTCCATTCCCAAAGAAAAATGGTATAATTTAATAATTTTACTATATTTATATTTATATGATTTACTTTCACTTATTGCACATTGCAAGAAAGTATTATCATATTTGGGAAAAGATATAAAAGTTACTGTGTGTTAAAAATGCTCAAATTCCAAATAAAACACAGATAGAGATAAATTTATTCTTTCAAAACGTGATTCTGCAAACTTTTCGAATTTTACTTAATTACTACTATAAATTTTTTAAATAAATAAAAATATATTTATATCTTTGATTTAGACTTTGATTTATTAGTTGTATATTTTTAATTGATTTTAAAATTGACTATGAACTAGAATTATGTTTTAGAATTGGCTATAAGGTAGTTTTGACTGGTTAACCTAAGTTAAAAGCGATTGACAAATTATAAACTGTCCATTTGGGAGAATAGAGATAAAAGGAGATGTTGAAGAGAAAAGATTAACCCTAAATGTAGACCAGAAGTCAAACACTAGAACCCCTTAATTAGTTTGATGTGTGTTTTAAATGATGATGGTATTGTTGAGAATTAAGTTCTATCTGATTAATTTCATTTTTGTTGTTAGATTTGTTGCAGATTTTTTTATGCTTGAAATTTTATTTTTCATTTTATCATTTCTATATCAATCTTAATGTTGTGTAGTTATCATCATTCTACATCAATATTAATGTTGTTTAGAATAAACCATATAAGAAAATTTAAGTGAGAGTAAATTATTCATTTGCTTTAATTAAGAAAACTGTCTAAATTATATAAAAATACTTATTATTATTTTTGAGTTTTAAATCAAATTTATTTTTCTAATAAAATTTCACTAGATTAAAACTAGGTATTAATTAAAATTTATTAATATTAAATTTGTACTAATAAAAAAATTAAACTGATTTAGTACCACTATAATTCAATTAAAAAAATTAAGCTCATATTTAATGAAACTTATTTGATTAATATGAAAATCTCTAAAATTTTTACAGTTTTTGCTATATTTATTCATTTCTATCTACTGTTTTGATCTCCTATAATATACTCATATTTAATAGCTGTCTAAAATTTGATAAAAATAATAAATACAAATATTATTGATTGATATCTATTATAATAATTTTAGATAAAAATATACTATAGCTAGGGCTATCAATCACCTAATAAATCACTCATTTTATGCATATTATTTCATTAAATTTACTTTTATTTAGTAAATCATTTGTGTGGATGAAAATATGTTAATAAAAAAAAGAAATGAAAGTATTCAATAAAATTTAAATATTATTTATTATGATGAAAATTTCAAATTTAATGTTATAAAATGCCAAATTATTGTTATGGAGCAAACATCAAATTTCATGAAAAAAAAATCATTAAAAGTAATTAACTATGAGAAAAATTAAAAGCTAAGGAAAAGTCATTTAAATGCTTTTTCAAATAAAATTTGTATGCCATACTTCTAATTTTAATTAATAAATCTTGTGTATAAAAGAATTGATTATTTATAGTTTTCATATTCATAGCAAGATGCCTAAAAATACAAGTAAACCTTCATCCCAAAATTACTCTCATCAATGATACACATTAAGGGGTTTTGGGGTTTTGGAGTTTTCCACTAAATTTCATGCAAAATATGCTTGATGTACTTTAGTAGATTAATATTTCTGGACTGCACTGAGATAAAAATAACTGAATATTGCTTAGCTTAAATAGGAACTGAAACTGAATTATTCATAATTCTGAATGTAAAGCAAATCATTAGAATTCGTACTTATCTTCTATTTATGTGAATAATGGAAAGATATTTACTATACTTTAATAAAAGTGAAGTTTTAAACACTTTTATAGAGACAGTTATTAAAATTATGCTGGTGTGCTTTGTAGTACCAAAAGTTCCAATATAGACATGTATGATTTTATTTTTAAAGATTTAATTCCATAAATTATCTGAAAATAATGTTCAATTATGAATTGAAAATTTAAGTAAATATTTTTCAGAATTAAATTATGATATATATACTATGGTAGTGCTTAAAAAATAAAAAATTCCTATAATTTTATACTTTGCATTAACTATATACTTATTAAATATATATTTCTGAGAAATTACAACAATCTTTATTTCTCTTAGAAATATCCTATTATCATTTAATTAAATATATTTCAAACTAAATCTAAATACTATTTTTATCAATAACATTATCCCTTACTTTTTCAAATTTACTATATAGTAAAGTTTTATATAATTATTCAAAATAATAATTTCTTTTTATAATCATATTTTGCATTAGTAATTCTTATAATACATAAATTATATGACAATTGTTTGAATAAAAATTGGAATATTATTTATAATATTAGAGATTGAATGTGTTTTATAAAATTAAAAGAATCATTATATAGTTTGATTGAAAGTTAATATAGATTGGTTTTTAAATCATGATCACGAAATCATTTAGAGGAATGTGTGAATGAATATTCATTGTTTCTTGAATATATTTATATATTTATGTATATTTAGTAATTGATTAAGGTATTTACTTAGAGTGTTTATATTGAAGTATTATTATAGCAATTTTTTATATTTGATACAATATTTAAAATCTTGAATATGACTCTTAATTGAGGGACACCTTCAAGATTTTTCTCTTGTCCATTTTCATCAAATTTACCTTCATCCACAAATGTCACAGTCAAGTCATAAATCATGAAAATTATTTATATAATACTTTTATTAAAGAAGGAATTTCAATGTCTAACTTGGACAGTCCTTGGTTCTATGGTAACTTCTCGATTAGAGGAACACCGGATAGATTCTTGATCTTCATGCCCTCATCTCTGAAAATATGTATAAAAAATTAAAAAATAATATTTTGATATTTTATTGCTAAAATGAAAAGATAAGTATAGTAAAGAATTAAATTAGTAAATGATTTTCTATTAATATAAGTTATAATAAATTATAATTAACTTTTTTTGAAATTTATTCAATTATAATTTTAATTTTATTAAGACAAAGTTTATTTTAGTATTCCCAATAAACTAGATTAAGATAGTTTCACATTATATTTAATCATAAATAATTACACTTAATTTTTAAAAAGATTATTATTTATTACTGTATTTGATAATAAATAATTCAATGATTTTATTTAGATTTACTATGTTTCTCATAATCAATCAATATTTGAAGGAAAGTATGCACTTAAAAGTATGAAGGAATAGTGGGAATAATCCTAAGAAAAAATCTGGGTGTTGTAGTCAATTGCGAACTCCAGTAACAATTGCGAACTCAGGTTACAATTGCGAACTGTAATAATATTTTCAATTATATAACTAGAGAGGGGGATTCGGGAGATAGCATTACCCTCCTCATAAATCACATTCAACCTAGTTTGTTATTTAATTAATGTATTAATTCAAGCTTTATATGTTTCGCATCATTATTTTTTAAGCTTTGAAACACATTTCTGATAACTACAAGTTAAGGTTTACAAGATAATCAATTAGCCAAATTTATCAAAATATGAGGAACATAATCATAAATTAAATCTTATCACTTTAGGAAATCTTTATTTTTAAAAGATAATTTCAATATTAGTGAATCACTCTGGACTAGTTCTTTGTTTGCACAGTAATCCTGAAGATAAAAATTATTTGAAAGATTTATTTCGATAGGATTTTATCGAGGAAGGAAGCCAAAGTTGTAAACCTTTTAATGTCTGAATAAAGAACATAAAAAATTTTAAGTTAACTTTAAAATAACTTGATTGAGACATTATTGTACATAAAATCGGGTGGACAAGTTATATTGGCATTGATTAGGAAAATCTTGAAATGAGACATAAAATTTAAACCTTAATCTTAAAATGAGTTAAACAACAAACGATAAATAGTAATTTAATTATAAAACTCTCTTGTCAGATCTGAAATATCACATCAAACTTGTATATAATACATCATTATGAACTCCAGAAAAAATGATCCAGCATTTATAGAGAATCATTGAAGAATAGAATATTTTATTCTTACAATAAAAAATAAAAATATTAATAATACATCTGAAAAGCAAATAGCAATATTTGATTTTTAAACGATTGAATTAAATCTTAATGTTTAAATTCACAATAAAATAGGCTAAATGAGTTAAATGGAAGCTTTTCTTCATTAAATGCTGACGCCTCCTATACCTCCTGTAATTAATATAATAAAGTCTTTGCCATAGTAGGGTTCAGAGCCTTGTAATCTATTAGAGTCTGAACCTAAAAGAAATTGCTTTGCTTATAATAACACTAGGCTTCTCAATTAAAATTAAAAATATTATAACAGTTCGCAATTGTTACCACAGTCCGCAATTGTTACCTGAGTTCGCAATTGACTACAACACCCAAAAATCTCGGCTCTTCAATTAATACTTAGATTCGGTAGTGTTCAGCATGTTTAAGAGAGTGACACATTATAAAATCTTCAAACCTTTCTTCAATTTAGTTTTAAGAGCAGCACCCGGTTCACTCATCATTAAAGAAGTTACAGCTAGATTCATAAACGAGTTCTTATGATCATCTAATTTGCATAGATTTTAGTCTTCATATAGATTATTAATTCAGCACCTCTAGAGTTTACAAAGCAGCGATTGCAGCTGTGGTAGTAGCAAATGCAAGTATAATTCTGCCAGCTTTGATTTTTACATCAATCCAATCCATACCTTATAAATTGTAGTTCTGTGCTCTGATGTTTGCCATGGCATATATGAAATCGATTTGATAATTAGAATCATTGTCTTTCTCATAGTCTTGCACCTACATACTGTATGGTATAGTAGAACCGTAATCTGAAATTAATTTTATAATTAAGGTGTTTTGGGGTATAAACCTTTTAAGCCATTTATTACATTCTCGTACTTAAGTTTGATTTCTTGAATTTGATCTTCTTGCTAATGAGTAGTGCTAGTGTCAATCTATTAACTATCATTTTATTTCTCCATTTCAGAATTTTCTTTCGAAGGATCTTTTTCAACTTGAGATTGTATGGCTGTGGGTTTCTAATCGTTTGGAACGAATTCTGGTTGTTCACAGATAGCAGAAAATTTATAATTTGTCATAAATTTAAATGGCTTGCTTGACTTCTTAAGATCTAGTAAATTTTTATTAGTCAGGAATTTCTATGCCATAAATTTTTGCATAGAGAAGTGTACAGGCAGCTACAAAGTTTACATACGTTTAATTATCTTTATCGAATTCAACTGGTTGAGGAGAACTTTAACAGTATCCAGACTAACTTAGTAGTTTATTGAAACTTAACAAAGATTATAGTAGTAAGAAATTTAATGCAAGTTAGATGTTTTAACGGAGTAATATAAGCAACTTGAATTTGAGAAGGAGGATCTTTTGTCACACTTTGAAGAGGCAGAAAGATCCATGGAAGATCTGGTTTTCTAAATTAGGGAGTTAGATAACAAGTGTAACAAATGTCAGGAAGAATGTAACTCAATGGGAGAAGTCATATTATTAAACAAATTATAGAAACTTAGTTATAGTTTTTGGGAAGGGGTTATTTTTACCAATAAATTTATATATAGAAAAGTTGGAAACTCTTTAGTACATATATCAAGATTAAAAGAAGCAATTTGAAAATTATCAAAGTACCTGCAATGACTAAAAAAGAGATATTCAGTCACTTACTCAAAAGCTTATAGATAATGTATCAGAAACATAATTTAAAAAAATGAGATATAAAATTTTAAACTCCAACTCACTGCTTTGAGAGTATCCAAAAAGAGGGGAAAAGATTTAATTAGTAAAAAATATCCTTATTCAAAAATTAAGCTTCGCAATATAATCATTTTAGTGCTGAAGCTAATGACTGTTCAGTGTTAGAAGATATGAATCAGTAAATATTTAAATTTAAGTTATTTTGTAAATTTTTAATCAAGCGAAGAGATTTAGACCTAATGACGTCTACTAACAAGATGCTATTGCCAACCTTAAACCAGCTTCTTAGTTTATATCAGGCTCAGTGGGTCATCTCCTCAAACAATACCCCAGAACCCTTTCATTAGTTTGATTGAATTTATGATTGATGAAAGTAGACTATTAACGCATGCTTTATTGGATTTTAATAGGGTTTAAGTAGGGGTTTATTTTTTAATATTATTAATTAAAGTGAGTTTATGCGAGGTCTGTGGTCAGTTTATGACAGTGAGTATATAGATATATTGCTTAAGTTGCGCTATGGATTTAATGATTATAGTGATCAACTCAAACCTATTCGAAATTGCACATAAATTGCAAGACTGATCCATAAATTTTCTGCAACTGTAAGGTCTGTCTGTCTATTAGCATTGAATTTAAAGAGATAGCATCTTTATTCTAAGCTTAAAAGTCATTTTAAATTCTAGTAGCATCATATCGATTATCTTATCATTAATAATAATAATAATAATAATAATAATAATAATAATAATAATAATAATAATAATAATAATAATAATAATAATAATAATAATAATAATAATAATAATAAATAATAATAATAATAATAATAATAAGATCACATTGAGGTCTCTGGGGACCCCCGATCAAGTATATGTTTTAATATATATAAGGGACAAGCCCTTTCAATGTTATTTATCAGATCATTTCTATTGCTCAGCAATAAGTTGTCTGGCCACTAAAGGATTGTATTTGTAATATTCTCTTAGGTGGACTTCATGTGAACCTCTGATCTGTTTGTTAGTTCCAGTAATCTGCCGGTTAGTTCTGCCATTATGTCTACTAGTGTCTGATGGTCGTCTTCTTCTATTAGGTTGAAAATTATTCCCAATAGGTATTCAAGTGATTGGAGAATGATAGGTCTCGAGACTCCATCAGATTGAATAAGTATCTATTCTGTGTAGGTTAGCATTTTAAAGGCGTGTGGATCGTCATTTATTATGCCAACTCCTGGGGGTATATACCCTCTAGTTTAAGGGATTTGTGTCATGAGTTTGAACCATTTTTCTGGATCTCCTGTGTCTACATCTTGATTTTCTAGCACTAGTAGAACTTTTGTTTTGTCTAGCCAGCTCCAGCGTAGGAGGTTTTGGTATATGATAGGGATATTTAGTATATCTTTGGTCAAACTCAGTCCAAAGATTTGCCAGTCTTATATTTATGATAGATCTAAATCCGCGTAAACATTTGTAGGGAGAGTCATTTGAATTATCTTTCCCATGTTGTTTATTTCTATCTCCGACCAATGTTGTTCATTGATGATACCTTTTATGTCTTTTGCCTCCATGTACTTTTATTTTAAATCTTTAATTATTTACTATTATTTTTCTTATTATTTAATAGTAAGTGCGTCATCTGTTTAAGTTAATACGTCACGGAATAAATTAATTGGATATTACTGTTACGCATTTTAATATTTGGGATTTTTCTTATTAATGTTAGGTATGTCATGGAGCTATTCGGACATCTCGACATCTTGAGTATTGGGTTTTGTGGAGTTCTGAGAATATTTTGGTTCTTCTTGGAAACTTGTGGTTATAATCTCATCTTTGTAAGATCATATTTTGTTTTTGTGTTTAGGGAATGGTGAAGATTTTTACTACGTCTGCTGTGTTGAATACCAATCTTGGGTGCCATTCCTTCATATTTATTACCTTTTCTAGGTTAGAGTGGTTTGTGAAGGCTAAGGTAATGGCTGTGGTGATAGTCTAGATTATCGTAAGTTGAACTTAAAGGTTACTGTTCCTCTGGCATTACTACTTTTAGTGGTCTAATTCTATTATAAAGAATAGGTCTTGTAGTTATTCCCTTGAGGAAATATTTATCTAAGTTGCAGCTAGTTTAGTGAAGAAGGCTGTTTGGAGAGAGATGTTGTACCCAATGACTTAATTAAAGAAGTCTATTAGTTATAGTTGACTTCCTCTTGAGATGCTTTCTAAGCCTTTATTAAAGGCTTAGTATACCCCCTGTATCAATTATCTTAAAAATCTTTTAGGGATCGTTCTTATGAAGCTTACGATTGGCATAAGGTCAGGGTTCTTCTTGATTGCCTTGTTGAGGAAATATATCATTAGTCCCTCAGAGCAAGTAGCAATCTAATTTAATAATTCTTATTAATAATAAGACTCTTAATTACTGGGCTCATTTCTCCCTGTCCTTGAAGGCTGTGATGTTTCATCGCCAATTTCCTGAGCTACAGATCTCTGCATAATCCATAGCTAATATCTATAAAAATAATGATATATCTTACAATACAGTCAATCGCATTAAGAGATTGATCGACTTTAATGTTCCATTTTATAAGGATAATTTAAATTATATATTCGATTAAATGCAGAGGACCTAAGAGCATAATATAAAATTCATACACGCTGATGAGGCAGTATTCACGTTTAATACCTTAAAATCGAGGTCTTGGTAAACGAATGTACAGCAACATAGAAGTTTATGATCAAAAGGTTAAGGTAAAAACTCATGAAATCCTTGGTGGAATCAGTGAAGATAGTGGGTTTGACACTTAAGTTATCCACCCTCGCTCTATTAAGACTGAATAATATATTTAATTTTTAGAAATAGCTCAGAGATAAGTATGCTGACTAAGAGATCATCCTGTTTGTTGATAACTTATCAGTTCATAAAACTAAAGACTCAAGGAGAGAATATTAAAGACTAAACATAACACATGTATTTAATCTTCCTTATAGCCCTTAGTTCAATGGAATTGAACTATATTGGGGTCTATTAAAAGGC
The DNA here is from genome assembly GCA_000711775.1 of Oxytricha trifallax. Classification (NCBI taxonomy): domain Eukaryota; phylum Ciliophora; class Spirotrichea; order Sporadotrichida; family Oxytrichidae; genus Oxytricha; species Oxytricha trifallax. Next base: position 18,189 of record ARYC01017027.1, read on the forward strand.
CACTACAAGAAAATTTTGGTCTATCATTTGATGCACGATCTAAAGATAGATACAGTAGATTTTTTTAAGAGTGTTGATAAAAGAGTCAGCGATGATAAAGCTAAAGTGTGCGCAAGAGAAGGAAGATTTTATGTATAAAAATAAGTATTAGACTTAAACGAACGAGTAAGTTGACATATTAAATTTGCCCGTAAATGATTTGGCTTCTCTTTCTTTTCTTCCTCTTAAGGCTTGCTTAGGCCCATGTTTCTTCTACTAGTGTAAGCTCCTGCATGTATGTTCATCTCGTCTGCCTTTTAGAAATCTTTGAAGAGTCATTTACTCAATTCATGCTTTACTTGTGACTCTCTCTCTCTCTCTCTCTGTTTAATTTGCTGCGCTCTTTAATCAAGCAGTACCAGGTTTTTCTATAAAGTTAGAAGTCAATTTTTACTTGAGATGAATAGATACTTCTGCAGTTTCTACAGCCACGAGTCACAGATTTTGATTCCCTGCTTCTCTTTCTCTTCTGAGAGATGATGTAGCGTTTCTTGTGAGCTTCTTAAATAATTTCACTTAAGTACTCTGGTTTAAGAGTTCCAAGAACTCCAAAGAAGAATTTTTCTATCTGGTATCTTATTTGAGAGTTGTAACTTTGCATGGAAGGTACAGAGCAACATCTGGATCACTCATAGAATCATCAAAGAGATTTGTTACTGAAATTTCAAGGAAGTTAGGTATCTCGATCATTCTGATTTCATTAGACTTAAAAGCTTTTTTCTCTTCCCTTAGTAGGGGCTTTTAGGAATGATACTTTGTTCCTTCCTGAGTTTGCAAGAAAAATTCAACTATGGTTAATATTTATTAGTATTTGATAAATGCTTACCTTGCTATACCAAGTATCTGTAAAGATCTTCTTTACTTCTGAATTTCCCTATTAAATCTTGAGTTAAATTCTCTTCATTGCATCATTCATAGACTCCATCTTGCTTCCAGTTTCTATAAATTTTAATGAAATTTAAAATTATGGATATCCATTCTAAACTTACTAAAATTTTACTATTAAATAGAGAGATCCAACTGTAGGTCAACCTGAATAGATAATAAGAGAAAGATTGAAAAACTTTCTCCATGTTTCAAAGTTTGACTTCCATTTTTATCAAACTTTCTCCATTAAGTTGCTCCTAATAATAATTTATTTAATTAGGTGGGGTTCCTAATTTATTTAATACTTTATTAGGTGGATATATTAAAGTTAAAAACTGTATTAGGAGGTACATTAAAAAAAATTAATTTTAAAACCTCCCTTCCTAATTTACAAGAACAGCTTTAAAAGCACCACTTTGCTTCACAAAACACATTTAGGTCCATTTTAATGAATAAAATGGATGAATTAGTTAATAAATTTTCACTAAATTTAAGAAATATAGAACTAATGTGTCGTACTCTTTTCTCATTAAACCTCACAAAACTTTTGAGGATATGCTTTTACTCTTGTATAAAGGTATAATTGAAATAGCTTGCATAATTATTAATAGTATTTATAAAATGAGCGGTGACTTACTTAGAAAAACAGCATTGCTTGGCATTAGCCAACAAAAACTTTCTTTCATGAATCAAAAGAAAATTGAGACTTGCGATGCCTCTACCTAGTACGAACCTGAAATTTTCTAACTTTAGGTATCAGACTTTGAATAGCAATTCAGTTGTTAAATATAAATGCAGAGCTAAGAAATTTAATGCAAAGTTCCAATGAAAATGGCTGAAGAGGAGGAAGAGAAAAAAGAAATAAAAGCATTAAATTTATGAGAAGAGTGTGTGAAGAACCTCACTTATAAATCTGCTCTTTAGCGTCATATCTTATAGCAGCATTCTAAAAAGCCCAAGCTATCTTAAACATGATAAGATAGATGAAAAATATTTCTGCCCTTACTGCAATAAGTAATACTATCATTCAAGGGATTTAATAGTTCATCTATAAAACCATCATGGAAAGAAGTTTGAAGTAATATATCCAGAGTTTGGTGAGGTCTTCATTTAAAAAGGAAAGCCAAGAGACCCTTTAGAACTTTGGAACAAAGAGTAAAGAAAGAAAATAAATTTATTAAAACAGTAAGAAACCTCCCAGCCTCAGAGATAGTAAAAATCACCTTTAAGATTCATGCTCTTAAACTTCCAATATTGAATATAATTGACCTTAAAGAGTGTAAAAAAAAGTTATTATATCCTTGAGGATAAATTTGAGAAGGAAGTCATAACAGATAGTAGTTCGTATACAAGATATATCCTTTCAACTACTTCAAATGCGATGACAAGTATCAAATGTCAAATGGAATTCGTAAATGAATACCATGTACTAACGAAGTCAAGAGATAGAAAGTGCAGATTTATATTAAATCTCGATGCTATTCTGCTTGCTCAAGATCATGTAGCTAATCGTCTTCCTCTATATTAAATGTCATTAAGATACTACATTTAAAATAAAAGAATACCAAAGTAGTTACCTCTTATTTTCTTACAAATGTTTGCAAAGGCATTGAAGAGCTGTACACTCTTGGATATATTCACAGAGATTTGAAGCCTGAGAAATAGTGCTTGACTTTTCACATCTCAGAATAGTAATAATAGTTTTCAATAGATCATAGAAAGTTGAAGCTTCAGGATTTGGCAACGTGTATGGTACTTCTGGATACTTTACAGAAAGAGAGGACTGAAGAGATGGTGATATTAAGAGGGGTATATGAGCTCTAGCAGCAATAATTTGTGAATGCGATATGGCAAGATTTGATTACTATAGCTTCAAAATAGAGAAAGATTCAAATCAGAGAATACAGCAATATCTAGACTAGAATAGGATAAAAGGTAGAATGAAAGATATGACTAAGTAGATAATTATTAATCCTAATCACTGAGCTGACCATACATTTAGACTAAATTGTAAGTTGGATAGGAGAAAATAAAGTTTAGGAAGCTGTCTCATGATGCCTGAGTACTGTTTGAGTGAATAATATATATAAAACACTTGTATTACACACTAATTATCATTACATTAGAACCCTAAACCCCTACATAAACCCTATTAAAACATTAATAAAGTATGCGTTATTAGTCTACTTTCATCAATCAAAAACTTAATCAAACAACTTCAGGGGTTTTGGGTTTTTGAATATTTGAAGGGAAGTATACATTTATATAATATTAATGCTACTTAAAAGTATGAAGGAATAGTGGGAATGATCCTAAGAAAAAATCTCGGATCTTCAATTAATACTTAGATTCGGTAGTATTCAGCATGTTTAAGAGAGTGACACATTATAAAATCTTCAAACCTTTCTTCAATTTAGTTTTAAGAGCAGCACCTGGTTTACTCATCATTAAAGAAGTTACAGCTAGATTCAGAAACGAGTTCTTATGATCATCTAATTTGCATAGATTTTAGTCTTCATATAGATTATTAATTCAGCACCTCTAGAGTTTACAAAGCAGCGATTGCAGCTGTGGTAGTAGCAAATGCAAGTATAATTCTGCCAGCTTTGATTTTTACATCAATCCAATCCATACCTTATAAATTGTAGTTCTGTACTCTGATGTTTGCCATTGCGTATATGAAATCAATGTGATAATTAGAATCATTATTCTTCTCATATTCTTGAACCTACATACTGTAGGGTATAGTAGAACCGTAATCTGAAATTAATTTTATAATTAAGGTGTTTTGGGGTATAAACCTTTTAAGCCATTTATTACATTCTCGTACTTAAGTTTGATTTCTTGAATTTGATCTTCTTGCTAATGAGTAGTGCTAGTGTCAATCTATTAACTATCATTTTATTTCTCCATTTCAGAATTTTCTTTCGAAGGATCTTTTTCAACTTGAGATTGTATGGCTGTGGGTTTCTAATCGTTTGGAACGAATTCTGGTTGTTCACAGATAGCAGAAAATTTATAATTTGTCATAAATTTAAATGGCTTGCTTGACTTCTTAAGATCTAGTAAATTTTTATTAGTCAGGAATTTTTATGCCATAAATTTTTGCATAAAGAAGTGTAGAGGCAGCCACGAAATCTACATACCTTTAATTATCTTTATCGAATTCAACTGGTTGAGGAGAACCTTAAAAGTTAATTTAATTATTACTTTATTGATTTTGGCAATTATCAGAATGTAAAATACACATGCATATATTAAACTTATAAATATAAATTTTATTTTTTAATGAATGGTCTACCATCCTTAGTAACTTTGTCGAGTGGATAACCCCATGTAGTAATTGCTTATAATAATTTAATTATGTCCCTGATTAAGAAGTTGCATTTATTGTATAAATAATTATAATGTCATTTACGAAATGTTTTTAGAATCTCTTTCTAGCAAGTCTTACACATTCAAGGAAATTAGGTGGCTTTTTATCAAGAGTTTTTATAACTTTCTTAATATTTGCTAGTTCTTACTGATCTGCGAAATTAATAGAGTCCTTTTATTCCAAATATTTATTAACAACCTGTGGTTATAAAGTTTACAGTTTTCCAAATAAACATAACATTTATTTTAAGGAAGTGCACAAGTGATCACAATATACTTTTTTTAAAAATTTTTATTTGATAGACAAGACACATCAAAAATTAAAGTTGAGAAAACTTAAAAAATATTATATTACAATACTTATCTTTGATAATTCTTATATAATATATGATATATAAAATATTCTTTTCGTTAAATATAGCTTATTTATATTAAATTTTTGTTTAAAATTTGGAGGATTTACATTTAAGTAAAATAATTAAAAAATATTTTAAAGAATGAATAAAGTTTTGTTGAAAAATTATGAAAAATTATTATTCAATAAACTACCCTAATTGAATCATATAATTATTATTGACCTTTTAATCATATTTATTAAATAAAAAAGTTTCGAATTATTTATAATTTATTGAATTTAGTTCTTCTCCTTGCATGTTAAATTTAAATATTTTAATTAATTTATCATCATACAAAATGTAACCGTAATTAAGATAATTATTTGATAAGTTTGGATTTCATTATGCCAATATTTTAATTAAGATAATTTAGGTATTTGCCTGATTTTTTCAAATTTTTTTAATTCAAACATTTTTTTTGTAAAAGATACGTGTTATTTTTAAGATAAATTTATCAATAATAAATATTTATAAAAGATATTTTTAAGGATTTAAAATCAACCTTTTTTTATAGTTAATTATGATTTTTTGTAGTTTATGTCTTTGGCCCACTCAATACAATGAATAATTTCCTCTGGGAACATTTTAAGTGTGCAATGAGGTATCTCGGTGTTGTCTACTGGGTCATTCTAATTGGCATAAGATTCTGTCTTATACTCTGGCAGTACTAGTTACACGTGACCCTTGGGATCTAAAGTACCACTATCAATTAATGTATTCATAGCTGCCATGCATTTCCCGTCTATGCATAATCTGGCAGCTACGTTATCAAGAGCAAATAAAGAATAAACTATAATTCTTGCTCATTAAAATAAAGTAAGAGCATTGGTTACAATTGACTACTCTTTGAAGAAGCCTTCATTGTAGATATGGGAGGTACCATCATGAATCTTGTCTAATCTAGCTATCACGTGATTTTTTAGATTTGGATTCATTTGAATGGCTGCGGTTGCTGCAGTCGATGATTTAGGCTTATGTATACTTATAATATTTTTACAATTATTATTTATAGAATATTTTATGAATAACTAATTTAAATGCTTCTCTCTGAATAAGAACTGTCTATTTAGGTTTCTAACTTCAATAACATCTGGATCTGTATGTATGATTTATACCTCACTACCAGTACCTATTCTAAATGATGTTTTTTTTATTTTATACTTTTGAAACAATAAAGTTTAATTTGCAATTGAACAACTTATCGACGAGGTCTTTGCCTAAAATTAGATTCAAACCGTCATATCTGTTTCCACTCTCCTTAAACAAACATTATGATTGCTCTTCAAAAATTATCATAAATTAATTAGGAGTTGAATTACTAATAATAAAAGTATCTCAATTAATATTTTTATTTAATAAATGATATAAAATTATGATTATATTGAAGTATAAGTTTGTATTATATTTTTATCAGATTTAAATTTATATAAACATTTTTATCATTACCTTTAAAATAAGAGTTTATGAAATGAATATTAATAACATAAATACGATGATATTAGCTTTTATCTATAATTTATTTCAATAGAAAATTAACAAAATCAAAGTTTATGTAGGAAAATTAATGCAATGAATTTAATTTTAAAAATGAAAATTTATTAATTCTATGCAAAATGAGAAAAAACAAATATATAAAGATTTTAATTATTAAATTTTTTTCATATTTAAATTTTTTTCATATATAATATATAGTTCCTTTAAAATTATATTGTAGTTTTTCAATTGGAAATAGCTCCATGCAATCGAAATAGAATAATTAGTTAATTGGCATGTAAACTAAGAAATAAATAATCAGTTTTATCAAATTATTTTATAAATTTACTTTTGAGTAATACCTTTGACAATTTTTTAAGACACTACACCTCCAATAAAAGCACAAATAGGTGGTAATTATTAATTAATTAAAATTAATTTAAACTCCCAATAAATCAATAATTTAAAAAATAATCATAATAAATTTTCGGCTATGGGGTCAAACACATCCCCCCCCTAATGTATACTTTTCTTTTTGTAGTCTGATAGAGTTTTTGACGCTGAGTAATAGTAGCTTATGTACTATGTGTGTGCGATCAATAGTTTTTGAATTATGACTCGAAATAAGTTCACTTTTTATATATAAAATTAAAGTAAAAATTATAAAAAATTTCCAATTTTTCATAAAATCGATTTTTATTAAAAAATATCAATTCGGCTACTTATGCACAAATTTTATAAAAATTATTAATTTTATTTAGTTTATCAAAAAATATTGTATTTAATTTATTTCACATTATCGGAAGAAAGAAAAATGTGAAATAAACTAATTAACCTATTTTTTGATAAACTAAATAAAATTAATAATTTTTATAAAATTTGTGCATAAGTAGCCGAATTGACATTTTTTAATAAAAATCGATTTAATGAAAAATTGGAAATTTTTTATAATTTTTACTATAATTTTATATATAAAAAGTGAACTTATTTCGAGTCATAATTCAAAAACTATTGATCGCACACACATAGTACATTAACTACTATTACTCAGCGTCAAAAACTCTATCAGACTACAAAAAGAAAAGTATACATTAGGGGGGGGATGTGTTTGACCCCATAGCCAAATTTTCTAATTATTTTTTAAAATAATTAATCAATAGTACGATTGAGTAAGCAAGAATGATTCAAGCATTTCTTTGACTTTTTTCTTCTTTTAATCTGAATCTTCTTCCTTGTATAAATTTTTGAATAAAACAACTATTTGTTCTCTTAAGCCAACATGCGCCAAATTTCTCTTTTCATTCTCATATACTTTGTAGATTTCATGGATTATCTTCTGACGTAATTTCTTTACAGTTTTTTTTAGTATTATATAGCTATTTTATTGTAAATTTTAATGTTCAATCTCTTCTTAAGTTTTGAAGTTAATAGTCACTGGTACCTTAATTTGCATGGCAACCCCAGAACCCTCATAAAGAAAGAATAATTAATGCATATTATTTTTACAGCGAAAATAGCAGTTAAATCAACATCATTGAGTTTGAAGGAAGTTGGGTTTATAACTGTAATGCATGACTGTGAATTGTTAAGTGAATCACTCATATCTGACTTCTTTAACATGCCTTATATTTCTTTTAGAGTAATCACATCACCATCTTGATACTTGTGCTTGAAATATTAATTTTAATTTCTAATAGGGTTACAATGCTTGAGTTGGATATGAAATATTATTCATCATAATTTCCCATGTAACTACTATAATTTTCAAATCTACGACTTTCAAATCTTTAGTCTCTTTAATGAAATCTACCACAGACTTTTCATTATCCTTAACTGAGACTTTGACATAGTAATTTAGTTGTTAGAGTTTGGCAACTGAACTTTCATCTCTAAATTTAAGTTTTTGCAAATCATTTTTATCAATGAAGAATTAGCCTGATTAGTCCGCTGCTCTGACATTGGCTCTATCGGTTAGTATGAGCTCTTTGCAGCCAGCGAATAAATAAAAAATAAATTATTGAAGGGGATATTCTTAGCTATTTCTATACCCAAAGGATCGAGACCCTAGAGTAGGATTCTTGATTCTGCTTGCTTTGTACTGCTTCAATTCCCATTAAACAAACACCAAATAACATTTCATTAAATTGCTTTTTTATAATTCATTTTAATGAAATTGAATAAATAAATTAATTAAGTATTTTCCCTAAACCTTTATATTAAGAAGAATTCTCTTAAATTATAAATGAATAAAAAAACATCATTTACTTTTTTATTAATTTATTTGGTTATAATTGCTCCAATATATTTACTCCAGATTATTAATATATATTTAACTTTTTCATCGTTTATGTCTATTGACTATTCAATTTGCTCCTTACTTGTTGGATCATAGCTGACATTAATATTTTTATGGAATAATTATAAGGTTGAATTTTTTTAGCGTAAGATAAATTTTAGATTAATCAACAATTTTGAATATATAAATTTGAACTAAAGACTTAAATATCAAATAAGGGAAAATATAGAGATTTGATAATGAAATTAGCTGCAAATATTTCGAAAAGTATAAATTGAAACTTTACAAGATATTCTGACAGTGTATATTCAGCGCATATGCGCTGATTTTTATTTAGCGCAGACTGCGCTGAATTAAATCGAGGCTCGGTAGACATTTTTAAGGCCAAATAGCCGTTCTTAAATGATAAAGTCCCTGTGGGACTATAGTGTTTTAATTGTTAAATTCTTAATTAATAATAATATTTTTAGTAATTATTAAATTTCCGCAATTTATTAAATTTAATAGTTATCACTAATGTGATTTCTTTAATGAGAAATTTGATTAAGTTAAAATATTTAATTTTTAATAAAAAATTAAAACTATATTACTAAAAATATTATTATTAATTAAGAATTTAACAATTAAAACACTATAGTCCCACAGGGACTTTATCATTTAAGAACGGCTATTTGGCCTTAAAAATGTCTACCGAGCCTCGATTTAATTCAGCGCAGTCTGCGCTAAATAAAAATCAGCGCATATGCGCTGAATATACACTGTCAGAATATCTTGTAAAGTTTCAATTTATACTTTTCGAAATATTTGCAGCTAATTTCATTATCAAATCTCTATATTTTCCCTTATTTGATATTTTAAGTCTTTAGTTCAAATTTATATATTCAAAATTGTTGATTAATCTAAAATTTATCTTACGCTAAAAAAATTCAACCTTAAATAATTTACTCAGTTCTTTATACACTTCTTCCATTAATTGAGCATATTTACTGATAATAAAACTAAATAAAATTTTGGTAGTATACAAAGCTTATCTGAGGAGCCCAGTGATAGTTGTGGTCATAAACCAACCCTTGGTAAGTTGTATCTGTAACTTTAGTTCTATCCACCCATTCTTTCACTTGTCTCAAGATTTCGTTCTTTTCAAGTAAAAGCTTCTCTTGATAATTAATTTAAAAATTAACATAGAAGTAAGTATATTTACGTACAAAAACTTAAAATAAAAGTAATTGATGACCTTTTCAAAGCCAGCTGGTGGATTCTTGATAGCATCAATCATGGCAAATTTGACATTGCAATATTTTACTATGTCACTATATCCCTCGTTCTTTTACGCACCTTCATACTAATTTCATAAATGATTTAATACCTTGCTCATGTTCATAGCCTGGCTCGTTGAAATAGACCTCATTAGACATAATGATTGCTTGAATTGACAGTAAAACTTAGAGTATCGTTGAAAGTTTTGGATCCCAATTCTCAGTAGAGGAACCTCTTCGGGTACCGAGGAGTGATAGACAGACTTTACCGTTTGTATAGAGATTTGGATTGAATCTTACTGTACCACTGCCTGTAGTAACTAGAGTGCATTTTGGAGGACCGTTTGGATAGGTATTCTCAAAGAATAGATCATAAATAAAGGTATAATAACTATTTAACTTTAACTTAAGTCTGCGATTTCCTAGGCTAATCTTTCTAGTTTTGAAACAGGAGTATGTATATTAAAAATATTAAGAAGCTCTTGGTAATGGCCCCCTGTGGGGAGCCTCTAAAATTTTTTTTTTTAATTTTTTAAAAAGCTCTAAAAATTATTTTAACATCAAAGAAACATGTTATAAAATTAAATAGGTTTCTAATGAACTTTTTTAGGAATCTGCAGCAACCCAAGTTATATTAAAACATCCCATTTACATTATAAAATACATCAAATTTTAAATAAATTTTATTGATTTAGTTTTTTATTTTTGGTTTATTTAAATTTAATTTTCATTTATTTATTTAATGAATTCATGATTTGCTGTTACTTTTGTGAGAAATAAAATTACATGATGAGTTTTATTATGTTTTCTAAAGATGAGTTTTCTTTACATTTTTATTTCCCACAAAAGTAACAGCAAATCATGAATTCATTAAATAAAGAAATGAAAATTAAATTTAAATAAACCAAAAATAAAAAACTAAATCAATAAAATTTATTTAAAATTTGATGTATTTTATAATGTAAATGGGATGTTTTAATATAACTTGGGTTGCTACAGATTCCTAAAAAAGTTCATTAAAGACCTATATAATTATATAACATGTTTCTTTGATGTTAAAATAATTTTTAGAGCTTTTTAAAAAATTAAGAAAAAAAATTTTAGAGGCTCCCCACAACGGGCCATTACCCGAAGTTCTTAACAAAATTGTTTTGATTTATTTATTTTGGAATCTTCACTTTTGTTGCTCTTATCAGCTGATTCTGTATTCAGGCAACTCAAGTAGATAGTACTAAGACCTCCAATATTAGATAATAATTGATAAATTGATTCTTTCTGCCTAGGCTCATAGTCTTCACCAATATCCAGGAGCAAATCTAGTAAATGCTGATGATTTGACAGTTCTTTCACAAACTCAAGATATGATATGTTAAGTTCATAATCCTTAGCCATCTCAAAAAAATCATTAAATTCTAATGAATAGCCCTCTAATGCAGGAAGTAGAGCAGATTCAAGGATCATATCTTTTACTTCTTAAGGAGCTTGCCAGTCTTGGGACTTAATGATACTAGTCAAGATGTTCATAATGTTGGCGATCTATTGGTTTTTAAGTAGTTTATTAAATTTTGACTTTAGATACTCATTTATATTCCAGGCAGTATCAACTCCAGTCGTATATCCTACACCTTTTTTCACTTTGTTCTTATCCTCTATAAAAGTATTCTTCTTCATTTTCATTGAAATATGAAATCTTATTATTATTTCTATACCGCCATATAAAATCATCATATGCAATTCTTCTTGGTCCTTAATCTTCTTTTTTAGATCATTAGGATTTGGATTTTTGACTTTTTAATATCGCATTCAAAACCCCAAAAACCCTTAATGAGGTTTATAAGTGCTTTGATTTGTAGGAATTTTTTAGGGGTTGGGATTAGAAATTAAATGCGAGACAAAAATATTAAGCTTTTGGCGTCTATTTACGATGAAGAGTATTTAGAAGTGTTTAAACTGCGATATGGATATGATTCATACAGTCAATAAGTCAAATTAGTACTGAACTATTATAAGTTTATTGCACTGCTCTTAAAGCTAAGTCCATCAACTGTTCGATCCCACTGCCTTATAGCAGTATAACTAAAGCAATAATAGCTGAATTCTGAGCCTAAGAGAAGTCTAAGTTTCTATAAAAGCATATTGACTATCTCATAAATTAGAAAACTATGAAGTACTGGGGTCACTTCTCTCGATCAACGAGCTACTATGTTTCACTGCCAGTTCCCTGAATTGAAGATCTCTGCATAGTCTATTGCAAACATTTATCAACGAAATGGTATATCTTACAAAGGTGTGAATCGTATCAAGAGAGTGATTGATTTCACTCTGCCATTTTACAACAATAACTTAAATTATATTTATAATTAAATGCAGAGAGCCTAATAGAATAATATTAAGTTTATTCATGCTGAAGAGGCTGTGTTTACCTTCAACACTTTCATCTAGAAGTCTTGGTATAGAAGGATAGTAATATAGAGGTATATAAATAAAAAATAATAGTATAAACAATGGCAATTCTTGGAGAAATTAGCGAGGATGCTGGTTAGGAAACTTATATTATTCATCCTCGCTGTGTTAAGACAGAGCAGTCAAAACCCCAAAACCCCTTAGTGAAGTATGTAAGTGCTTTGATTCATAGAGTTTAGTTGGAGTCTTATTAGGGTTAGTAGAGAAATAAGATCAATTTGCAAAATGAGAAATAGAAATTAGCGAAATTCAGGGTCTATATATAATGAGTAATATTTAAATTTACTGCTTAAGCTTAGGTATGGTACGTTTATTAATATAGATTAAGTCAAACCAGTACTGAATTATGCAGCTATAGCAAAGTTCTTACACAAGAGTGCCTCTACTGTTAGGTATCACTGCATGTTAGCTGTTTAGGATTTTAATTCAGGCACTTGAAAGCATCCTGCAAGAAAATAAAAGTTCTCACAACACCATATTGACAATCACTGCGACTCGAAAACTTTGAAGTATTGGGCACACTTTCCATTAGACTAGCGAGCAGTAATGTTTCATAGCAGGTTTCCTGACATGCGTATCTCTCCTTAGACTATAGCCAACATTTATAGAAGAAATGGTATTACTTTCTAGAATGTCAACAGAGTGATGAGAGTGATTGATTTACAGTACCATTTTAAAGTTATAATTTAAACTATATTTATATATGATTAAATGCAAGGGCTATTACTAATAACATCAAGTTCATACACGCTGATGAAGCGGTATTCACCTTCAACACCTTTATTAATAAGTCTTGGTATAAGAAGTATGATAATAAAGAAGTCTATGATTAAAAAGTGAAGGCAGTCACCTATGCAATTTTAGCTAGTATAAGTGAAGATTCAGGCTTAGAAAGTTATGTTATTCACCCTCGCTCTATTGAGCGAGAGTAGTATATAGAGTTCTTACATAAGCTCAGAGAGAAGTATAGTAACCAAGAGATCATCCTATTTGTTGATAACCTTTCAGTTCATAAAACTAAAGAGTCTAAGAAAGCTTATGAAGAGTTAAACATAACACCTGTATACAACGTTCCTTATACCCCATAATTAATGGGATTGAATTCTACTGGAGTTAAATCAAAACTCACTACAAGAAGCTGCTGCTGTATCATCTTAAGCATGACTTGCCAATCGATACAGTAGACTTAATTCAAAGCAGCTGTAAGAGAGTGAGCGTAGATAAGACAACAATTTGTGCGAGAGAGGGAAGAATGAATGTTTATAAATAAGTTTTAGATTTAAACGAATGAATATATTCACATATTAAACTGGCCCATAAATGGGTTTGGCTTCTCTTTCTTCTCCTCTTCTTATGGCTTGCTTGGGCCCATATTTCTTCTCTTTGTGCCAGCTCCTGCATCTATGATCATTTCATCTGGCTTTTAAACATCTTTATAAAGTCTCTTTCTCACCTCATAAATTGTCTGCGACCATCTTTCTCTGTGAACCTTTACATGCTCTTTCATAAGATAAATACCAGTGCCAGATTTTCCTACAAAGTTATTTGCCAAACCTTACTTGAAAGATAAGGATGCTTCTTAAGATCCTCTAGCCAAGCTGAGCTTATTAGAATGCCTTGCTTCTTCTAGTCTTCAAGAGAGATAAAACATCGTTTCTTATGTGCTTCTTCAATTATTTCTCTGAGATACTCCTCTTTTATTGTATCAAGAACACCAAAGAAGAAGTTTCTCTCTGGTAGTTTATTAGAGAGTTGCTTCTTGGTAGGAAGGTACACTACCACTTCCTTATAATTCATGGTATCCTCATAAAAATTAGTGACTAAAATCTCAGGGTAGTTGGGAATTTCAATTAGTTTTATCTCTTTATTTTTAAAAGCTTTCTTCTCCTCACAAAGTATTGCTTTCAAGAATGAAATTTTGGTATCTTCCATCGTTGGAAGGAATAAACCAACTGTATAATATGTTAATCGTCATAAAGTTATCTTACCATGTAAGGTTAGGTATTGATAGAGATCTTCTTTACTTCTGAATCTTGAGATCATTTCTTGAGCTCAACTCTTTTCATTTGATCATTGAGTGATTCCAATTTTGTTCCTCTTCCTATTAATGAATTTCATATTATATTTTATAGACTTCTGGATTCTATTCTTTAAGAACTTACTATAAAATATGAGCATCTTATAGGAGGTTAACCCTGCAAAGATACGTGGAGAAAGTTTGCAGAAGCTGTAACATATTTCAGAGATGGATCTCCATTTTTATCAATTTAGTTCCATTAAATTTGTACTAAATTTGTTTAAATTTAATTAAAACTGGTACTAAATCCGTTTAATTTTAATTGGTACCAATTTAATAGTACCAAAACTTAATTAGTACCTAGTTTTAAACTAATGAGGTTTTAATGGAAAAGTACCAATATGGTTCAAAACCTAATTAGTACCAGTACCAACCTAGATTTTATCTAAGTTTGTACAAAAATTAAAAATATTAAGCATAAAATTAGAAAATTTATAGTTATAAACTTAGTATAAATATGATGTCAAACGACTAAAAATCAACCATTGTTGTTGCATTAACTCCTAAACAAAAATACTATAACTAGAGAAGTTATTAGAGCTTTCTAATAGAAATTTAAATTTGAATTTAAACATGGCGGCTAACTTAAATCGTAAAGCAATCTCTCTTGGAACTGGATAATCATAGCTAAACTTTGGATCAACTAAAAAGCCTGATATTATTTATGTTAAAAGGAAGGTAGAGATCAGAGCTTTTGAATTTGAAGCAGAAATTTTTATCATAGAAGTATTAAACCAGAAGGAGAGTGCAGAGATAGGAGTTTAAACTTAAATTGATTAAGTTGAGGAGCTAAAAGAACAGCAGACAATCGAAAAGATAAAAACATATCAATGTGAAGACTGCTAGAATCTTTTCTCAATCGAACAAAGCTCGAAGAGACACTTGAAAGAGGTACACTTTGGCAAAGCCAAGATCTGTTTCAAGCATGAAAAGGTAGATGGTAGGTATTAGTGCATGACATGCATGAAATCATATACTCACTCAGCTAAAGTTAAAAGGCATATGCAAAAGCATCACCTCAGCAAGTTTTTGATTGAAGATTAAGAGACTAAAAACTAGTACCAGCTAAAAGAAAATCAAATACTCTTGAATAATAAAGAGAACAGCTGGAGAAGTACAAGAGACAGAAGCGATATGAATCGATAACCATCCAGTAGGCAAAACAATTTCATCATGCTTCTAAGCAAAAGCTATGAATATACCAGCATTAAATGCAGTTGATCTCAGCACTTATATAAAAAAACTACTTGAATATAAACGTGCCTGCAAAAGCAAAACTTATGGTAGTTGATGAGTATGCATACAAGGTGTATCGTTTCAGTTATCTTATTAAGAACCAACAGTATTAGAACGATTTGCTAATGAATACATGGTTCTTAGAGAGGCCTAAAGAAAAGATTGCAAGAATTTGATTAAGTTAGATGGTGTCATATTAAGCTAAGGTTTTATCGCACTAAGACTCAAGAAATTTGAAATGACTCTGGGAGACTACCTCTATCATAATCGATACCCCGATGATTTAAACGATATACTTTCAGATATGATAAAGGGTGTCAAGGAGTTGCATGACCTTGGGTATGTTCATAGAGATTTGAAGCCTGAAAATGTAATGCTGAAACTTTGCCCATTAGAAATAGTTGTAAATGATTTTAATAGAGGTTTAAGTTAAAGAATCGTTACTTTAGCATAGGTAATTGGGACTCCCGGATACTTTCCAGTAAGAGAGAAGTGGAAAAATGGTTATGTCTAATTGGATGTTTGGGCAGTAGCTGCAATAATATTAGAAAGTGATATGGAAAGTATGTATTACTTTGGTACTAAACATGAAAAGCAATCAAATAGTTTGGCTTAGAAACACATAGAGTAAGAAGCTGTCTGCAAAGAAATTAAAAGCATAGTAGAGTTGATAATCATGAGAGCTCCAAACTATCCTCGATAAACATTAGATGATATCCTTGGCCCACTAGAGAGAGCAATGTTCAAGAGATACAGATAAAGTTTGTTTGAATTAATAACACTAATAATCATTAAATATACATAAAATTCTCATAAAACCTGCATTTTGTCTACTAACCCCAATAAGACCCCAACTACCCTATAAATCAAAGCACTTATAAACCTCACTGAGGGGTTTTGGGGTTTTGAGTATTTTAAGTTCTTAGAGTAGCTGAGAGAGAAGTACCCTGAAATAGAGATTATACTATTCGTTGATAATCTTTCTGTTCATAAGACAAAGGAAACAAGGAAGAGTTATGAACAACTTAGAATAACACCGGTGCTCAACGCGCCTTACAGCCCACAGTTTAATGGAATTGAATTCTACTGGGGTATACTAAAAGGTCATTATAATAAACTGCTGCTATACCATCAGACGCATGACCTACCTATCGATACAGTAGACTTTATTAAAAGCTCAGCGAAGAGAGTAGATAATTTGCCGACTTAAAAGTGTGCTAAAGTAGGGAGAGTGAATGAATATAAATAAGTTTTGTAGTTAAGTTAATGAATATATAAGTCACATTTAAAATTCTATTGAGGGATCTAGCTTCTCTTTCTTTTTTTCTATATCTTGCTTCCCTCCTCCTAAGTTTCTTCTCTTGCTGACAACTCCTGCATCTATGTTCATTTAATCTGGTAGCTGAATATTAGAGTAAAGTCTCTTACTAACTTCATACTTTGTCTGCGACTTTCGCTATCTATGAAGCTTGCTCTATTCCTTCATCAAGAAGATGGCAGTACTAGATTTT
Organism: Oxytricha trifallax; assembly: GCA_000711775.1. Classification (NCBI taxonomy): domain Eukaryota; phylum Ciliophora; class Spirotrichea; order Sporadotrichida; family Oxytrichidae; genus Oxytricha; species Oxytricha trifallax. The sequence goes on from ARYC01017027.1 coordinate 35,177, forward strand.
TCTAAAGAGTTAAACTACAAATCTTACTTGATATATATATATATATATATGGGTGCTTCTGCAACTCTGATAGCTAGCTCTCACTTATCTTGATCCCCTATTTATCCTTATCTTCTGAAGGATTACTGTACCTATTTTTATAAAATTTTTAAATAATTTCTTTCAAGTAATCACCTTTAATTATTGCAAGTATGCCAAAGAAATAATTTCTTTCAGGTAGTTTATTTGACAACTGCTTCTTAGTAGGCAGGTACTGCGAAACCTCTGGGTCGTTCATAGCATCATCATATAAGTTTGTCACTGAAATCTCTGGATAGTTTGGAATCTCTGCAAACTTTACATCTCAAGTTTTCAATGCTTTCTTCTCTTCGCAGAGTATTGCTCTTAGAAATGAAAATTTTAGAACTTTCCATCGTTGGCAAGAACAAACCAACTACATAATCAAGATTAGCAACTATGAGTTTATTACCTTGCTGCACCAGGTAGCGATGCAAATCCTCCTTGCTTCTAAATCTTTTAATCAGTTCTTGTGCTTGCACTCTTTTCATTGCATCATTCATTGACTCCAACTTGCTTACAGATCTAAGAAATGATATTCAAATTTAAGTTTATTGATTTCAATTATATACCTCTGTAAAACTTACTATTAAATATGGGCATCCTATGAGGTCAACCTCTAAGGAGGATATGGAGAAGGTTTTGAAAAATGGTTTCAAACTTGAGAGGTCGATATCCATTTCTACTGTTATAGTTCCATATTTTTAAAATATAAATTGGTACGTACTTAATTAGGAGCAGCTCCCAAAATGCTAGTACTTAATTTGGAGCTTTAATTAATGCTAGTACTTAATTTGGAGCTTTAATTGATGCTAGTACTTAATTAGGAGCACCCTAAATTTAATCATAAAATCACAAAATACCTCCTAAAGCGATATGAACTTTTTAGGTGTACCTCCTAAATCGGTACGTGCTATAATCTGCTTATTATTGAAAGTTAAAATAGTTACTTCCTCACCCATAGTTAGAGCTGGTTCGTCTCTTAGTGCTCATTTTTCTTCTATAATACTCAAAAAGCTTCCCTTAAAACTTATAGGATTTCCAAGCTCTCTTGTGAGCTCTGAGTTATAGAGGCAGTTTTATAATTTTAAATTCAAAAATTTAAATATGAGCGCTAATATTTTAAGAAAAACAACAGCACTTTCATAATACAAAATTAGACTTATCTTTGGCAGCAATAAAAAGTGTGAAAACTGTGAGATGAACTCTCATAAAGAACTACCTGAGCTATCACTTGAAGTCTCTGTTATTAAAATAGATAAATTAATAATAGAAAATAAACGGCAAACAAGTGTGTGGGAGATAGATAGTAGGAGAAAGGAATTAATGAAATTCTTATATTATACAAACTGAGATATAGAAGTATACTTTTGTGAGATGTGTGATAGAGATTTTGCTCATAAATCAAGCTGGTAAAAACATATAAAGGAGCATAGAGAAGCCAATCCTTCTGTATACTAAAAGCATGACAAAATTGATGGTAAGTATGATTGTTTTGAGTGCCATCAAAGTAGTACTCTCCTACATGAGACTTGAAGAAACATCTCTTAAAAGCTCACAAAAAGACATAGAAATTAAAAAGCATGAAGAAGAATTGAAGCTACTAAACAAAAGAAAAGCAAGAGAATCTTCTAAAGTGGTAGAGCTCGAACAAGCTAGTGAATCAGAATATGTGAGGAAATTACGCAACCTACTAGCATTAGAAATCACAAAGATGATTAAAATTTAAACTAAGAATATTTCTGTTCTTGCCTAAAGTGACTAGATACTTCACTTTAAATCTACCTTATATTAGAGAACTCCTTTAATAAGAAAGTTATCAATGATCATTAATATGCATACAAGGTGTATCCCTTCTCTATTAAGTGATGATAAATATTAGATGGAGCTTACAAACTAGTATCAAGTACTAACTCAAGCAAAGTTCAAAAAGAGTAGTTACTTAATCAAGTAAGATGCTGTTATCCTTACAAATTATCATGTTGTTATTAGACTCCCACTCTATGATATGACCCTAAGAGATTTCATAACAGATCAAAGGAATCATAAGTAACTTGGATAAATAGCAACTCAGACCGTACAAGGCATTAAAGAGCTTCACAAGTTAGGGTTTGTTCACAGAGATCTCAAGCCAGAAAATATTATGATAAATTTTTCTCCAGTAAGAGTGGCAATAATCGATTTCAACATAGCCTAAAGAGTGGAAGTATCAAGACTTGGAACTGTAATGGGAACTTATGAGTACTATCCAGAAAGAGAAGACTGGAGAGATGGTGACTATTAGTGGGATGTGTGGGCTTTAGGAGCAATATTAATAGAGTGCGATATGCCTCGCATCGATACTACAAGGTGCGAGAAAGATGCTAAACAAAGAATTTATAGACAAAACCAGGGTGTCTCAATCAATGAAGCAAATGGCAGAATCAATAATAATTAAACCAAACCCTTGATCGGACATATAAATTGAGCAGATAGAGTTGTAGTTAAGCAAGATAAACTTTAGACCAATCCACCATGATCTAAAAGTACATTTTGAGTGATTAAATTAAATACATTTACTATAAATTTCAAATTAAACCTATTAATAACCCCAACCCCTAACAAATTCCCTACAAATCAAAGCACATATAAACCTCATTAATGGGTTTGGGGTTTTGATTCTCCTGAGTTATATACTTAATCTTCGGGGTCTTTTGTGAATAGCTAGAAGAAATTAGGGAAGCTATTGAATGACTCTATTTAAACTATTTATTATGAAATTTTATAGTAAATTCTTGACCTCTTCAATCTCGTATTAGCTCACTGCGGCTTTAGCAGCTTAGAGTAAATCTATTATACCACCATTCTAAATAAAAAGTTGCAGCATGGGTTTATTTGGTGTATAAACTAATTATGATTCAGTATTTTACTAATAACTTATATGATTTTATCAGATTATGAGCAGTAGCCTACTGGTTCCTTTCAATTGCATCCTTTAATTTAGATGAGTATATTCTCTTTATATTGATCTAGGTTTAATGAATTAAGCTTTCTTTCCAAGTATCTCAAGACTGATCTCTTCTAAGGACATGTCTTCACTTACTTTTATTCTTAATTTTAAATTACAAAATTTCAGATTCAAATCACAGTAAAAGACTTCAATATCTATGATGTTCATGTTATTGTACATTATTATGACGCTTGGATCTTCAATACATTTCATGTCGTAAATGTTACCGCAAGTATTTGAGAATTCATGACTCCAAGATATCAAGAAGAAGTCTCCAGATTTTGAGAGTTTTTAATTTAAATTAAAAAATAAATATAGTGTAATTGAGAGTGCACCACTGTTTTAATAATCAGTGTAGATATAGCCAAATGGTTTGTTGTTATTCATAGTGTAATGATGCTCCTTATCAGGGGTGTATTAGAATACAAAGTTTGCTTCATTGAAAGGATTTGATAGTCTAATTCTTAAGTCAATTAGCTGTCTAAGTTAGGTAATGGCTGGCAAGTGTAACCACCGAAAACTACCTCTTATTCTAAGATTTTAGCTTTCAAAATAATAAATAATATATCATCAATTTTTATTATAATTTGAGAAAAAGATTATTTGGTTTGATCTCTCTAAATAAAGTATAGTGTTTTCTACTGTTTGGAATTCAGGATTGAAGATTATAAGAAGAAAGTATCTTGTTATGCTTGAATCTTTTTAATCTCAAAGAATTTAAACACAAATTTATTATTAACTAAAATCTAAATTTAACTATTAATATCTATTTTTTGTAATTTTATAACGCTCGATAAATAAAAGATTTAAAATATGTTTTAAAATTATTATATAATGAAACATTTATTGGATTTAAGAAGTGAAGTTTTATTATGATTATTTTCTTTATTTATTTTCAATTTTATGGGGAAATTTTTGGATGTATTACTAAAAATCAATAATTTTAAAAATGAACTAAATCATATCACCAAATCATTAGGTAAAATTGGTAAAATTAGATTGAATTATTGGTGATTTTTTAATAGAAAAGTTTTCTTTTTATTCATTTATTTATAATAAAAATTATTTTTATATAAATTTAAATTAATTTAAATTAAATCAATCCACTAAATTCTTATTAAAATGCTATCTTTATTACAAGAAATAAAAATATAATTTATTTATATCTAATTAATATTAAATATTTTTAATTTTATCGAACAATTATTAAATAAATTTGAAAAATATTTTTGAGCTTTCAAAATGATTTTTATATTTATTATCTCTAACGCTTATCGATATGTTCTCTAATTTTTCACTATGTAATATGGGCACAATAAATCAAAACTATTAATTATTTATAATTTACCAATTTATGAAGGAAGTTTCATGTCTTCCTCAAGAATTTAACTGTATTTAATCTATACATCAGTGTCAATTATAAACAGCTGCTTCAAGGCATCTACTAATAAGTTCAAAGTTTATGAATAAAAATTATTAATAATAATCATTAAAATTAATATTATTTTAAAATTATATATATTATAATATATTAATTGATAAGATGATGTCTGAGTTCTTTAAAGTTTACAAAAAATGCAGTAATTTAATAATGTTTCTACTTTAAAATATTTTTTTGTCTGAACAATTTATTTGAATTATTAAATTCATCAGAATTTTATAATGATTACTCCTTGAGTTAGTTAGTAGATTAAATGCTCAGTAAAATCGGAAAGTATGAAACTGCCGTGAACAAATGTCTTCCACTTTTAATGAAAAAATTAGATAATTTATATTAATCTATGAGATAAGCTAAGGGATCTAATTGCTAGTGAATAAATCAATCAAAACAGATCATTATAAATACAAAAGAACGTGAATGAGCTAAGTTAATTCATATGTCTGTAATAAAATTATGAACCATTAACAATTTTGGTGTAGGGAGGTTTGACTCAAAATAACTATGAGTTCAAATCTTTAATGAGCTCAATTAAGGATTATGGATTTGAGTCTAATCAAGTGAGACCATATGGTTCCATTTTCTACCCAGTTGGAAATACAGATCAAAGTCAAACACTTGAAGATTAGATTGGTACCTTTGGGAAAAGAGAGGCCAGATATTTAAAGATTAGATTTAGGAGATAATATTATATCAAATATTATAAAAAAAAGAAAACAATAGACATTTAAATTCTTCTCAGGTGAATTTACGCAAGCATTTGAGTTGATATCAGAATAACCCTAGATTATCTTGAAGATTCAAAATGCTTTTGACAAGTTAGCAAACTTACTAGATACTAAAGCTGAACTTATTAAGCCAATTTTCATAGCTATTTGCTCTAAAAATGAGTAGTTAGGGGACTGGATTATGATTAACAGATTTTTAAAACTTCAAACAGATGCTATTAAAAAAAAGAGCAGAACAATCTTAATTCTAGATAATTTTATTGATTCTAGAAATAATTAGCTCTAATAAGGACACTCAGTATGACAATAGATTATGTATTCTTTAGTGTTAAAATAATATTGAGCATTGAATAAGTAGCCGAAGAAATTTTGGATAAAATCAAGCCACTCAAGAAATTTATGAAGCTTTTTATTCAAAAACTTAAAAAATACTCTAATTATATTAGTTCAAAGAGTGATAAATTGATTTCAATCTTAAATAATAGAATCTTTTTAATTTTATTTTTCATATTTCGCTTGAGTTGGATTTCTCTATTCATTTTTACAGAAGTTCCTCACCGTGTTTGTCAATTACAATAAATTCTTTACAAAAGTCAGTAAATACCTTCGAGAAAACTCCATTTTGACATGCATATATAAACTAAATGCCCTTCTCTCTGCAAATTTAAATTTATAGTACCTCATTAACGAAGGAAGATTCATAAAGCTCAGTGAGCACTACGACTTTCAAATGAATTTTCGGAAATAATTTGCAGCCAGCAAGAACTATATTCTTATATAATTAAATATAAAATAAAATCAAAGATCATAAATAAATGCACCATGATCATATGGGGAATCTGCAGCTCCCATAATTAAACACTTCATTACAAGAAAAAATATTTAACTAAGAAGATTGCAATAGTCCAATCACAAGTAAGGAGTTACTTAAGTCTGCTTATCATTTTTATTTATAACAATTTGTGATAAGCTTCTGATAAGGGCACGTCAATATTTGGTTTAAGTTTTTATTAAAAACTTCAATTTTATTTAAAAATGTGAAATTATTTTCTTTCAATTAAACTGAGGAAGGTGCCATTCTTGAGGCATGTATCCCTCAACTCTAAGCTTTCTTAAGTCTCGAACACCTGACTAAGTATTCTGTAAGTGTGGGTCACCATCTCCAAATGCAATTAGTTATATTTGACTATCTCATTTTGTAGTCATAAATTAAGCAGACAAATCAAAAGAAAAAAGTTAAAATAAGAATCTTAATTTAGAATATACTTCATAAATGAACGATAGCTTACAATAATAGCATTCTTTCAACTTCAATTTATAAAGAAAAACCTACTCTAATGTAATTCAGAATCAATTCAGTGAGCAACTCACCTCAAAAAATTTATAATTCTCAATTGTTAGTTAATTTGATTTGATTAATGATTCATAGAGATTGCTTACTCTTAATAACTTACCTTAAAGTAATTGTTTTGATATGGAAAATATAACCAGTCAGTCTTAAAGTTAAGCTTTTCACAGTAATCATTATTAAACTGCATAACAATAAAACCAATTCTAAATCCATACAACTATATGACTTTTTGTTATTGCCAATCTTTCTTAGTTTATATCAGGCTCAGTGGGTCACCCACCCAAACAAAACCCCAAAACCCTTTCAGTATTTTGATTGAGTTTTTGATTGATGAAAGTAGACTATTAACGCATGCTTTATTAGGGATTTAATAGGGTTTATGTAGAAGTTAAATTTTAAATATTTGTAATTTAAGTGAGTATATGCGAGGTTTGGGGTCGGTTTATGACAGTAAGTATATAAATTTATTGTAAGTTGCGCTATGGATGTGATAATTATAGTGATCAACTCAGACCTATTTTTAATTACACATCTATTGCAAGACTGCTCCATAAATCTCCTGCTACTGTTAGATCACACTGTCTATTAGCATTGAATTTAAAGAGATAGCATATTAATTCTAAGCTTAAAAGACCTTTTAAATTCTAGTAACATCATATCGATTATCTTATTAATGATAAGACTCTTAATTACTGGGCTCATTTCTCTCTGGCCCTAGAGGGCTCTGATGTTTCATCACCAATTTCCTGAGCTACAAATCTCTGTATAATCCATAGCTAATATCTATAAAAAGAATGGTATATCTTACAAGATAGTCAATCGCATTAAGAGAGTGATCGACTTTAATGTTCCATTTTATAAGGATAATTTAAATTATATATTCGATTAAATGCAGAGTGCTTAAGAGCATAATATAAAGTTCATAAACGTTGATGAGGCAGTATCCTCGTTTAATACCTTCAAATCGAGGTCTTGGTATAAGAATGTACAGCAACATAGAAGTTTATGATCAAAAGGTTAAGGAATAAACTCATGCGATCCTTGATGGAATCAGTGAAGATGGTGGGCTTGAGACTTAAGTTATCCACCTTCTCTCTATTAAGACTGAATAATATATTGAATTTTTGCAATAGATCAGAGATAAGTATGCTGACTAAGAGATTATTCTGTTTGTAGATAACTTATCTGTCCATAAAACTAAAGACTCAAGTAAGGAATATGAAAGGCTAAACATAACACCTGTATTTAATGTTCCTTATAGCCCTCAGTTCAATGGAATTGAACTATATTGGGGCCATTTAAAAGGCCACTACAAGAAACTTTTGCTCTATCATTTGATGCACGATCTTAAGATAGACACAGTAGATTTTATTAAGAGTGCTGATAAAAGAGTCAGCGATGATAAAGCTAAAGTGTGCGCAAGAGAAGGAAGATTTTATTTATAAAAATAAGTATTAGACTTATACGAACGAATAAGTTCACATATTAAATTTGCCCGTAGAGGATTTGGCTTCTTTTTCTTTTCTTCCTCTTAAGGCTTGCCTGGGTGTTTGCCTTTTAGAAATCTTTGAAGAGTCATTTAATCAATTCATGCTTTACTTGTGACTCTCTCTCTGTTTAATTTGCTGCGCTCTTTAATCAAGTAAATAGCAGTACCAGATTTTTCTATAAAGTTAGAAGTCAATGTTTACTTGAAATTAATAGATACTTCTGCAGTTTCTATAGCCACGAGTCACAGATTTTGATTCCCTACTTCTCTTTCTCTTCTCAGAGATGCTGTACCGTTTCTTGTGAGCTTCTTAAATAATATCACTTAAGTACTCTGGTTTAAGAGTTCCAAGAGCTCCAAAGAAGAAGTTTCTCTCTGGTTACTTATTTGAGAGTTGTAACTTTGATGGAAAGTACAGAGCAACATCTGGATTACTCATAGCATCATCATCATAGAGATTTGTTACTGAAATTTCAAGGAAGTTAGGTATCTCGATCATTCTGATTTCATTAGACTTAAAAGCTTTTTTCTCTCACTCAGTAATGCTTTTAAGAATGAGATTTTAGTTCCTTCCTGAGTTGGCAAGAACAATCCAACTATGGTAAATATATTAGTATTTGATAAAAGCTTACCTTGCTATACCAAATATCTATAGAGGTCCTACTTACTTCGAAATTTTCCTATCAATTCTTGAGATTAAATTCTCTTCATTAAATCATTCATAGATTCCATCTTTCTTCTAGTTTCTATAAATGTTTATGAAATTTAAAATTATGGATATCCATTCTAAACTTACTAAAACTAAAATTTTACTATTAAATAGAGAGATCCAACTGTAGGTCAACCTGAATAGATAATAAGAGAAAGATTGAAGAACTTTCTCCAAGTTTCAAAGTTTGACTTCCATTTTTATCAAACTTTCTCCATTAAGTTGCTCCTAATAATAAATAATTTAATTAGGTGGGGTTCCTAATTTATTTAATACTTTATTAGGTGGATATATTAAAGTTAAAAACTGTATTAGGAGGTACATTAAAAAAAATTAATTTTAAAACCTCCCTTCCTAATTTACAAGAACAGCTTTAAAAGCACCACTTTGCTTCACAAAACACATTTAGGTCCATTTTAATGAATAAAATGGATGAATTAGTTAATAAATTTTCACTAAATTTAAGAAATATAGAACTAATGTGTCGTACTCTTTTCTCATTAAACCTCACAAAACTTTTGAGGATATGCTTTTACTCTTGTATAAAGGTATAATTGAAATAGCTTGCATAATTATTAATAGTATTTATAAAATGAGCGGTGACTTACTTAGAAAAACAGCATTGCTTGGCATTAGCCAACAAAAACTTTCTTTCATGAATCAAAAGAAAATTTAGACTTCCGATGCCTCTACCTAGTACGAATCTGAAATTTTCTAACTTTAGGTATCATACTTTAAATAGCAATTTAGTTGTTAAATATAAATGCAGAGCTAAGAAATTTAATGCAAAGTTCCAGTGAAAATGGCTGAAGAGGAGGAAGAGAAAAAAGAAATAAAAGCATTAAATTTATGAGAAGAGTGTGAGAAGAACCTCACTTATAAATCTGCTCTTTAGCGTCATATCTTATAGCAACATTCTAAAAAGCCAAAGCTCTATCTTAAACATGATAAGATAGATGAAAAATATTTCTTCCCTTACTGCAATAAGTAATACTATCATTCAAGGGATCTAAAAGTTCATCTATAAAACCATCATTGCAAGAAGTTTGAAGTAATAGATCCAGAGACTGGCGAGGTCTTCCTTTAAAAAGGAAAGCCAAGAGACCCTTTAGAAACTTTGGAACAAAGAGTAAAGAAAGAAAATAAATTTATTAAAGCAGTAATAAACCTCCCAGACTCAAAGATAGTAAAAATCAGTCTTAAGATGCTTGCACTTAAACTTCCAATATTGAATATAATTGACCTAAAAGAGTGTAAAGAAAGTTATCTGGGAATAAATTTGAGAAGAAAGTCATAACAGATAAGTAGTTCACATACAAGATATATTCATTCAACTACTTCGAATGCGATGACAAGTATCAAAGGGAATTCGTAAATGAATGCCATGGACTTAAGAAGTCAAGAGATAGAAAGTGCAGATTTATAATATAGCCTGATGCTATTCTGTTTGCTCAAGATCATGTAGCTTTTCGTCTTCCTCTATACTAAATGACATTAAGAGACTACATTTAAGATCAAAGGATACCAAAGTAGTTACCTCTTATTCTTACAAATTTTTGCAAAGGCATTGAGGAGCTGCACACTCTTAGATAAGTTCATAGAGATTTGAAGCCTGAATATATAGTGCTTGACTTTTCACCTCTCAGAGTAGTAATAATAGATCTCAATAGATCATAGAGAGTTGAAGCTTCAGGATTTGGCAACGTGTATGGTACTCCTGGATACTTTCCAGAAAGAGAGGACTGGAGAGATGGTGATATTAAGTGGGATATATGGTCTCTAGCAGCAATAATTTGTGAATGCGATATGGCAAGAAATGATTACTATAGTGCAAAAGAGAGAAAGATTCAAAACAGAGAATACAGCAATATCTAGACTAGAATAAGATAAAAGGTAGAATGAAAGATATGGCTGAGTAGATAATTATTAATCCTAATATCAGAGCTGACCATACAATAGACTAAATTGTAAGTTGGATAGGAGAAATAATGTTTAGGAAGCTGTCTCATGATGCCAAAGTACTGTTTGAGTGAATAATAGAGATAAAATACTTGTATTACACACTAATTTACATTACATTATAACCTTAAACCCCTACATAAACCCTATTAAAACCCTAATAAAGCATGCGTTAATAGTCTACTTTCATAAATCAAAAACTCAATCAAGCAACTTCAGGGTTTTTGGGGTTTTGAATATTTGAAGGAAGTATACATTTATATAATATTAATGCTACTTAAAATCATGAAGGAATAGTGGGAATGATCCTAAGAAAACATCTCGGTTCTTCAAATTATACTAAGATATGGTAGTGCTAAGTATGTTTAAGAGAGTGACACATTATAAAATCTTCAAACCTTTCTTCAATTTAGTTTTAAGAGCAGTACCAGGTTCGCTCATCATTAAAGAAGGTACAGCTAGATTCATAAACGAGTTCTTATGATCATCTAATTTGCATAGATTTTAGTCTTCATATAGATTATTAATTCAGCACCTCTAGAGTTTACAAAGCAGCGATTGCAGCAGTGGTAGTAGCAAATGCAGGTATAATTCTACCAGCTTTGATTTTTACTTCGATTCAATCCATACCTTTTAAATTGTAGTTATGTGCTCTGATGTTTGCCATGGCGTATATGAAATCAATGTGATAATTAGGATCATTATCCTTCTCAAATTCTTGCACCCACATACTATAGGTATAGTAGAACCGTACTCTGAAATTAATTGTATAATTAAGTGGTTTTAGGGCATAAAGCTTTTAAGCCATTTATTACATTCTCGTACTTAAGTTTGATTTCTTGAATTTGATCTTCTTGCTAATGAGTAGTGCTAGTGTCAATCTATTAACTATCATTTTATTTCTCCATTTCAGAATTTTCTTTCGAAGGATCTTTTTCAACTTGAGATTGTATAGCTGTGGCTTTCTAATCGCTTGGAACGAATTCTGGCTGTTCATAGATAGCAGAAAATTTATATTTTGTCATAAATATAAATGGCTTGCTTGACTTTTTAAGATCTAGTAAATTATTATATGTCAGGAATTTCTCTGTCATAAATTTTTGCATAGAGAAGTGTACAGGCAGCTACAAAGTTTACATGCGTTTAGTTATCTTTATCGAATTCAACTGGATTAGGAGAACCTTAAAAGTTAATTTAATTATTAGAATTGAAATTGCAAAAACAAAAGTAGATTATAGAAAGGCTTAAATCGTAAATTCAGAAGTTGAAGAAAACTTGAAAGAGGTGCAAAATACCTCAATTGCAAATGAAAAAAGAATAAGAGAACGAAACCTGCTAATTTTAAATTTGTAATCAAAAGTTGAAATTCTTGAGAAGCACAATACTTCACTTTAGAGAGATTTCGAGGACACTATTTAAAATAGAAGAGCAATTAATTGATCATAACAAAGGTTGTAGTAGCAAGAAATCTAATGCAAGTTAAACGTCTAAAAGAGTAATATAAGCAACTTGAAGTTGAGAAAGAGGATCTTTTGTCATACTTTGAAGAGGCGGAAAGATTCAAGGAAGATCTGGTTTTCTAAATTAGGAGTTAGAAAACAAGTGTTACGAATATCAGGAAGAATGTAACTCAATGGGAGTAGTCATATTATTAAACAAATTATAAAAACTTTTTATAGTATATGGGAAGGGGTTATATTTACCAAAAAATTTATATATAGAAGAGTTTGAAACTCTTTAGCACAAATATCAAGATTAAAGGAAGCAATTGGAAAATTATCAAAGTACCTGAAATAACTAAAAAAGGGATATTCAGTCACATATTCAAAAACTTGCAGATTAGGTATCAGAAACAAATTCAAATAAAAATAATATAGAAAATTTAAAACTCCATTATAAGGGGAATAGAATTAATTAGTACTAAGATTATTTTCTTAATTAAGAAAAATATTCACTTGCTATTGCCAACCCTCAACCAGCTTCTTAGTTTATATCAGGCTCAGTGGGTCACCCACCCAAACAAAACCCCAAAACCCTTTCAGTAATTTGATTGAGTTTTTGATTGATGAAAGTAGACTATTAACGCATGCTTTATTAGGGATTTAATAGGGTTTATGTAGAAGTTAAATTTTAAATATTTGTAATTTAAGTGAGTATATGCGAGGTTTGGGGTCGGTTTATGACAGTAAGTATATAAATTTATTGTAAGTTGCGCTATGGATGTGATAATTATAGTGATCAACTCAGACCTATTTTTAATTACACATCTATTGCAAGACTGCTCCATAAATCTCCTGCTACTGTTAGATCACACTGTCTATTAGCATTGAATTTAAAGAGATAGCATATTAATTCTAAGCTTAAAAGACCTTTTAAATTCTAGTAACATCATATCGATTATCTTATTAATGATAAGACTCTTAATTACTGGGCTCATTTCTCTCTGGCCCTAGAGGGCTCTGATGTTTCATCACCAATTTCCTGAGCTACAAATCTCTGTATAATCCATAGCTAATATCTATAAAAAGAATGGTATATCTTACAAGATAGTCAATCGCATTAAGAGAGTGATCGACTTTAATGTTCCATTTTATAAGGATAATTTAAATTATATATTCAATTAAATGCAGAGTGCTTAAGAGCATAATATAAAGTTCATAAACGTTGATGAGGCAGTATCCTCGTTTAATACCTTCAAATCGAGGTCTTGGTATAAAAATTAGTAGATTTCATTATAATTTAATTTTAATCACAAAGTTAAGTTTAATAAAATTAATATATTTAATTAATTTCTTAATGCTTAAAATAATCTCATTCAAAACCCCAAAACCCCTTAATTAGATATTTAAGTGATCTGATTTGTAGGGTTTAGTTGGGGTCTTATTGGGGTTATTAGAGAAAACGTAGGTTTATTTTATGAATTTAATGAATATATAATGATTATTAGTGCACTTAACTCAAACAAATTTTATCTGCTTATCTTTGATATACCTCTTGAATCTCGCTGTCTTTAGTTGTTCTAGTATATAATCTTATGATTATCTTGGGTATGCTGGAGCTTTTACGATGATCTTTTCAACTATCTTCTTTATTTCATTGCATATTTCATCTTGCTTAATATGTTTAGCAGCCAAACTTATTGATTATTTCTCATGTTTTGTTACAAAGTATGACATACTTTCCATATCACACTCTAAGATAATTGCAGCTACCGCCCAAACATCCCATTATACAGAGCCATTTGTCCATTTCTCTCTTATAGGGAAGTATCCTGGAGTGCCTAAAACCTTAGCTAAAGTCACTATCTCTTGTCTTATTGCTCTGTTGAAATCTATGACTACTACTTCTAAAGGGCAGAGATTTAGCATTACATTTTCTGGCTTCAAATCTCTATGAACATACCCCAGATCATGGAGCTCTTTTACACCCTTAGACATTTCTGTGAGTATCTCATTCAAATCATCAGGATATCTATTATGATAGAGATAATCTCTAAGAGTCATTTCAAATTTCTTGAGTCTTAATGCAATAAAACCGTGACCAAGTATAACTCCGTCGAGCTTAACTAAGTTCTAGCATTTATGATAAATAATTTGGAAAATAGATGATTATAAGAATTCGATCAATAATAAATGAAAAACAATAAGCCAATAAACAAAGTGTAAATCTAAAAAACGTTTCAGTGTCTTTCCATGTTCCTTTTAAGATGTCACCATTTGCATATTTCAATACTCCTTCACCACCCCCTTTAGCTGCTCTCTGAAGTCTTTGTCTGTTCACACCTCAACTCTTACCAGGTGCAACCCATGTAAAATAAAAAAATTAGAAATGTTTTTTGTAACTTACATTTTAAGTGAGTGACACGGCATCTTCTATTCAGTCATATTTCAATTTTCTATAATTTCTAATTAATTTCATTTTTAATTATCAAATTCTTATTATAAATTGTAATTATCTTTTCTAAGCCTCTCTCAGTACTATGTATTCATTTACAAACTCATTTTAATATTGCTCGTTCTTAATGAGATACTTAAATAGATATAATTTGTAAGCGAATTCATCAACAACTATAAGATTTACCTTGTTTGGTACGTCAATATTCAAATAGTTCTCAATACAGGTGCTTATGTCAACTGCATTTAATGCAGGTATATACATTGCTCTCTCTCTCTTATAAACATGCAATATACATACCATTAGCTGGTTGGTTCATTGACTCTAATCACTTCTATCTCTTAATTTTCTCCTACTGTTCTCTTTAAGACCAAGAGAGTTATTTTTTCTTTTAGCAGGTACAAGCTTTTAAGTTTCCTAGTCTTTAATTAGGAATTCGCTTAAATGATGCTTTTGCATATGACTCTTTACTTTGGCTGAGTGAGTATAAGACTTCATGCATGTTGTGCACTAATATCCTCTTATCTACTTTAATCATGCTTGAAGTAGATCTAAGCTATACCAGAGTGTACCTCTTTGATGTGCCTCTTGCTAGACTAAGTTGAGAAGAAATTTTAGCAGTCTTCAAATTAAAATGTCTTAATTTTTCCTATTGGTTACTATTCCTTATCTTCTTCAACCAATTCAGCTTATGTTTAAACTCCTATCTCTGCAATTTACTTCTTATTTTAAACTTCAATTTTAAAGACGTCAGCCTCAAACTCTAGAGGTCTTAGCTCAAACTCCTTTTCAATATAAATAACTTCTGGTTTCTTGGAGGAGCCAAAGTTGAGCAATGATTAACCTGTTCCAAGAGAAACTGCCTTACGATTTAAGTTAGCCGCCATGTTTAAATTCAAATTTAAATTTCTATTATTAATAAGTAAAAACCTCACTGGCTATACTAACTTTGTATAGGAGCTGGCACTGCAACAACAATGGTTGATTCTTAGGTGTTAGACATCATATTTATACTTAGTTTATAACTATAAATTTTCTAATTTTATGCTTAATATTTTTAATTTTGGTACCAACTGAGAATAAATTCAGGTTGGTACTGGTACCAATTAGGTTTTGAACCATTTTGGAACTTTTCCATTAAATCCTCATTAGTTTAAAACTAGGTACTAATTAAGTTTTGGTACTATTAAATTGGTACCAATTAAATTTAAACGAATTTAGTAGAGTTACTAATTAAATTTAAACAAATTTAGTACTAATTTAATGGAACTTAATTGATAAAAATGGAGCCCCATCTTTGAAGTTTGATACAGCTTCTGCCAGCCTTCTCCACTCATTCTAACCAAGTTGACCTCCTATAAGATGCCCATATTTAATACTAAAATTTTTAACAGTAGAATCCAGAACTCATTTTACAATTTGAAATTCAATAAGAAGAGAAAGAACAAGGATGGAGTCTATAAGTACTGCAATGAAGAGGGTTGATGCTTAAGAAATGATCTCAAGATTTAGAAGCAAGGAAGATCTCTAACGATACCTCACTCAGCATGGTAAGCATGTGACATATACTTAATCATATGCTATAAATGGTTTATTCCTTCCAACGATGGAAGGTACCAAAATTTCATTCTTAAAAGCTCTACTCTGCGATGAGAAGAACGCCTTTAAAAACAATGAAATAAAGTTGATAGATATACCAAACTACCCAGAGATTTCAGTCACTAATCTCTACGAGGATGCGATGAATGATGAAGAGTTGGTTGTTTATCTTCCTACCAAGAAACAACTCTCCAACAAGCTTCCAGAAAGGAGCTTCTTCTTTGGTGTTCTTGGCACTTTAAGAGAGAGTTATCTCAGAGAGATCATTGAAGAAGCTCACAAGAAACGCTATTCTATTTCTCCTGAAGATTAAAAGAAGCAAGGCATACTAATAAGCGAGACCTGGCTCGCAGAGCTTAAGAAGCATCCATTCCTCTCTAGTAAGCTTTGATTCATAACTTTGTAGGGAAACCTGGAACTGGTATATTCCTAATGAAAGAGAATGCAAAGGTTCACAGAGAGAGAAAGTCATTGACTATTTATGAATTCAGCGAGAGACTTAATAAAGATGTTTAAAAGCCAGATTAAATGAACATAGATGCAGGAACTGGCACTAAGAGAAGAAATATGGGCCCAGGCAAGCAATAAAAAGAGGAGAAAAAAGAGAAGCCAAATCCCTTTCTAGGTTAATTTAATATGTGAATATTTTTCATTCGTTTAAATCTAAAACTTATTTATTAACATTCATTCTTCCCTCTCTTGCACAAATTGTTGTCTTATCTACGCTCACTCTCTTACAGCTGCTTTGAATTAAGTCAACTGTATCGATGGGCAAGTCATGCATAAGATGATACAGCAGCAGCTTCTTGTAGTGAGTCTTGATTTAACTCCAGTAGAATTCAATCTCATTAAATTATGGGCTATAAGGAACGTTGTATACAGGAGTTATGTTTAACTCTTCTTAAGCTTTCTTAAACTCCTTAGTCTTATGAACTGAGAGGTTATCAACAAACAGGATAATTTCTTGGTTACTATACTTCTCTCTGAGCTTATGTAGGAACTCTATATATTACTCTCACTTAATAGAGCGAGGGTGAATGACATAACTCTCTAAGCCTGAATCTTCACTATTACCAACTAAAATTGCATGGGTTGCTACCTTTACATTTAAGTCATACACTTCTAAAATAAGATATTTCTTGTACCAAGACTTATTAATAAAGGTGTTGAAGGTGAATACAGCTTCATCAGCGTGTATGAACCTGATGTTATTAGTAATAGCTCTCTGTACTTAATCATATATATATATATAGTTTAAATTATTACTATAAAATAGCACTGTAAAATCAATCACTCTCTTCACTCTGTTGACAGTCTTAAAAGTAATACCATTTCTTCTATAAATATTAGCTATAGCCTAAGGCGAGATACGTATGTCAGGAAACTTGCGATGAAACATTACAGCTCGTTAGTCCAGTGGAAAGTTTGCCAAGTACTTAAGCGTCTTAGAATCACAGAGGTAGTCAATATGGATTTGAAAGAACTTTTATTTTCTTGCTGGATGTTTTCAAGTACCAGAATTAAAATGCTAAACAGCTAACATGCAGTGATACCTAACAGTTGAGGCACTCTTGTGTAATAGCTTTGCTATAGCTGCATAATTCAGTACTGGTTTGACTTAGTCTATATTAATACTCGTACCATACCTAAGCTTAAGCAATAAATCTAAATATTTCTCATCATAAATAGAGCCTAAATATCGCTAATTTTTATTTCTCATTTTGCAAAATGGCCTAGTTTCTCTAACAACCTCAATAAGACCCCAACTAAACCCTACAAATAAAATCACTAAAACATCTAATTAAGGGTTTTTGGGGTTTTGATTAAATTTTAAAACATCCCTTCCTAATTTACAAGAACAGCTTTAAAAGCACCACTTTGCTTCACAAAACACATTTAGGTCCATTTTAATGAATAAAATGGATGAATTAGTTAATAAATTTTCACTAAATTTAAGAAATATAGAACTAATGTGTCGTACTCTTTTCTCATTAAACCTCACAAAACTTTTGAGGATATGCTTTTACTCTTGTATAAAGGTATAATTGAAATAGCTTGCATAATTATTAATAGTATTTATAAAATGAGCGGTGACTTACTTAGAAAAACAGCATTGCTTGGCATTAGCCAACAAAAACTTTCTTTCATGAATCAAAAGAAAATTTAGACTTCCGATGCCTCTACCTAGTACGAATCTGAAATTTTCTAACTTTAGGTATCATACTTTAAATAGCAATTTAGTTGTTAAATATAAATGCAGAGCTAAGAAATTTAATGCAAAGTTCCAGTGAAAATGGCTGAAGAGGAGGAAGAGAAAAAAGAAATAAAAGCATTAAATTTATGAGAAGAGTGTGAGAAGAACCTCACTTATAAATCTGCTCTTTAGCGTCATATCTTATAGCAACATTCTAAAAAGCCAAAGCTCTATCTTAAACATGATAAGATAGATGAAAAATATTTCTTCCCTTACTGCAATAAGTAATACTATCATTCAAGGGATCTAAAAGTTCATCTATAAAACCATCATTGCAAGAAGTTTGAAGTAATAGATCCAGAGACTGGCGAGGTCTTCCTTTAAAAAGGAAAGCCAAGAGACCCTTTAGAAACTTTGGAACAAAGAGTAAAGAAAGAAAATAAATTTATTAAAGCAGTAATAAACCTCCCAGACTCAAAGATAGTAAAAATCAGTCTTAAGATGCTTGCACTTAAACTTCCAATATTGAATATAATTGACCTAAAAGAGTGTAAAGAAAGTTATCTGGGAATAAATTTGAGAAGAAAGTCATAACAGATAAGTAGTTCACATACAAGATATATTCATTCAACTACTTCGAATGCGATGACAAGTATCAAAGGGAATTCGTAAATGAATGCCATGGACTTAAGAAGTCAAGAGATAGAAAGTGCAGATTTATAATATAGCCTGATGCTATTCTGTTTGCTCAAGATCATGTAGCTTTTCGTCTTCCTCTATACTAAATGACATTAAGAGACTACATTTAAGATCAAAGGATACCAAAGTAGTTACCTCTTATTCTTACAAATTTTTGCAAAGGCATTGAGGAGCTGCACACTCTTAGATAAGTTCATAGAGATTTGAAGCCTGAATATATAGTGCTTGACTTTTCACCTCTCAGAGTAGTAATAATAGATCTCAATAGATCATAGAGAGTTGAAGCTTCAGGATTTGGCAACGTGTATGGTACTCCTGGATACTTTCCAGGAAGAGAGGACTGGAGAGATAGTGATATTAAGAGGGATATATGGGCTCTAGCATCAATAATTTGTGAATGCGATATGGCAAGAAATGATTACTATAGCTGAAAAAGAGAGAAAGATTCAAAACAAAGAATACAGCAATATCTAGACAAGAATAAGATAAAAGGTAGAATGAAAGATATGGCTGAGTAGATAATTATTAATCCTAATATCAGAGCTGACCATACAATAGACTAAATTGTAAGTTGGATAGGAGAAATAATGTTTAGGAAGCTGTCTCATGATGCCAAAGTACTGTTTGAGTGAATAATAGAGATAAAATACTTGTATTACACACTAATTTACATTACATTATAACCTTAAACCCCTACATAAACCCTATTAAAACCCTAATAAAGCATGCGTTAATAGTCTACTTTCATAAATCAAAAACTCAATCAAGCAACTTCAGGGTTTTTGGGGTTTTGAATATTTGAAGGAAGTATACATTTATATAATATTAATGCTACTTAAAATCATGAAGGAATAGTGGGAATGATCCTAAGAAAACATCTCGGTTCTTCAAATTATACTAAGATATGGTAGTGCTAAGTATGTTTAAGAGAGTGACACATTATAAAATCTTCAAACCTTTCTTCAATTTAGTTTTAAGAGCAGTACCAGGTTCGCTCATCATTAAAGAAGGTACAGCTAGATTCATAAACGAGTTCTTATGATCATCTAATTTGCATAGATTTTAGTCTTCATATAGATTATTAATTCAGCACCTCTAGAGTTTACAAAGCAGCGATTGCAGCAGTGGTAGTAGCAAATGCAGGTATAATTCTACCAGCTTTGATTTTTACTTCGATTCAATCCATACCTTTTAAATTGTAGTTATGTGCTCTGATGTTTGCCATGGCGTATATGAAATCAATGTGATAATTAGGATCATTATCCTTCTCAAATTCTTGCACCCACATACTATAGGTATAGTAGAACCGTACTCTGAAATTAATTGTATAATTAAGTGGTTTTAGGGCATAAAGCTTTTAAGCCATTTATTACATTCTCGTACTTAAGTTTGATTTCTTGAATTTGATCTTCTTGCTAATGAGTAGTGCTAGTGTCAATCTATTAACTATCATTTTATTTCTCCATTTCAGAATTTTCTTTCGAAGGATCTTTTTCAACTTGAGATTGTATAGCTGTGGCTTTCTAATCGCTTGGAACGAATTCTGGCTGTTCATAGATAGCAGAAAATTTATATTTTGTCATAAATATAAATGGCTTGCTTGACTTTTTAAGATCTAGTAAATTATTATATGTCAGGAATTTCTCTGTCATAAATTTTTGCATAGAGAAGTGTACAGGCAGCTACAAAGTTTACATGCGTTTAGTTATCTTTATCGAATTCAACTGGATTAGGAGAACCTTAAAAGTTAATTTAATTATTACTTTTTTGATTTTGGCAATGACCAGAATGTAAAATACACATGCATATATTAAACTTATAAATATAAATTTTGTTTTTTAATGAATGGACTACCATCCTTAGTAACTTTGTCGAGTGGATAACCCCTTGTAGTAATTGCTTATTATAATTTAATTATGTCCCTGATTAAGAAGTTGCATTTATTGTATAACTAATTATAATGTCATTAACGAAATGTTTTTAGAATCTCTTTCTAGCAAGTCTTACACATTCAAGGAAATTAGGTGGCTTTTTATCAAGAGTGTTTATAACTTTCTTAATATTTGCTAGTTCTTACTGATCTGCGAAATTAATAGAGTCCTTTTATTCCAAATATTTATTAACAACCTGTGGTTATAAAGTTTACAGTTTTCCAAATAAACATAACATTTATTTTAAGGAAGGGCACAAGTGATCACTATATACTTTCTTAAAATTTTTTTTGATAGACATGTCAAAAATTAAAGTTGAGAAAACTTAAAAAATATAGTACACAATACTTATCTTTGATAGTTCTTATATAATTTATAATATCGTTAAATATAGCTTATTTATATTAATTTTTTGTTTAAAATTTGGAGGATTTACATTTAAGTAAAATAATTAAAAAATATTTTAAAGAATGAATAAAGTTTTGTTGAAAAATTATGAAAAATTATGAAAAATTATTATTCAATAAACTACCCTAATTGAATCATATAATTATTATTGACCTTTTAATCATATTTATTAAATAAAAAAGTTTCGAATTATTTTTAATTTATTGAATTCAATTCTTCTCTTTGCATGTTGAATTTTAATATTTTAATTAATTTATCATCATTCAAAATGTAACCGTAATTAAGATAATTATTTGAAAAGTTTGGATTTCATTATGCCAATATTATAATTAAGATAATTTAGGTATTTGCCTGATTTTTTTCAAATTTTTTTAATTCAAACATTTTTGTTGTAAAAGATACGTGTAATTTTTAAGATAAATTTATCAATAATAAATATTTATAAAAGATATTTTTAAGGATTTAAAATCAACCTTTTTTTATAGTTAATTATGATTTTTTGTAGTTTATGTCTTTGGCCCACTCAATACAATGAATAATTTCCTCTGGGAACATTTTAAGTGTGCAATGAGGTATCTCGGTGTTGTCTACTGGGTCATTCTAATTGGCATAAGATTCTGTCTTATACTCTGGCAGTACTAGTTACACGTGACCCTTGGGATCTAAAGTACCACTATCAATTAATGTATTCATAGCTGCCATGCATTTCCCGTCTATGCATAATCTGGCAGCTACGTTATCAAGAGCAAATAAAGAATAAACTATAATTCTTGCTCATTAAAATAAAGTAAGAGCATTGGTTACAATTGACTACTCTTTGAAGAAGCCTTCATTGTAGATATGGGAGGTACCATCATGAATCTTGTCTAATCTAGCTATCACGTGATTTTTTAGATTTGGATTCATTTGAATGGCTGCGGTTGCTGCAGTCGATGATTTAGGCTTATGTATACTTATAATATTTTTACAATTATTATTTATAGAATATTTTATGAATAACTAATTTAAATGCTTCTCTCTGAATAAGAACTGTCTATTTAGGTTTCTAACTTCAATAACATCTGGATCTGTATGTATGATTTATACCTCACTACCAGTACCTATTCTAAATGATGTTTTTTTTATTTTATACTTTTGAAACAATAAAGTTTAATTTGCAATTGAACAACTTATCGACGAGGTCTTTGCCTAAAATTAGATTCAAACCGTCATATCTGTTTCCACTCTCCTTAAACAAACATTATGATTGCTCTTCAAAAATTATCATAAATTAATTAGGAGTTGAATTACTAATAATAAAAGTATCTCAATTAATATTTTTATTTAATAAATGATATAAAATTATGATTATATTGAAGTATAAGTTTGTATTATATTTTTATCAGATTTAAATTTATATAAACATTTTTATCATTACCTTTAAAATAAGAGTTTATGAAATGAATATTAATAACATAAATACGATGATATTAGCTTTTATCTATAATTTATTTCAATAGAAAATTAACAAAATCAAAGTTTATGTAGGAAAATTAATGCAATGAATTTAATTTTAAAAATGAAAATTTATTAATTCTATGCAAAATGAGAAAAAACAAATATATAAAGATTTTAATTATAGAATTTTTTGGCTATGGGATCAAACACGCCCCCCCCATAATGTATATTTTTCTTTTTGTAGTCTTATAGAGTTTTTGACGCTGAGTAATAGTAGTTAATAAACTGCTAGTGTGCAATCAATAGTTTTCAAGATATGGCCCCAAATAAGTTCACATTTTATATATAAATTATAGTAAAAATTATAAAATATTTCCAAATTTTCATAAAAATCTAATTTTTCATTAAAATACCAATTTAGAGGATTTAATGAAAATTTAAAGAATTTATTTAATTTATCAAAATAATATCATAATAAATTTATTTTACATTATTGTAATAAAATTAACGTCCAAATAATTTATTATGATATTATTTTGATAAATTAAATAAATTCTTTAAATTTTCATTAAATCCTCTAAATTGGTATTTTAATGAAAAATTAGATTTTTATGAAAATTTGGAAATATTTTATAATTTTTACTATAATTTATATATAAAATGTGAACTTATTTGGGGCCATATCTTGAAAACTATTGATTGCACACTAGCAGTTTATTAACTACTATTACTCAGCGTCAAAAACTCTATCAGATTACAAAAAGAAAAATATACATTATGGGGGGGGCGTGTTTGATCCCATAGCCAATTTTTTTTTATATTTAAAATATAGTTCCTTTAAAATTATATTGTAGTTTTTCAATTGTAAATAACTCCATGCAATCGAAATAGAATAATTAGTTAATTGGCATGTAAACTAAGAAATAAATAAACAGTTTTATCAAATTATTTTATAAATATTCTTTTGAGTAATACCTTTGACAATTTCTTAAGACACTACACCTCCAATAAAAGCACAAATAGGTGGTAATTATTAATTAATTAAAATTAATTTAAACTCCCAATAAATCAATAATTTAAAAAATAATCATAATAAATTTTCTAATTATTTTTTAAAATAATTAATCAATAGTACGATTGAGTAAGCAAGAATGATTCAAGCATTTCTTTGACTTTTTTCTTCTTTTAATCTGAATCTTCTTCCTTGTATAAATTTTTGAATAAAACAACTATTTGTTCTCTTAAGCCAACATGCGCCAAATTTCTCTTTTCATTCTCATATACTTTGTAGATTTCATGGATTATCTTCTGACGTAATTTCTTTACAGTTTTTTTAGAATTATATAGCTATTTTATTGTAAATTTTAATGTTCAATCTCTTCTTAAGTTTTTAAGTTAATAGTCAATCATACCTTAATTTGCTTGGCAACCCCAGAACCCTCATAAAGAAAGAATAATTAATGCATATTATTTTTACAGCGAAAATAGCAGTTAAATCAACATCATTGAGTTTGAAGGAAGTTGGGTTTATAACTGTTATGCATGACTGTGAATTGTTAAGTGAATCACTCATATTTGACTTCTTTTACATGCCTTATATTTCTTTTAGAGTAATCACATCACCATCTTGATACTTGTGCTTGAAATATTAATTTTAATTTCTAATAGAGTTACAATGCTTGAGTTGGATATGAAATATTATTCATCATAATTTCCCACGTAGCTACTATAATTTTCAAATCTACGACTTTCAAATCTTTAGTCTCTTTAATGAAATCTACCACAGACTTTTCATTATCCTTAACAGAGACTTTGACGTAGTAATTTAGTTGTTAGAGCTTAGCAAGTGAACTTTCATCTCTAAATTCAAGTTTTTGCAAATCATTGTTATCAATGAAGAACTGGCCTGATTAGTCCGCTGCTCTGACATTGGATTTATCTGTTAGTATTAGTTCTTTGCAGCCAGCGAATAAATAAAAATCAAATAAAAAAAGGGATATTCTTAGCTATTTCTATACCCAAAGGATCGAGACCCTAGTGTAGGATTCTTGATTCTGCTTGCTTTGCTACTGCTTCAATTCCCATTAAACAAACACCAAATAACATTTCATTAAATTGCTTTTTTATAATTCATTTTAATGAAATTGACTAAATAAATAGACCCCTTCAAAAAAACTTTTCCCAAATCATAATTTTTTTTACGAAATCTGAAAATATTGTCCTAACATATAATCAAAACCCCAAAAGACCAAAACCCCGAAAAAAAGCCAAAAATTTTTGCGTGCGGTATAAAGATTTTTTTTTCGTAAAAAGATTTATGATTCGGGAAAAGTTATTTAGGGGGGGGGCTAAATAAATTAATTAAGTATTTTCCCTAAACCTTTATATTAAGAAGAATTCTCTTAAATTATAAATGAATAAAAAAAACATCATTTACTTTTCTATTAATTTATTTGGTTATAATTGCTCTAATATATTTACTCCAGATTATTAATATATATTTAACTTTTTCATCGTTTATGTCTATTGACTATTCAATTTGCTCCTTACTAGTGGGATCATAGCTGACACTGATATTTTTATGGAATAATTATAAATAATTTATTCAGTTCTTTATACGCTTCTTCCATTAATTGAGCATATTTACTGATAATAAAAACTTAATAAAATTCTGTAGTTTGCAACGCTTATCTGAGGAGCCCAGTGATATTTGTGGTCATAAACCAACCCTTGGTAAGTAGCATCTGTAATTTTAACTCTGTCCACCCATTCTTTCACTTCTCTCAAGATTTAGTTCGTTTTCAAGTAAAAGCTTCTCTTGATAATAATTAAAATAAAAATTAACATAAAAGTAAGTACATTTACGTACAACTACTAAAAAAAGTAATTGATTACCTTTTCAAAGCCAGCTGGTGGATTCTTCATAGCATCAATCTTTGCAAATTTAACATTGCAATATCAAACTATGTTACTATATCCCTCGTTCTTTTACTCACCTTCATATTAATTTCATATATGATTAAGTACCTTGCTCATATTCATAGCCAGGCTCGTTGAAATAGACCTCATTAGACATAATGATTGCTTGAATTGACAGTAAAACTTAGTGTATCGTTGAAAGTTTTGGATCCCAATTCTCAGTAGAGGAACCTCTCCAGATACGGAGGAGTGATAGACAGACTTTACCGTTTGTATAGAGATTTGTATTGAATCTTACTGTACCACCGCCTGTAGTAACCAGAGTGCAATAACAATTCACCAATTATAACAACCCATTCAGCCCATTAAATAGCATTGCCAACTAGTCAGCTTCTTAGTTTATATCAGGCTTAGTATGTCACCCACCCAAACAAAACCCCAAAACCATTTCAGTATTTTGATTGAGTTTTTGAATATTGAAAGTAGACTATTAACGCATGATTTATTAGGGTTTTAATAGGGTTTACGTAGGGGTTTAATTTTTAAATATTAGTAATTTAAGTGAGTATAACAAGCGAGTATTTTAAAATATTTCACACAAACATAAGCTTAGAGTCATGTGGTAGTTCTCTTAATTTTGTCTTTCTAAGTTGACGTTTGATTGTTTCTATTGCTTGATAATTCTCTTAGTTTGGCTTGATAATAGTTGAGTATGAAAGTTCTCTGAGGCATCCATTGATTTTATTTTTATCGAGATATTGCTTTATTCTCTGCTTAGAATTTTTCTCACCCCTGCAGCTAAAGTAATCATTCCTTGGCATGTCGCTCTCTATTATTATTACTGCTAGAGCCCAGATATCCCATTAAGTGTCTCCATCTCTCCAATCTCTCTCTCTCTGGGAAATATCCAGGAGTGCCGTATACATTACCTTATGCAGAGGCTTGCACTTGGCTAAAATCATAAAATTTGGTAAATTGCAGTAATTAATCAAGTTTATTTTTCTTAACTAATGAATATAAGGAATAAATTATAGTTATAATTAATTAAACATGATTACTCTTGCTAGATGAGTCAAGAGTGTAATCGGCGTTTGCTTCAAATCTCGCTGAGTTAGAGCAGACAATGTGGATACAGAAAACTCCAACTAACACAAACTGGAATGAACAGCAAACATAAAGCAGCACTAATGATTAGCTAAGCATTTAAGAGGCTTGATAGCAAAACCATACATAATCATGCGCGTACGCTAAATTAGGAACCTCTTTATATTTTAAATATTCAATGAAAATTCATTGTTATATCATAGTATAACTTAGTATTGCACTTAAATTATTATCATTAATAAATATTATTCTCATTTAATTTTACTCCATTCGTAGCCAACTTCAAAATTTTTCATGGATTTTTTAGAGGTTGGCTACATGATTTAATTAGTTTTAAATTTAATTAATTATTCATCAACTTTATTGACTAATTTGAATTCTATTTTAGTCAAGTTAGAATTCAGATCATTTCAATAATTTTAATTTATTATAAATGATTTTTTAATAGTAGGATACTAAATTTTCAATTATGATTTTTTATTTAATAGTATTAACTATATGCGTATAATAAATTAAAATTATTGAAATGATCTGAATTCTAACTTGACTAAAATAGAATTCAAATTAGTCAATAAAGTTGATGAATAATTAATTAAATTTAAAACTAATTAAATCATGTAGCCAACCTCTAAAAAATCCATGAAAAATTTTGAAGTTGGCTACGAATGGAGTAAAATTAAATGAGAATAATATTTATTAATGATAATAATTTAAGTGCAATACTAAGTTATACTATGATATAACAATGAATTTTCATTGAATATTTAAAATATAAAGAGGTTCCTAATTTAGCGTACGCGCATGATTATGTATGGTTTTGCTATCAAGCCTCTTAAATGCTTAGCTAATCATTAGTGCTGCTTTATGTTTGCTGTTCATTCCAGTTTGTGTTAGTTGGAGTTTTCTGTATCCACATTGTCTGCTCTAACTCAGCGAGATTTGAAGCAAACGCCGATTACACTCTTGACTCATCTAGCAAGAGTAATCATGTTTAATTAATTATAACTATAATTTATTCCTTATATTCATTAGTTAAGAAAAATAAACTTGATTAATTACTGCAATTTACCAAATTTTATGATTTTAGCCTACTCTTTGAGCTCTGTTGAAGTCAATAATATAAACTCTAAGAGGCTGAAAGTTTATCATGATGTTCTCTGGCTTTAAGTCTCTATGAACAAAACCTAGCTTGTGAAGCTCTTCAATCCCCTCAACTATCTTTTATACTATTTAGTTAATTTATCTCTGACATCTATTGTCAGATAAGAATTCTCTGTGAGTCATTTCAAGTAAAGGAAGCCTGAAAGCTAAATGATCTTTACCAAGTAAAATAGCATCAAGCTAGATGATATGCCTGCACTCATCTAACTTTGCCTTTTAAAGAGAATAATACTCATTAGCGAATTCAATTTAGAACTTGTCATCAGCAAGGAAGTAATTGAATGGATATATCTTGTAAGCATATTAGTCATCAGTAATGATTCTCTTCTCTATTTTATCTTCAAGAGTGAGGTAGCTTTCTAGCCAAGAATCTAACTCAATTATTTTTAATATAGGTATCTTCATTGCCTCTATTTTAACTATGAT
The DNA here is from genome assembly GCA_000711775.1 of Oxytricha trifallax. Classification (NCBI taxonomy): domain Eukaryota; phylum Ciliophora; class Spirotrichea; order Sporadotrichida; family Oxytrichidae; genus Oxytricha; species Oxytricha trifallax. The sequence continues at coordinate 63,669 of ARYC01017027.1, forward strand.
TTTATTTATCTCAGAGACTGGAAAGTTCTTAACTGCTTTCTTCATTTAGACTTACTTCTAGACTTCAACTCTAAGAGACTCCACTGTGTTTCTTGATCTTCTCTTTTAGAGGAATCTATTCCCTGTTGGTTCATGAATAAAGACAAAACTTTGATTATGCTTTTCTTTAAGTGCACTTTGAGTTCTCTAGTATGAGAATATGGCTTCTCACAGAACTCACGGACGTACTTCCCATCTTTCTTTTAATGCTTGAGATATAACCTTGGCATATCGTTGTGTATATCTCTCAAGTGTCTCTTATAAGTTGACTTGTAAGGGAAAACTTTATTGCATTCTTTGCATTAATAGTCAACTTTAGCTGATATTTATTAATTCTCTATGGCGGTTTGTTTAACCTCCTTCTCAATTTGCATAGCTTCTATGATGGCCTCCTACTTAACCTATATTTAAATCTCAAAGCTAGACTAGTCAAAGTTGTCATAAGTAGGCTCCCACTGAGTACAAGCGTCTCTGGTCTCTATTTTTCTAGGTTGCTGGAATGATAATTTTTATTAACTTTACCCAAGTAATGCCGCTCTTCTCAAAAGGTTAGCGCTCATTTTAGTTTTCTGATATATTTTATTATAATAATGTTAAAATATACCTTGATAAACTTTAATAGTCGAATATAAGACACTCTGGTAGATTTTCGGCTGAGAGGTAAGAAAATTAAATACCCATAGAGGACTGTAAGTTGACATAATAATGAGAATTTTATTCGTTTTAGTAAATTATTATACTCCTAATGAAGTTTTGTTTCTTTAGGAGGTCAATTTAATATGCTCCTAATTAAGTTTTAACCTTAAAATTTAACTCCTAATAAAGTTTGAACTTAATTTGGAGGAACTCCTAAAATAATTAATCATTATTATGAGCAATTTAATGGAAATAGATTAATAAAAATGGAAATCAGTCTGTGAAACTTGGACCAAGTTTTTCAATGCTTCTCCTCAAATCTTTTCAAGGTTGACCTCCAGTAGGTCCTCCCTATTTAGCAGTAAGATTTTAATAAACTTAGAATGGATATCCATAATTTTAAATTTCATTAACATTTCTAGAAAGAGGAAGCAAGATGGAGTCTATGAATGATGCAATGAAGAGAATTTAATCTCAAGATTTAATAGGAAAATTTCGAAGTAAAGAGGACCTTTATAGATATTTGGTATAGCAAGGTAAGTTCTTAAGTAAGATTAATAAATCCATTATAGTTGGATTGTTCTTGCCGACTTAGGAGGGAACTAAAATCTCATTCTTAAAAGCCTTACTGAGTGAAGAGAAAAAAGCTTTTAAGTCTAATGAAATTAGGATGATAGAGATACCTAACTACCCTGAGATCTCTGTAACAAATCTGTATGATGATGCTATGAGTGATCCAGATGTTGCTCTCTACCTTCCATCAAAGCTACAGCTCTCTAATAAGTTGCCAGAGAGAAACTTCTTCTTTGGTGTTTTTACAACTCTGAAACCTGAGTACTTAAATGAAGTTATTTAAGAAGCTCACAAGAAACGATACAGCATCTCTCCTGAAGAAAAAGAGAAGCAAGGTATTAAAATAAGTGTTACCTGGCTATAGGAACTTCAAAAGCATCCTTTCATCTCAAGTAAGCTTAGTCTTCTAACTTTATAGAAAAACCTGGTACTGCTATATACTTGATGAAAGAACGCAGCAAATTTAACAGAGAAAGAAAGTCTTAAGTAAAGCATGAATTGAGCAAAAGACTTTACAAAGATTTCTTAAAGCCAGACGAGATGAACATACATGCAGGAGCTGGCACTAAGAGAAGAAACATTGGCCCAGGCAAGCCTTAAGAGGAAGAAAAGAAATAGAAACCAAATCCCTTTACGGGCAATTTAATATGTGAACTTATTCAATCATTTAAATCTAAAACTTATTTATACACACAAAATCTCCCTTCTCTTGCGCATACTTTAGCTTTCTCATCGCTGACTCTCTTAGCAGCACTCTTTATAAAATCGACTGTATCTATCTTCAGATCGTGCATCAAGTGATAGAGCAGAAGTTTCTTGTAGTGGCCTTTTAATAGGCCCCAATATAATTCAATTCCATTGAACTGAGGACTGTATGGAACATTAAATACAGGTGTTATGTTTAGCCTTTCATATTCTCTACTTGAGTCTTTAGTTTTATGGACAGATAAGTTATCTACAAACAGAATAATCTCTTAGTCAGCGAACTTATCTCTGATTTATTACAATAATTTTATGTATTATTCGGTCTTTATTGAGCGAGGATGGATAACATAAGTCTCGAGGCCATTATCTTCGCTTATTCCACCAAGTATTGCATGAGTTTAAACCTTAACCTTTTGATCATAAACTTCTATGTTGCTATACCTCTTATACCAAGACCTTGATATGAAGGTATTAAACGTGAATACTGCCTCATCAGCGTGTATGAACTTAATATCATTAGTAATAGCCCTCTGCATTTAATAGAATATATAATTTAAATTATCCTTATAAAATGGAACATTAAAGTCAATCACTCTCTTAATGCGATTGACTGTCTTGAAAGATATTCCATTCTTTTTATAGATGTTTGCTATAGATTAAGCAGAGATTTGAAGCTCAGGAAATTGGCGATGAAACATCACAGCTCTTTAGGCCTGAGAGAAGTGAGCCCAGTATTTAAGAGTCTTATCATTAATGAGATAATCAATATGATGCTGCTTAAACTTTAGAGGTCTTTTAGGCTTAGAATTAAGATGCTATCTCTTTAAATTAAATGCTAATAGATAGTGAGACCTAACAGTAGCAGGAGATTTATGGAGCAGTCTTGCAATAGATGTGTAATTTAGAATAGGTCTGAGTTGATCACTATAATCATCACATCCATATCGCAACTTAAACAATAAATCTATATACTCACTGTCATAAACTGACCCCAAACCTCGCATATACTATTTAAACATTAAACCCCTACATAAACCCTATTAAAACCCTAATAAAGTATGCACTAATAGTCTACTTTTATCAATCAAAAGCTCAATCAAACTACTGAAAGGGTTTTGGGGTTTTATTGAGTATATAGATTTATTGTTTAAGTTGCGTTATGGATGTGATGATTATAGTGATCAACTCAGACCTATTCTAAATTACACATCTATTGCAAGACTGCTCCATAAATCTCCTGCTACTGTTAGGTCTCACTGTCTATTAGCTTTGAATTTAAAGAGATAGCAACTTCGTTCTAAGCCTAAGAGACCCTCAAAGTTTTAGCAGCATAATATCGATTATCTTATTAATGATAAGACTCTTAATTACTGGGCTCACTTCTCTATGGCATAGGGCTGTGATGTTTTATCGCCAATTTCCTGAGCTACACATCTCTGCATAATCCATAGCTAATATCTATAAAAAAAGAATGGTATATCTTACTAGACAGTCAATCGCATTAAGAGAGTGATCGATATTAATGTTTCCATTTTATAAGGATAATTTAAATTATATATTCGATTAAATGCAGAGGGCTTAAGAGCATAATATAAAGTTCATACACGCTGATGAGGCAGTATTCTCGTTTAATTCCTTCAAATCGAGGTCTTGGTATTAGAATGTACAGCAACATAGAAGTTTATGATCAAAAGGTTAAGTTATAAAATAATGCAATCCTTGGAATAATCAGTGAATATAGTGGGCTTGAGACTTATGTTATCCACCCTCTCTCTATTAAAACCGAATAATATATGAAATTTTTGCAATAGCTCAGAGATTAGAATGCTGACTAAGAGATCATCCTGTTTGTTGAGAACTTATCTGTTCATAAAACTAAAGACTCAAGTAGAGAATATGAAAGGCTAAACATAAAACCAGCTCTCAGTCTAATAGAATTGAACGATATTGGGGCTATTAAAAGGCCACTACAAGAAACTTCTGCTCTATCATTTGATGCACGATCTTAAGATAGATACAGTCGATTTGATTAAGAGTGCTGCTAAAAGAGTCAGCGGTGATAGAGCAAAAGTGTGCGCAAGAGAAGGAAGATTTTATGTATATAATGAAAGTATTAGACTTAAACGAATGAATAAGTTCACATATTAAATTTGCCCGTAAAGGGATTTAGTTTCTATTTCTTTTCTTCCTCTTAAGGCTTGCCTGGCCAATGTTTCTTCTCTTAGTGCCAGCTCCTGCATGTATGTTCATCTCGTCTTACTTTTAGAAAATCTTTGAAGAGTCTCTTGCTCAATTCATGCTTTACTTAAGACATTCTTTCTCTATTTAATTTGCTGCGCTCTTTCATCAAGTAAATAGCAGTACCAGGTTTTTCTATTAAGTTTTTGTTTTAGTGATTTAATCATAAAACTTAGTCTGTTTGAAGTTCTTTAGCTTCTTCATTCAAATAAAGGGGATATATGTTGTTATTACGTGTAGTGGGAATCTTCCCACGCTCAGGATTGTCCACGTAAAGTATTTTTTTTAACATTTTTATTGTTTTTATTTCGCATTTACCGCTTATTATATACTAGAATTTCTCATATTCTTGCCAGTTGTGTATGGGCTATGAATCTGCTATTTATTCCAACCAATCTTTATAGTCTAGTTTCAACTAGACCTATGTAGTCAGGGTTCTTTTTCTCTATTTCTCTTATTTTGCTATCCTATTTTTCATCCCCCTGAAGGCAAATATAATAAAGGCGTCCTCTATGTGTTTTTGCTCCTCTGGATCGTGTTGTTGACTCTTGGTTTGAATTTGTTTGATTTAGTTTAGCGTTCGTTACTTCGCTACCTAAGAAAAGTGGTGAGTTGAGTTTTACAAACCTTGCTCACACTGATTAATCAGTTGGTTTTCTTTGTCTATTTTAACGTCTCTTGGGGCCTTCGGTGGTGGGTTGACTGGCTACAACATATCTTGGGCAGCCCTCGTTCACTGCTGAGGATTCTTCTTGCAAAGGCAGTCAATCTCTGGTGTTTATTGCATTGGGGAAGGGCTGCTTACTAGAGATGGAGTCTAAACAAGGCAAGTCTGAGTCGTTAACTTCACAATTCTAGCTCATTTTCGTGTTTTTAGCCTTGAAATCGAGGACGCATTTCAGGCTGGTCTGATGCTCTTGGTGCGTCCCCTACCACCTCTAGAATATCTGGTTGATGTTTTCGAGTCATTAACAGCAATACCTCGTTACTCTACCAGAAGTTCACGAAGTCAGGTGCTCAGGAAGCGAAGCTAATCACTCAAAGAGAGTATTGGAAAAATTACACTTCTCCCTTCATAAAGCCAAAAGGGACCCTCTCTAGGAGGTGTTTGAAGTCTAGCTCACCCCCAATTGCTTCAGGACTGTTAAAATCTGTTGTTGTCAGTGTTCTATGTATAGATGATTGATTCTCGTTGAATTAGTGCCACCTATCATCACCTGGACTCGAGTTGAGATGTCGCCAAGCCACGATAAGTCACATAAAGACAATTTAAAGGTCAAAACGGTCGGTTTGGACGCCCCGACATTTCGAGGTAAGATATCCTCTTTTACCACCAATAGGGTGCCCTCCTCTATCTTGGTGTTATTATGAGTATTAGCGACATTTGAGTTGAGGTGGTGGAGTAGTTTTGGCTCTAGCAGATAATATTATTATAACCGCCCCTCTAATCCGTTGTTTCGACACTATTTCATAGGCAAACGGTATCATTAATGTTGCTAACAATCTTACTGATTTTTAAAAATAGTTTTAGGAGTAATCTGAGAGATTGAGTTGAACTCCCAATTGCATCCGAGAGAAATGAGGAACAGTCTTTGGGTCTTAAGAACAGATAAAAAATTGGGGTGGCCGACCTGCTGATCTTAAAGTTGGAGTGTTGGGTTTTCATTAGCTCAAGATAACTTCTCCAATACTTCAATACCCGCTGTATGTTTGATGCTTTTGATTCTAGGCATTCGAATATACTTGTTAACGTTAGCATGTGCTTGGTTGGCATAATAGGGAGGTGCTAGGCTAGGTGAATTGATGAAAAAGAGTGATTTAAAATAAGTATATAGATAAATTAATAAGTTTAAATTCAATCTGCTTAAAATATAATAATCATGCTTCTATAAGAGTGAAGAATTCAATCACTCGCTGCCATCAGTATGGGTTGAATCAAAACCCCAAAACCCCTAAATGAGGTTTATATATAAATGCTTTGATTTTAGGTAATTAAGTTACTTATTAAATAAAAGTAAAGTTTAAAATTCAATTAAATTAACTATACAATTCAAAATAATTTTTTGAAAATTTTTAATTGAAATAATAATTGATTATCTAATGCAAATTTTGGATGCCTCAAATATATTGAATTTTTTATAATTCTTGACCTATTAATAAATTTCAGATTTTGAAAAACCAAATACTTACTGGAATTCCAGATTTTTCACAATTTTTTAAAACAAAAAATTTTTATACTTCTTTATTTTAAATATAATGATATAAATTTTAATTTTATGCAATTAACTTAATTTTTATTATACCATAACACAAATAATTTTAATTAATAATATAATTTATTCATATATTGCTCTAAAATAGGAATGTAAAAAATTTTGTTTTTTCTTTTAAAAATAAGTACTATAAAAAAATAAATATAATAATTTATAAAATTATTGAAGAAATATACTGAAAAGTATGCTATTTTAAAAAAATGCATATTTATTGCTAAAAATATAAAAAAAGAAAAATTTCTTTCCAAAATATTACTTCAATAATTATGTTTTTGCTTCAAATATAACTTAATACCCAAATAATGATTTTAAATAAAATATAGAAACAAAAAATATTTTAAATTTTGATAACTTTTTTTATGTTTTAAAGTATAAAAAAAATTCGATTGTAGTTAATACTCTAAAACTATTGATTGCAAGCAATAGATGCTTCTTTTGTTCATTCTCAGAGTCAAAAACTCGACAAGACAAGAGATAAATGCTAAAAGGCGGGAATTAATAAAATGGAGATGCAAATTTATTACAGATCTCTACTATAAATTAATCATTCTTATCATTAAATCTTATTATTACTTACTAATGTATTATTAAATACCTTAACTTAGTTAGTTGTTATTAGGTATAAATACGCTGGTGTCTCCGGGTTTACTGTATCTCAGGACTCCTCTCTTGTCACTAATATGGTTAGATTTTCCTTAATGATTTCTTGATCTCATCTTGAGTTGCGGTAGCTGGTTTGTTCACCTTACATTTAATAGTCCTTAGTTCTTGCAACTGCTCTTTGAGTTTCCTTGATCAATGGGTTTGCTTTCAACTCTATCGTTGAGCCACACACCTATGCAAGAGTATGTAGTCCCACTACCACACCTTGGGTTGACACTTGACTCTTCAGCGCTGACAGTTAGTTGGGAGTCGTCAGCTTTTTCCTGGGGGCCATATCCCTCGCGTCACTCCAACAGCTCCCGTTCTCTTTGTTGCTCCATGTTATTCAGCCACATTAGTAAGTAATAATAAGAATAAACTCAATAAGACTACAAAAGAAAATACATTAAAGGGAGTGTTTTACCTGCTAGCCCAAGTATCTAGTGATCCGTTTTACTTCGAAATTTTTATATTAAATCTTTATATAGAATTTCACATGATTGGTTTTTGCATCATTCTTAAATTCTATCTTGATAAGCATTATTAAAAATGTTAATGAGGTTTTAAAATTAGAAATATTCAAAATCGATGCAGTTAACTTTCTGGAAATCTTGACAATTTATAACTTTTCGATAGAAAATTCAAAATTAGCTGGACTTTACAATTGATTGTCCCTTATCCTTGATATGAGTTATCTCGAGCTTAATATTGGGTGATTTGATTAGTTGATTCAAAGCTAAAAATTAAAATCAAGATATCTCGCTTCACGGATGCGATAGATGGGTACCGCCAAAAAGAAAATCCAACTAATTTAGAATTATCTATATAATAGTATCATTTTGTCTACAAAATCAATGATTTAATTTAATTTATTTTATTTATAATTATTCTTCAATATTCAAATGTATTCCTACAATATAATTATTCAATAATTTATTAATACATTTAATGTTAAATTTAAAATTGTATTAATTATAATTATCAGTTATTATTATATTCATTATAATTGATTTAACATTTTTAATTTGAAAAAGAAAGAAAGACCAAAATATATATATTTATTTACTCCTATAAGTAATACAAGTTTTTATAAATATAAATGAAAATAAAGATCAAAACCAATAAAATTAATTAAATACCATTTTTAAAGAGTTAATTTACGCTAAATAAAAATATTATTTCTTATTTATTTATTTAATAAAATTTAAATTTTGATAAATGTAATTTTTATATAATTAGTTAAGTTATATAATTTTTAGGTTTTAAACGTGTCAAAACTTATACATATTAACAACGAAAAGAAGCATTAAAAGCAAATGAAAACCCAATTTATATTTTATATTCTTATATTTAATTTAACGGATCTTAATTATGTTTATTATTGACTTAATCATAACATCATTTATTATTTAGTACAAATATACAATACTAAATAAATGATTAATTATAATGATTTTTATGTCAATAAAATGAGAGGTAACCTAGGAAGGTTGCTAAAAATTTTCTTGATAGTTTTCTATAATTGTTCTAAGAAATATTACATTATCAAAGTGAATTGCTATAACTCAATTTTAATGAATTGGTTGCTGATAAGCTAACATATAAGATCTTAGTAACTTTTATAATTTCACATAAAAAACTTTAATTTTAATTAATATTTATTAAATTTTTTGCCTTAACATATTTATTTTCAGATTTCAAATCTTAATGTTAGAGTAGTTGCAAAGACAATCATTAAATCTACTATTGTAGGAATACATTTGATTTGGGAAAATAAATTAATAATAAATTAATAAATAATTAAAATATTGGCAGTTAACTTACAGGAAACCCTGACAATATGGTACTTGTTTGATAGAGGATTCAAAATTAGCTGGACTTTACTATTGGCGGTATGCCTCTATCGCATTCCTGAAGAGAGTTAACTGGAATTTAATTTTTGCATTAAAATCAACTAAGCAAATCACCCAAAATTAAAATTGATTTATTTCGCTGCTACGATGCGATAGAGGCATACCGCCAATAGTAAAGTCCAGCTAATTTTGAATTCTCTATCAAACAAGTACCATATTGTCAGGGTTTCCTGAAAGTTAACTGCCAATATTATAATTATTTATTAATTTATTATTAATTTATTTTCCCAAATCAAATGTATTCCTACAATAATATATTTCTTATAAAATCAGAATAATTAATGCCTTATATAAAATTTTCAAGAATATGAAATAAATATAAAATTTGACTGCAACAAAATAACATAAAATATAGCAAAAGATTAGTTATATTAATATAAATTTAAAGTTTTTAAGATGTTAATTTGAAAGTTAATATAATTTAAGTTGTTTCATGTTTTTTTTAAATGTCTTTAGATGCTGTTTATAATACAGTAATTCGAATTTAAATGATTAATTAGATATTTAAATAATCTAAAACAAAAAAATTTTATTAGGTAAAAAATAAAAATTAAGATTAAAAGTTTCTTATTTCTTTTATAATTTTTACAAATAAAAATTAAGTCCAACTTTGTGAGCTTGATAATTTTAACAGCTATTTTATCTTTTAATTTTTTGCATACTTTCTATTAGATTAAGTCAAATATGTATCCAATAGATATATCCTGGAAATGCTTGTTCTAAAAATCCAACCTTTTAATATAATAAAAACAAATTGTTTTTAATATATATATATATATATATATATATATATATAATAAATTCCTAATAAATCACTTTTTTGTTAATAAAACCATTTCATATGATCTTTATTTAAATATAGTTATAAATTTTTAGTCAATTTAACTTTAGTTTCGGAAGTTATATAAGTTTAATTATATATCAAAAAAATTAATGTAAATAAACATATATAAAAACACAAATAAAGATAGAGAATAATATTTAAAAAGGTGCATACCTTTTTAATTCTATAATGCTTTTAATTAAGCAAAGAAAATAATTAATAGGAAGAAATCAAAATTTCGGCCCCCCCCCAAAAACACGCAAAAAATTTTATCCGATAATTTTTTTTCCGTAATTACGTATTTATTTTTTTACGTAATTTCAAAAATCTGAAAATACGTAAAAATGAATTTTAAAATTTTAAAGTCTTAAATTACATTATTAATAAGACTTTGCTTTTTTAAGTAATTATTAAAAAATATTATGAATTTTGATAAATTTCTTGAATAAAAATTGTGAAATTTGATTGATATTTACACTATATAACATTATAGTATATTCCTATATAAGTAATATCTAAATCTTAAATCTTGAAAATAAACTATATTAATCACTTTTAAATACTATTGCTTAGTTTCATTAAAAATAATATATTTAAATATTCTCGAATATTATAAAAATAATTAAAATACCTTCGATTTGGATAAATGAATATGAAATAAAAATCGTTTAAGTTATCAATTAGAGTGACATTAATTAACAATAAATCAATTCTTCGATATATCCGTAATTTTAACTCAATTTTACTAAAGGTAATATTCCTTAATCAACCAAGAAAGTTTTCAATTTAACCATAAATTATAACTGATTAATTTAAAGAAACAAATCGTCTATTTTAAATTTAAAAAATTCTAGAAACAATTTTAGTAAGATAATTCATGAATTACAAAACTTAACCAATTTTTCCGTTGTACAAATCAATTTAATAATTAATTATTTTAAGATAAAGTTATATACTTCATAATTCTATTAATTTCTTTATAGATACCCAATATTATTTTGTTTCCTTAAGTAATCAATATATTTTATACAATAATTAATTGATTTTATATACTCTAAATATCTATTTAAGGATTCTTTAGTAATTAGTCAATTAAAAATCTAGTTCTAATAAATTTAAGTGTAAATATATATTTAAATTTTATAAATAAGGTTCAGAAAATCTTGCAGAGCTATTGCACCATAGCTCATGATTAAATAAATATAATCTTAAATCTGTTTGTAGTGAGAGTAAGATTCGATTCATTATTTCCTTAATACTTTTATGATGTTGGGAGTGATAGTATTTTATTTTATTTATTCATCATCAAATCTTTTATAACGAATTAGAAGTAGAATAATAATAATAAGTCAAAGAAGATATCTTTTAATTATTACTTTTTTAACTGATATTATTTTTTTAAAAAATATATTAATACTACTATATATTTTTGTTACTAAAATATTAAGCTCGATTCATTTATAAATCTTAAGAACATTAAGGAATGTAATAAATCTATTAAAAATTTGAATCATAATCATTTTTAAATTAATAGCTAAAATTAGTCAAGTAATCTTCATTGAAGTTTTAAGAATAAGTAAATTCCTTAAAATTTATTAAATTATTATTATCAAATTTACAATTTAATGCATATCATTTTAATGTTAAGTTATTATTAAAATTTAAAAATAAAAAAATTATATTAAATGTAAAAAATAAATGTAATTTTAAATTTAAAAGTAAAAATATAAAATAAAATTTATATTCAATATATTATTATACATGGCAAAATATTTTAATAAAAATTGACTTAAAAAATAATAAAATTCATTTTTACGTATTTTCAGATTTTTAAAATTACGTAAAAAAATAAATACGTAATTACGGAAAAAAATAATCGGATAAAATTTTTTGCGTGTTTTTGGGGGGGCCAAAATTTCAATTAATGATAAATATTTATGGTAAGATTTAATAATTTTAAGTTTTGTTACCCTTAAATGAAAAACAAAATCACAAAAGTATAACATTAATTATTTTTCTTAATTTTTTAGCTTTAAATGCAACTTAAAACATAAATATATAAAATATTGTAGGAATACATTCGAAAATGGTTAACATGAATTAATATAAAAAATTTAATATATCAAATTTTTAGAAGTTAAAGTTGATTAAATTAAAATAAAGATCTTGGGATCATTATATGCATAATTTTAAATTAGCTGGTCTTTACTATTGCGATGCATAATCAGATTAAATGCTAAATTGTATTTGAAATAACTTTAAAAGTCGATTTATCTCGCTTAAGGCATGAAATAAAATCGTATTGCCAATAGTAAAGTCAGAAAACTTTTTATTTTGCATAAAATGAGCCCAAGATCATTTAATTTAATCAATTTTAACTTCCACAAATTTAATATATCTCACTTTTTTATATAAATTTATTTTAACAATCTTCAAATATATTCCTACAATAATTATTATTAAATTATTGATATGATTTAGAATAATTAAACTTTTTAATTAATTATATTATTATGAAGAATTTTTAATTATGCCAGAAAAAAGAATTTAAAGTAATATGTTGATATTTAAAAAATATTTATCATTACTGTTCTAATCGAGACATTCCCCTTCCATAAAAAAATATAACCCTCTCCCTCCCCTCACTTATTATAAAATTACCTCATTTTCTAAAGTAAATTTTTACATCTATTCAATTAAAAAAAACCCAATAAATTTCTTATAGCCTTTCAAACTCCCAAAACCCCTTCTCGTTTAAATTTTGGATTTTATTGCACTGGTTTAAAATAATGATCGCTGGCAAGAAAGAAATGAAGTCTATGCTTTTTCATTAATTAAGAGCTAAAGCAAGTGTACTTAAACGAAGTTATGGCCCTTTAAATTCCACCATAGTAGTTAAGTTTTAAAATTTAATAGTGTTGATAATTTAATTAAAAATTTAATTAAGTAAAAGAGGGAGGAAGTTCAAAGCGAATGCTCCATGAACTTTCAAATTACATAACTCATCTTACAGATGTCAAAATTAGGGTAAGAACCACATATTCTTTATATACTCACTGTGCTTATAAAATGGCAAAGTATGGGAATAAAATAAAAATTGAACTTTTTTCCCACATTATTGATCATTAGAAACTGCACTTTAAATGCCCATAATTGGTTAAATTGTGAAGTTTGGAATTTCTCTATTTATCGATGTTAAATCATCACTATAGCACCTTATAAATTTATCACGAATTAATGTATTGGGGTTGATAAATATTAAAATAAATAATTTATATATTCAGTTATTGTCTTGATATTGAATATCATAGTATTTAATAAACTTTTCTTATATAAAAAAATGGTCTGCTTTATAATTACCATTATATTATTTTAGAAAATTTAAAACAAATTTAATTTAAAAGAGATTAATTAAGCTTTTTATTAAATTTTATTTATTTTATTCATTATATATTAAAAGTTGAGTTTTTTCATCAGCAAAATTATATATTATTTAATTAAATAAAAATTATATTTAAAAAATAATATCAATAAATGATGATTTTATTATATTTTGAAAAGTTTTGAAAGAGGAGATGATTAAATTTAAATTTAGTTTGGAAGTATTAATAAACATTTTTATTGCTATTAAATTCATTTAATAAGATCGACTTATATAGATATTTTCCGATTCTTGAAAATTACTTAGCAAAATTACATTATGAAAGTTTAACTAATTATTACTATAGATAGCAAATCTAAAATTTAAATTTCATAGAAGTAAACTTAATACTTTGGCAAAATAAACATTTTTCTTTGAGACTAATAATTATATTATTAAACCAGAAATAACTAGTTAAAATGCTTAAAAGTAGTTATACTAAAACCAATTTTTTAATATATGTTTAAATAAGTTTAAAAAATAAAAATGTTTCTAAAAAATATTTAATTTTACCTCCCCAAGTTTATAGGGTTAACTGAGAGATTGACTACTCGGTCAACTAGAGTAGCAAAATATTTAAATAAATCAATAAGTTAAGTCTAATTAAATACATTTTTGTATTTATCTATTTAAATATATATCTATGTTTTATTGAAATAAAAGAGTTTTTAATAAAATTTTTTTTAAATCCTTAAAAACTATATTTTTTAAAAAATAATTTAAATTTTATTAAACATTATATTATATTCTAGAAATACATTTGAAATTAAAAATAATTTATAATCAATTAAGAAATATTTAAAGGGAGATTTTCCAGGCAAGTGAATATTTTATAATTTTATTTTAAATAATTTATTAATTTAAACTTTTATTACAATTTTTCATTTATTATTTTAAGAATATAAATAAAACATTCTTAATTGTTCTTAATCATTGAATGTTAATCTCGTCTTTCATATAATTTAATAAGCTAAGTAAATTTTCAAAAAGATTTCTTACAATGAAAATGATATTAAATTAAAATTGATATGTTAAAATAGAAAATAATGAAATATATTTAAAATAAAAAAAGCATTAAAAAATCAATTAAATTATTTGGTTAATGTCTTAAAATTAATTTTGTTTAACCTCGAGAAGAAAAGGTTCAAAAATTTAAAGTATAAAATTTAATTTGATAATATGCAAAATACAAAAAGTTTAAAACTTTTATTGAAGTTGCAGCTAATAAAATAGCTACTAGGTAATGATATGAAAGTTGAAGGATTCAGCTATCTTTATAAGTGAAACTAAAAATACGTTTAAGATATTTACTATGAAAAATTCTTTGTATCTTTGATTAATCATGATATTTATATTTTTATATTCATTTAAATATCCTAAATTTCGAAAAAAAATAAAAATATTAAAACAGCTTATCACTAAAATAAATTGAAACAATTGACAAATTAAAAATAATGGGTATTGACGTAGATAACTCACCGATGACGTCAATCACTCACCGATGACATCAATCGCTCACAATGACGTCAATTATTCACTGATGACGCCAATCGCTCACAGTTGTTTCATTAACTTACCAATGACATCAACCACTCCAAATGACTTCAATCACTTACCACCGACGTCAATCACTCACCACCGACGTCGATCACTCATCGATGATATCAATTTTTCACAATGGCGTCATTTACTCACCACTATTTATAAATGGTAAAATTTTGCATAAAACTGTTAAATTTTGAATAGAAATTTCATGCATGGTTCATGGGCTGCTATCCCTATTAGAGTCATTGGGGTTGAACCACTATTTCGATTCAAAATCGAAATCATTAAAAAACTGGAATAAAGTTGTTTTCAAGCCTTTATTTACCTATCTCTCTTCTGCCTTTTTCAAATACGTGTATTAAGAAGATATAAAATCTATAAGTTTCTTTTTCAAAAGAATTTTATTTAATATTTTTCATATTTAAAGTAAGAGTTATTACTTTTCTAGGATACTAGTTGAACGAGTAACAAATCAATTTTTGAACTTTTTATATCTTTTCATAGTTCACATCGATGGAGAACTTATTTTTTAGGAAGTAAAGTGAATTATTTAAGGAAGCTAGTGTTTTTAATAAACAATTTTCTTAAGTTATCTCTTGATTTTAGGTCTATTCAATGTTTTAATATACTAAGTTAATTGTTAAGCCTCTTCTTTTTCAATGTTGATGTATATTTGGCTGCTTCTTTTTTATCATCATGACTCCTTGAAAATTGTTTGTTTAAATTGAGCTGAGGTTGTAGTTATCTTAATTCAACTGCAAAGTGAAACATATTATTGAATGTGCTGAGGTAAGAAGAATAACCCATTTTGACAATATTCAATAGGAAGAAAATGTTAACTAAATTAATCATAATTCTAATTTGATGCTTCAATTATCATAACCTACGAACCTTCACAAGGAGCTTTAAACAAATTTTATTACAGTTTTTTAATGATTTAGAATTCGTATATGAAAAAAAATAGTTCAACCCCAGTAACTCTAAGAGACATAGCAGCCCTTGAACCATGGTTGAAAATTCTATTCGATATTTAACTGTTTTATGCACAATTTTAACATTTACAAAAAGTGGTGAGCAAATGACTCACTACGAGCGATTGACATCATCGATGAGTGAATGACGTCGGTGATGAGTGATTGAAGTCATTGTGAGTGATTAACGTAATCAGTGAGTGAATGACATCACTGTGAGCGATTGACATCGTCGATGAGTGAATGACGTCGGTGGTGAGTGATTGAAGTCATTGTGAGTGATTGACGTAATCAGTGAGTGAATGACATCACTGTGAGCGATTGACATCATCGATGAGTGATTGACGTCGGTGGTGAGTGATTGAAGTCATTGTGAGTGATTGACGTAATCAGTGAGTGAATGACATCACTGTGAGCGATTGACATCATCGATGAGTGAATGAGCGGTGGTGAAGGATTGAAGTCATTGTGAGTGATTGACGTAATCAGTGAGTGAATGACATCACTGTGAGCGATTGACATCATCGATGAGTGAATGACGTCGGTGGTGAAAGATTGAAGTCATTGTGAGTGATTGACGTAATCAGTGAGTGAATGACATCACTGTGAGCGATTGACATCATCGATGAGTGATTGACGTCGGTGGTGAGTGATTGAAGTCATTGTGAGTGATTGACGTAATGAGTGAGTGAAATGACATCCACTGTGAGCGATTTGACATCATCGATGAGTGAATGACGTCGGTGGTGAAAGATTGAAGTCATTGTGAGTGATTGACGTAATCAGTGAGTGAATGACATCACTGTGAGCGATTGACATCATCGATGAGTGAATTGACGTCGGTGGTGAGATGATTGAAGTCATTGTGAGGTGATTGGCGTAATCAGTGAGTGAATGAAATCCACTGTGAGCGATTGACATCATCGATGAGTGATTGACGTCGGTGGTGAGTGATTGAAGTCATTGTGAGTGATTGACGTAATCAGTGAGTGAATGACATCACTGTGAGCGATTGACATCATCGATGAGTGAATGACGTCGATGGTGAGTGATTGAAGTCATTGTGAGTGATTGACGTAATCAGTGAATGAATGACATCACTGTGAGTTATTGACATCATCGATGAGTGAATGACGTCGGTGGTGAAAGATTGAAGTCATTGTGAGTGATTGACGTAATCAGTGAGTGAATGACATCACTGTGAGCGATTGACATCATCGATGAGTGATTGACGTCGGTGGTGAGTGATTGAAGTCATTCAAAACCCCAAAACCCCTTAGTGAGGTTTATAAGTGCTTTGATTTGTAGGGTATAGTTGGGGTCTTATTGGGGTTAGTAGAGAAAACGCAGGTTTTTTATGAATTTAATGAATATTTAATGAGAATTACTGTACTTAATTCAAACAAATTTTATCTGCTTATCTTTGTGATATCTCTTGAATTTAGCAGCCTGTAGTTGTTCTAGTATATCATCTAATGATTTATCGTGGATATGCTGGAGCTTTTACGATGACCATATCAACTATCTTCTTAATTTCATTGCATATTTCATCTTGCTTAATATGTCTAGCAGCCAAACTTATTGATTATTTCTCATGTTTTGTTCCAAAGTATGACATACTTTCTATATCGCCGTCTAAGATAATTGCTGCTACCGCCCAAACATCCCATTATACAGAGCCATTTGTCCATTTCTCTCTTATAGGGAAGTATCCTGGAGTGCCTTAAACCTTAGCTAAAGTCACTATCTCTTGTCTTATTACTCTGTTGAAATCTATGACTACTACTTCTAAAGCGCAGAGATTTAGCATTACATTTTCTGGCTTCAAATCTCTATGAACATACCCGAGATCATGGAGCTCTTTCACACCCTTAGTCATATCTGTGAGTATCTTATTCAAATCATCAGGATATCTATTATGGTAGAGATACTCTCTTAGAGTCATTTCAAACTTCTTGAGTCTCAAAGCAATAAAACCATGACCAAGTATAACTCCGTCGAGCTTAGCTAAGTTCTTGCATTATCTTTTCTAAGCCTCTCTCAGTACTATGTATTCATTTGCAAACTCATTTTAATATTGCTCGTTCTTAATGAGATACTTGAATGGATATACCTTGTAAGCGAATTCATCAACAACTATAAGTTTTACCTTGTTAGGTACGTCAATATTCAAATAGTTTTCAATACAGCTGCTTATGTCGACTGCATTTAATGCAGGTATATACATTGCTCTCTCTTATAAGCATGCTATATACATACCATTTGCTGGTTGGTTCATTGACTCAAACCGCTTCTATCTCTTAAGTCTCTCCTACTGTTCTTTTTGTGACTCAAGAGAGTTATTTTTTCTTTTAGCAGGTACAAGCTTTTAAGTTTCCTCATCTTTAATCAGGAATTCGCTTAAATGATGCTTTTGCATAAAAACCCCAATACGTATGTTCGCTATAGTTTGATAAGTGAATAAAAAGTTTTAAATGCATCAATAAATAACGAAATTTAAAAGGACAGATTTTAACTTAATTTGAGGGAGCCGATCCAGAGAATGCAAGGACGGTGAAGATGGGGAAAAAATTGATGATTTTATTTTGAGGCCATACTTACCAGTCTTATAGAGTTTGAGACGCTGACCAAGAATATGTGGGGTTTGTACCCCATTGACCGATTGGTTGCAAAGTTCCACCGTTCACACTGGTTGTTTGGGGATCTGCTTTTACCTCCACATTTGAATTAAGTTTGATTTTTATTAATTAATAACTACTACTTTAATAATTAAACTAATAATGGAATCAACTAAGAACTAAATCTGCGATGGCTCTCGCACCCTCATTATTAGCCACGCACCTCACTTACTCTAAACTGAATTCACTGCGCTTTGCGCGCATCTTGAAGAGCAACTCACGTCCTCTCGATCCGTGTAATTGATTTTACGTAGTTGCATCTTTCTACAAACTTTCTTTATAAACGCTGCGCTATTTTTACACTGTGATGTTTGTTACATTGAGATAAAAGTATAGCTTCAATTATCAGACAGTAATAATATATGTGCATTTAAATCAATTCACAATAACTTCACTTGCACTCTTTGCAGAGTGCTTTAATACACTATTACTTATTCATGCAAGTGAAACAGCCTCCCTAATCTTATATAATTCGCTTCGAACTTCTGCTCACTTTGCATGTTTATAGGGTGCACTTAGTACTTTATATCAGAAAGCTGACATTACCTATAAGAGGGGGAATTTAATCAAACTCAAGTCGAAATATAAATTTGCGAAGGCCCTGCACTTTCCTCTCTACGAACTCTATTCTTCCACTATGAGGGAATTATTAATATTCAAGTGTACTATAAATAACGACGATTGTTAGTTATGAATTTGCAAATCATAATGACAAAAGAGATTTGCAATCTGTGTATAGTTATAATAATAATGAGAATTATGGCTCAACTTTCCCTAATTTTACTCTTACTCTCACATTCTAATTTCCTCCTAAAACTCCACTGATTTCCACGCAGTTTGAGGAATCCTCGTTTTATTCAGAGGTTTCCAACATTGTTGGATTCTTGCCCTGTAAATAGCCAGTTCTAAGTTTCTACATTAAATTCAGAATTAATTGGTAACAAACATCAGGGCCCAAATAATTTCGAAGTTAGGAGCTCCACTCAAATATCTCTCGCTTTTCTTCAACGGCCCTAACTTACCCTAAGTTTATCTCTCAAGTAATGGTTCTTACTATAAATTTAACAAACTGTTCTCAGTCTTAAAAACTTTCAAAAATTATCAAAGCTAATCATAGAGTAGTAGTAGCATGGCTACTTTCAAACTTGATGTACTAAAATGAAAATTTTGGCAGCATTTCAGGTTTCTCTGGTTGTTGAGCAAAAATCCACAAATTCCAGCTATCAGCTTATGTTTCCTACCTAAATCCCTTATTAACCTAAAAGTTGGCTTGAGCCCAGTAAATCTAGTTTAAAAGTAAAAATTCAAAAATCTTGCAGAATTTCCTAAATTTCCTCTGTTTCAAAACTAACAGCTATTTTAATTAAATCAAGTCTAAGTTTAAAGTTTCAGTGATGTTTGTTACAAAGATTTTAAAGTCAACTTTATCAAGAGTATGATGCTTCATTTGGTAAAAGTCAAGGTTACCAAGTTAACTATAGTAATTTTTAAGCTAAAAAGACAAGCTGGGGTTAAAGGGTTAAAATTAAAGCTTAAGTAATAGTGGCCACTATTAAAAGTCAAAGAGTTTTGGGTTTAAACATTTAAAGCTTTTTAATTATCAAACTTTTTTTAGTAACAAGTAAGAACCCTCAAAGTAACAGTAAGAACCAAAGTAACATGTTTAAGAACCCAATTTAATTAGCAAGTAAGAACCCAGTAGCATTTTTAATTTAATTTAAAGAACCCAAAGTAACAGTTAACATTAAGAACTCCAAGAACCCTTTAGGAGATTATCTAAAATTTAAATTTGCTTTAGTAGCCTGGCCAGGCTTTACGATCGATTTAAATAACAAGTAACAAAGTAACAGTGATTTTAGAACATTTTAAAGAACCCAAGTAACAAACAACAGAACCCAAAATTTATTTAATTAACAGAACCCAAGTAACAAAGTAACAGAACCCAAGAAACATTAGCATAAAACCCAAAGTAATATTAATAACAAAGTTTCAGAGATTTAAATAATTTAAGTAATTACTTTGAATTGATTTTAAGATCTAAAACTGAAGGCCTTCTTTGAATTTGATAGTACTCGAGATTTTTGGTTTTGATTTATTAGAGTACTGGAAGATTTTGATTTGATAATTTTGAACGACTGGGTTTTGATTTTGAAATTTTAATAATATTAAAGAGCAAGTCTAATCATTACAGAGGAAACAAATGATCAGTTTAAGTTTTAATCAATCTACTATGCAACTGCGATCTCTGGCTCTCCAAGTTTCTTTGCCTCGAGAACACCCTAAGCTTTGTTTAGGCCCCCTGATGTCTCACTCACGTTTCACCACCAGGATACGGCAAGTTATTGATTAAAAGTTGAAGCAAGATCTGAATCATTTAAAAAACACAATGATCAGTTTAGTTTATTTTTTTGTCGCGAAGTGAGAAAGTATTTAATTATTTAATTAATTATAAAAATGACTCGAATTTATACTGTTTTTTTTCTCAGAAAATTTGAATATTCAAAACGGATGGCTATAAATCAATCCTGGAAATTGTATATAATTTGACCAAGTTCAGCAAATTTGATCCCCCGAATTTTATTAAACTAAGTTTGCCCTGAGGTTAATTAAATGCTTGCATTAAGATGCGTAAATAATTTGGAGAGAAATTGATTTGCCTAATTAAATTCCTAACTTGCTTATACCTACAATTAATTAAATTACCTGGCCTAGGTACTCACCCAGACCGTAGAGAAGCGTCAAGGGGCTTCAAGCGTAAATCGGCTCTAGGAGTATCCCTCATAGTAATTTCAGGATTTATGATCGCTTATAGATAAAGCCAATTGTTCAGCACTCATACTAATAGTTATGAGTTAGTCCTTAAAATTTTACTAGAAGTTCAACTGCCCTCACTCCATACCCTCATTTCTTATTAACTCATTATTGGTTAGAAACATTAGTAAGGCAATCAAGGTAGCATGTAAATGCACTATTGCTAAGTTACTTTACTTTCTTAGCTTAACTGATTAGGCCAAAGAAGATGCTCAAATTTTTCTTAGATTAGAAAAGGATTGATGTAAGTTTCGATTTGATAATTACTTTATAAACTATAGAAATGTGTAATTTAGAGTAAATTCTTAGTGAAAGTATAACAGTAAGTTTAGTATAAATCAGGTTACAAATATAGCAGCTGCCACAACTTTAAGTTGTAGTTTATAATTCATAATTATCTAGCTAAAGTTGCTTGGTTTAGAGACTTCCATTCAAACAAGCACTTCGATTCACAAATCCTCTAGTGAGATTGCTTCTAAGGCTGCTGTTAAAACGTGATAAAAGCAGTGCCTCACTAAGTTCTAATTTATTCTGCTTATATTCATTCCCACCTCTTTCATAAATGCTGCCCAGTACCCTCTAAATTACGTTACTTAGCTTAAAATTACTTTGATTAGGCTCTTGTATTTAGTGGATTCAAGTCTCTGTTTTTTATCCAGGAGTACAATAGCTCAGCTGGCGCAATCTTGTAATGATAAGGCCCTAAAAACATTAGAGGTAATCTTAAGTCCATGTACTTTTCCATAATATTTTGAGACCTGTGATAAGGAGCATTATCAAGAAGTATCAAAGTATTTGATCTCCACTAACAGTCAATTGTTTCGAGTGTATTAATAAGCTTGCACAGAAAGTACAGGAAGGAGTGTTGATTAGTTCTACCATGATTCACTGTATAGAATAACTCTCCTGTACTTGAAACCCCTATGATCAAATTCATTTATCTAAGTCTCTGAGAATTTCTAACTCTGTTCTTGACGTAAGGTGCAGTCCAGCCTCTGCGTCTTTCGTCTGTTTAGTTCAGAGTTGATTCATCAATGTTGATAATTCTCTTGCCATTACTTAACTAGAGCACGAACTACTGTGCTGCATATTACCTCTGCAACTTACTACTATTACTATTATGCAGAGTTGAGATCTACTTGATTTATTTGTAGGTCATCATTAACTCATTTTTCAGGAAGCGTCTTATCATTTACTTACTGCACCTTAGCTAGATGTTCTTCTATAAGCTGCGCTGAATATCTGAAAACTGTACAGATTAAGTATCAAGCATGAGCATTTTAACAATATGCGTGCGTGCTCTGCTGTGAAGCTTCTTATACCTGCCTCTGTTAACTTACTTCAGGTTCCAAAACCTGGCTTTCTTGACTGAACTTTTCAAGTACCTTCGCAACTTGTAGTATGAAATGCCAAGTCTATTCATTATCTAGGAGTAAGATAGCTTTTCATTGTCTCGCAGTCTTGACTCCTCTGCAAGCTTGAGTTCTTTCTATTACTATTTCTTTTCTTTCCCCAACTGCTTTAGTATCCTACGAGGAACGGTTGCATTTAGTTGTGTATGCTAACCAAACACTGGAATCTAATCCTTCACTTTATGATTCTCAATAACCTTGGCTTCAAGAGAGTTCATATCAATACTTTCGCCTCGCTCAATCAAACTTTAAGGTTCTAAATCTGATTGTTTGTATTCAGTGAAAAGCTTTAACACTAACTAGCCAAGAGTCTTGATGTCCTTATCACTCAGTAATGATGATTTAACTTCTTTTTTCACGCTTTTTCTATAAACCTCTTTTGGGGTCAATGATAAATCCCTCACTTTCGAACTCTGAAATTTCATCACGAGTATCCTCGAATAGGGAAGTCATATCTCTTATACTAACTTATTCTATTTTAACGTCTGCAATTGTTATATTTCTCTAATATAGCATATTAGTGGTTAAATAATCCGCCTGATCTTAAGAATCGTCTGATTAACTTTACGAGCTCGGCTCTTCACTTGAGCTGTTACCATCGTAATCTTTATCTTCCAACTTGAAGAAATCAGAGAGTCTTGACTGTCGTCTTCCAGAATATGATTCCATGAGAAGATTCCTAAATTTAATAATAATGAATTCGTTTCGTGCTGGTAGGAAATCCGCTAGCGGAAATCGGATCGTGCTGGTGGGATTCATTATTAGGAAAAGCACTCTCTGCTTTTAGTAACTGCAGTGTCTTCCTGAATCAAAATTGAGCTATATAAAATGGTGAAAGGCACCTGACTTTTAAATTTTAATGAACCAATAGTAACTTACTGGTATCAATGTTTCAGAACTCGCCCAGAAATGCAAAAGTAAGAAAGAGCTATACAACTTTCTTGCCCAAGACTGCCACGCTTTCTTACCCAAAGCGGACTCCACCAACATTTATTTCCTTAAGTAAATCATAAGAGCGGAGAAAGAGGTAACCACTAGCTTGCTCTTGTAACTGTCATTATAGTATGTAAGAAGAGACGCAGTCAAAGTGTCAGCAGTGCCTTAAATCGATGGACTTACAGTTTAAGACTTTCTCGATTATGCAAGAGGGTCTTCAAGACTGCTGTAACACTTGCCTGATGAACGAGATTGGGTCCACCTAGACAGATAATGGATCTGTGACTTGCTCTTCACCCTAGACACCAACGGTGTCTCCCAGATGATTCATGATGCAATGTTGTAACGAAGAGAAAAGCTAGAGCATAACAGAGATCTCGTAATTGAAATGAGACCCGAGTTCGTGGACGCTCTCAGCAGATGCCTTAACTTTAGCAGTAAGTTTACTCTCTCTTAATTACTTGTGTAGCTGAGCGAGGTAAGGCTGTGAATCTCGTTAAGGATTCATCTAAAAGAAAGAGAAATCATGATTAAATGGAGGAGGTAAAAGATTATGAAATGGCTTTGAAATAAGATAAGCAAGAATTCTTGCAGTAAACTAAAAAGTTGAAGCAATAACATGACGATATGGAAAGTGAGTTGCTTGACTTACGCAAGATGAGAGAGTAGTTTATGCAAGATGGTAACTTGTAGAACATGCAAAATCAGTCTCCTAACGTGAGACGCTGAGTGCTGCTGCTTCTCTTCCTCCACGATTCTCTAAATGCTATTAATAGCAAAAACTTGAATATGGTGAATTGCTTAAAAAAATTAAGATAAATCTCATATTCTTAATCTTGGTTTTCTCTCTGAATTTCTATGGTTTATGTCGCTTTTAAAGTGCCTTCTCTCACTCGAGGCTGCCTTCAACCATCTCTCCATTGTCTCTTCACTCTCTGGCAGCTCTGTATAAGTGCAACTCAATGATTTTTCTCTGGCACTGCGACGAGTAGTCAGCTCTCAAGTCTTATTTTATTCCTTGATTAATTCAAGCTTTTGTTAACCTTTCACTAATCTTCTCTTGGAACTTGCAGTACTGCTTTTACTTCTGGATCTCTCTCTGCCTTGAGCCTTAGTAATTTCATGGTGCTACCGCTTTAAATTCCTTTGCACCAATTACTATACCTGGTCGAATGGTTTATCTTGCAGCACAGGATTTTAACTCATCTTCTCTTCAATAAGCTCTATGAGAGAAGGTTAATAAAAACCCAACTTACTTTATTCAGCTTATCCTTCAACTTTTTAAGGCTCTTTTTCTTCTTCAAGATTATCTTGCTTCACTACTGCTGCTGCGTTGCTTGCTTCACTGTAAGCTTTCTCAGTGAGAGCTACAATATGTTTAACGACTTCTCTTACAATATTATCTTGCTCCTAATCCTTTGAAAGCGCTGCAGAAATTTATTCTTAAGGCACCTTGCTTTATTCAACAAAACTATCCATTGCTTCTTATTGATTTTATAAAATTGATTATGCTTGGTTGTGCTTGCGATCAAGTATTAGATCTATTTCTTTCTATACAACTATAAGCAGCTGCTCTGAACTATCATTAGAAGCATTCTTGTATAACACGCGCTGCCATCTACCTTTGGTATTAAGTCTGCCGATTCTACCAATGATTTATTCTTCAGATCTTCTTGAAAAGACATCAGCGATGATTAAATAAGTACCCCCATTTGAATTGATTTCATCATTAGTTTAGATGTCTGTTCCTCTTCCCTGTGCTTCATTAAATAAGTAAACAACATAGTTCTTGCTCGCATTCTTCATTAAATACCTGCCTTCAATGACAGACTCTATGACAGCGGCTGAGCCGTGGCTGAAGCTTTTGAAATCGAAAGAGGATTTCGAGAGGCCTGATTAAATAGCGTTGTAGTTATCAGAGGCGACAATTAAAACTGGGGTATTAGCAACTTAGTCCTTTATGAGTTCCTTGATTTTCTGCAAGTAATCTGCCTGATTTGAACTTACCAGCAAGTCTGGTAGCTGCGTCTTCTTATCACCTTGCAACTTATCAAGTGTAGGGAACACCACAGGTGTGCTTTGCAAAGCTAAGTTAAGACAGGTTTCCTCGGTTTGAGTAAGATGGCTGCCTGAAAAGCCGATAATACTTTTAGCTTGCTTGTAAAAATTAAGCTGGTTGACAATATTATCACTGGAGCCATCGAATAAAATCCAGTCGTATTCATCGACGAGCACGATACTCTCGCGCCAGACACTTATGAATTTAGGAGTCTTCATTTGTTTCTTGAGTTGTGGCTGAGTAAAGAAGTAAATACCAGCGCTCTTAGCAATGAAATTAAAGTTCGAGTTAAGTGCCATCGCATTAATAACTTTTTAGAACTTCGTGAAATCTCTCTGCACCAGGTGCTCATTCTTGCCAATGATAATTACGGAGAGCTTGGTACGAAGAGCTATAAGAATGGCTAGCGCAATGCAAATTAAGGTCTTGCCATTACCAATACCAAAATGAATTAAATGGCTTGCTTGCAAGTTGTCGCAGATATAGTTAATGCATAATACTTGAGAACTGTACAACTTAAATCCCAGATTTTGCTGCAACTTTTCTAGGTCTTCACTGGCAGCCAACCTTTCATTCGAAGGCTTTGAATTGAAAGCACTTGCTAGTTAGTGCAAGGCATTTGCATTCTCAAAGAGTTGAAGTAGGTCTGCAACTGTCTTATCAGAGAAGGCTTCCATGTTGCGAGGCAAGCGCAAAATCCTTTGAATGTCAGAGCAGTCTTCCATTAAGGCAGTTTTCAATAATATTGCTGCTCAGACTTACATTCTTTTCAATTTGAGCTTCTATGATTTACTGCTGAAGCTTCTAGATTTGCGGAATCTTGCCCACCCATTGTACGTCTCTATTCTGCAGTCTTTATGCAAGGCCTTTCATAAAGAAAACCATCGTGCTTGAATCAATAAGCTCTTGCTTCTGTAAGAATGTAGCCCTAGTAGTTGATATATAATCCTTGAGAGCATCAACAGTGTGAGAGCAAGATAAAGCACAAATTCTTACGAAGTACTCTGTGTATTCAACGGTAATATCTCTGATTAAGTGCAGGCCACAGTCCTGCTTTAGTAGAGTGATGAAAGGCACATTCAAAATGAAGAATGAAGAAGGTATAAGTCTCTAAACTTGAGAGTCGATTTCGAATAATTGCCAAGTCCGACCCATAAGCTGCACAATATAAGGGTTAGTTTCATCAAGTCTCAACCTTGAGCAAGCTATTTTAAGAATGCGGCTACTGAATTGAAGAACACAAAGTTTGCCAAGCCTAGAGCTTGCCTTGCATTGGGGGAGCGTACTAATAACAAGATCGATTCTTATATTAACTAGTCTTCTACTTATACCTTTTCTCCTTAATAGTAACCCAAAACAGCTAAAAAGATACGAGGCTTCGAGTCTTGGTCTAAGTTTCCATCGCTCAATATTAAATCCACCAGCAGAGAGAACAGGTTCTAGTGCATTTCCTGATCATTAGCGTTCTCAAAATTGCTTAGGAATGATAAAAGTGACTGAGTGTTACGGGTCACTATATCTTGCAAAGTGCAAGACCTTTAATAATAATTAGAAGATTTGAAATTTTCAAAGTGTTTGATTAAGATCTTATGGCCGATGATCGCCCCATAGTTAATAAAGAGCTGAGGTAAGGGTTCTTTATTTGGTTTTTAATCGCTTGCAAAGCTTATGCTCGTAGTGAAGTCGCTCACCTTTACCTCTTCGTAAGTTGCAGTAAGATCAGGTGGCTCTGAAATTACAGATTTACTTTCATGGCTGCGCTTCGCCAACTTGGGTTTATTGTTATTTATAAATTTTCTCACGAACCGCTTGAAATCCTAAGTATTTTCAAAGTCTGCAAAATCCTCCTGCTCCAGCAGCAAACTTAAATCAAAGTTGTTTTAATGCAGAAATTCCTTTGCACGATTGATCTTGGCACTGTCTTGTGCGTTTTTATATTCAGATTTGATCCCCTTGATTTTACCCGCATCTTCAAGATTTACATTGGCTTGTAGATTTTCAAAAATCCGAGGTAAGTTTTCTTGTTCGGGTGCCTGTTCTGGCATCTGCTAATTATTGATAGGTTCTAAATAGAAGCTAATAACAAGGATTGAAACTTACCAGCAGCTGCATTTAAAAGTTGAGGAGGGTCGGTCTTAGAAGCCATCTCAAATCCAGTGACTGGATTCATCTGATTTATGCTAGATTTTAATGATTAATTCCACTGGATTTTAATATTAAATAGCTGAATTATTAAAATCTCGACTGGATTATTGCAATTTTACTGTATGGGTTGCTACTCTTTCATCTATATCCTCCGGATTTATTCATGGCTCACTGCGAAACCACTTCAATTAAGGAGTATTTACTATAACTCATTAGACAAGTAGCTTCGAGTGACAAGGAGACGGGTGGTTGAAGAGCTGTGATAAATTTCGCCAACTTTGGAGCTCGAGCCAATGCAAAATTGGCTTTTTGAAAAAATGTCGGAATCCGCGTTACCTTTCAAATTCAAATCCTTTCCCCGTCCATAACTGAATAGTGGCGAGTAGAAATGTGAAGAGGGGAATAGCTAGAAATTAATGGCACTCAAAATAGAAAATTCGGGTCTTCAGTTTGGACCTCGAAAAATGACCTCTGGCTTAAGCCAACAGCCTGGATTCTTGAGGCCAGGTCAGTAGGGTGGAATACTAACGTTGAAAAATCTCGAGAAGCAGTCCAATGACCTACTGACTTTCTGGCTGCTTTCAACTTAAAATTTAAAAATACACTAATCAAACCCTATTAATCAAATCAATATCAAACTATATGGGTGCCGTAATATTCTCAACTCTTCTTTTTCGATTCTCTGGATCGGCTCCCTCAAATTAAGTTAAAATCTGTCTATTTAAATTTCGTTATTTATTGATGCATTTAAAACTTTTTATTCACTTATCAATCTCATGCGAACATACGTATTGGGGTTTATGTCTCTTTACTTTAGCTGAGTGAGTATAAGACTTCATGCAGGTAGTGCATTAATATCTACCATCTATTTTATCATGCTTGAAGTAGATCTTAGCTCTACCAGAGTGTAACTCTTTGATGTGTCACTTCAAGCTAGACTCAGTTGAGAAGAAATTTTAGCAGTCTTCACATTAAAATGTTTTAATTTTCTTTATAGGTTGCTGTTCCTTATCTTCCTCAACCAATTCAACTTATGTTTAAACTCCCATCTCAGCACTCTACTTCTTGTTTTAAACTTAAATTTTAAAGACCTCAGCTTCAAACTCCAGAGCTCTTAGCTCTTAGCTCTACCACCTTTTCAATATAAATTACTTCTGGTTTCTTGGAGGAGCCAAAGTTGAGCAATGATTAACCTGTTCCAAGAGAAACTGCCTTACGATTTAAGTTAGCCGCCATGTTTAAATTCAAATTTAAATTTCTATTATTAATAAGTAAAAACCTCACTAGCTATACTAACTTTGTATAGGAGCTGGCACTGAAACAACAATGGTTGATTCTTAGGTATTAGGCATCATATTTATACTTAGTTTATAACTATAAATTTTCTAATTTTATGCTTAATATTTTTAATTTTGGTACCAACCGAGAATAAATTCAGGTTGGTACTGGTACCAATTAGGTTTTGAACAATTTTGGAACTTTTCCATTAAAACCTCATTAGTTTAAAACTAGGTACTAATTAAGTTTTGGTACTATTAAATTGGTACCAATTAAAATTAAACGAATTTAGTACCAGTACTAATTAAATTTAAACAAATTTAGTACTAATTTAATGGAACTAAATTGATAAAATGGAGCTCAATCTCTGCAGTTTGTTACAGCTTCTGCAAACTTTCTCCACGTATCTTTGCAAGGTGACCTCCTATAAGATGCCCATTTTTAATAGTAAGAATTTAAGCAATTATTCCAGAAGTCTATAAGTTATAATTTGAAATTCATTAATAGGAAGAGGAACAAAGATGGAATCACTCAATGATCAAATGAAAAGAGTCGAGGCTCAAGAAATGATATCAAGATTCAGAAGTAAGGAAGATCTCTATCGATACCTAACTTTACATGGTAAGATAACTTGATGACTATTAACATATTATACAGTTGGTTTATTCCTTCCAACGATGGAAGGTACCAAAATTTCATTCTTGAAAGCAATACTTTGTGAGGAGAAGAAAGCTTTTAAAAATAAAGAGATTAAACTAATCGAAATTCCCAACTACCCTGAGATTTCAGTCACTAATCTTTATGAGGATGCCATGTAAGATGAGGAAGTGGTAGTTTACCTTCCTACCAAGAAACAACTCTCTAATAAACTACCAGAGAGGAACTTTTTCTTTGGTGTTCTTGGTACAATAAAAGAGGAGTATCTCAGAGAAATTATTGAAGAAGCACATAAGAAACGATATTCTATCTCTCCTGAAGACTAGAAGAAGCAAGGCATTCTAATAAGCTCAGCTTGGTTAGAGGAACTTAAGAAGCATCCTTATCTTTCAAGTAAGCTTTGACATATAACTTTGTAGGAAAATCTGGCACTGGTATATATCTTATGAAAGAGCATGCTAAAGTTCATAGAGAGAGAAAGTCACAGACAATTCATGAAGTGAGCAAGAGACTTTATAAAGATGTTTAAAAGCCAGATGAAATGAACATAGATGCAGGAGCTGGCACAAAGAGAAGAAATATGGGCCCAAGCAAGCCATAAGAAGAGGAGAAGAAAGAGAAGCCAAACCCCTTTCTGGGTTAGTTTAATATGTGAACTTATTCATTCATTTAAATCTAAAACTTATTTATAAACATTCATTCTTCCCTCTCTCGTACAAATTGTTGTCTTATCTACACTCACTCTCTTACAGCTACTTTGAATCAAGTCTACTGTATCGATGGGCAAGTCATGCATAAGATAATACAGCTGCAGCTTCTTATAGTGGGTCTTGATTTAACTCCAGTAGAATTCAATTCCATTAAATTAGGGGCTATAAGGAACGTTTTAAACAGGAGTTATGTTTAACTCTTCATAAGCTTTCTTAGACTCCTTAGTCTTATGAACTGAAAGGTTATTAACAAACAGGATGATCTCTTGGTTACTATACTTCTCACTGAGCTTATGTAGGAAATCTATATACTATTCTCGCTTAATAGAGCGAGGGTGAATAACATAACTCTCTAAGCCTGAATCTTCACTTATACCAGCTAAAATTGCATGGGTGACTACCTTCACTTTTTAATCATAGACTTCTATATTATCATACTTCTTATACCAAGACTTATTAATAAAGGTGTTGAATGTAAACACTGCTTCATCAGCGTGTATGAACTTGATGTTATTAGTAATAGCTCTCTGCATTTAATCTATATATATAGTTTAAATTATTACTATAAAATGGCACTGTAAAATCAATCACTCTCTTCACTCTATTGACAGTCTTGAAAGTAATACCATTTCTTCTATAAATGTTGGCTATAGTCTAAGGTGAGATGCGCATATCAGGAAACTTGCGATGAAACATTACAGCTCGCTAGTCTAGAGGAAAGTGTGCACAATACTTTAAAGTCTTAGAGTCACAGAGGTAGTCAATATGGTGCTTTGAGAACTTTTATTTTCTTACTGGATGTCTTCAAGTGCCTGAATTAAAATGCTAAACAGCTAACATGCAGTGATAACTAACAGTAGAGGCACTCTTGTGTAAGAACTTTGCTATAGCTGCATAATTCAATACTGGTTTGACTTAATCTATATTAATACTCATACCATACCTAAGCTTAAGCAGCAACTCTAAATATTTCTCATCATAAATAGACCCTAAATTTCGCTAATTTCTATTTCTCATTTTGCAAATTGGCCTAATTTCTCTATTAACCCAAATAAGACCCCAATTATACCCTACAAATCAAAGCACTTATAAACCTCACTAAGGGGTTTTGGGGCTTTGATTGTGAGTGATTGACGTAATCAGTGAGTGAATGACATCACTGTGAGCGATTGACATCATCGATGAGTGATTGACGTCACTGCTGGCGAATGACGTCATCGGTTAGTGATTGACGTCAACACCCGAAATAATGTTCTACTTTTTTCGATTAAAATCTCAATCAATCTTATGATGGGGCCTGTGTTAAAAAGATCATTAATTAAATAATTTTGAATATAGGTTTAAGAAGTTTAATGATTTGAATAAACTTATCAGTTTAATATTCTATTGGTTATGTTATATTTTATTTTTTTTTATGAATTTCAAAGAAATTATCATAACTTCTATATTTTTAATTAGTTTTTTAATTGTAATTTTTATTAAGTAGCTAAGAAGACTAATCAATAAAATTAAGATAATAACTGATAATTATAATATGATTAATTTAATTAATTTTCAAAACTTTTAATTTCTCTCATATTTGATCACAAAAAGAATATTCAAATAATAGAAATAATAGATAATTTAATTTTAATAATTTTGTATTTATATTCTATTAATTTTGTACAATTAATATTTTATTGTCAATTGATTTTTTTTATATTTTATTTAATTATATCATATTTTTTGTTCTATACTTTGTTAAATTTTTAATATTAAGATTCAATATTGCATATAAAATTTTTAAAAATATATAATATTGTATTTAATGTTTTTTTCATTCAAGTTAATTATAAGTCTAATCAATAGCATATTATTTAACTTCTAAAATAGTTAAAGTCACAAAATTAAAACTATACATCTTTATATTTATTATTCATTCAAATGTTTATTTTAAATTTCAAATTTAAATATTCAAATATTGTAATTCAACATAAGTGTGTGTGTTTAATGATTAAAATCAAATAAATTTAACATATCACTGTTTAATACTAAAATCAAACCAACAATCTTAGTCGTGACGTAGACGTATCTGAATGAGTTGACGTGGCAAATTCCGTGACGTGGCAGTCGTGAAGTAGAAAACTCCGAAAAAACCATTCTTGCTATCACCTAGTCTTCACCTAAAATCAAGATGTCAACCGGGTTTTCACCATGGAGGACAGAGCTCGTAGGATCCTACCAGAGTGACAGAAGATGGAGAAAAACGCTTACCGGTCCCACCGCTGCTGGGAAACGTAATCCCTATCCTTTCGCTGTGGTAGCTTCAGCACCCTAACCCGGTGTGGGAGAAAAATCCTTATCGTTGGCTTCAATGGTTTTCGTCTTCTCATTTTTGAAGGCAGAGCGTACCTTCATCCTGCTCCCTATTACCTAGGAAACTGAACTCAAGCCAGTAGACTCATCTAATGCAGGGAAATCTTAGGATCCAGCTCACTCGAGGAGTGTACGCTGACAGATTGAACCTCGCCGACTGGTCCCTCATGCGTTGCGCCCAGCAACCCCCTACCTGCCCTCGATAGGCCTTAGTGTAGAAGAAAGCTCTATCAGAAAGTCCCAAGTGGTTGGTACCACCTAGCAATTAACTTTCTAATTTAATAATATTCAACATAAGTAAAAATTAAATAATACTTAAAAATATTTGCAAATATTTATATGATATATTAAAATTTTGTAAATTTCAAATTTTTGGAAAGTTATTTTATTTAATTTTAAACTATAATTTCATCCAAAAATAAATTTAATATTTTAAATAAATATTTGTAAAATTTTAAATAAGTAAAAGTTTAAAGTATGAAATTTAATTAGTAAATATTTATTTTACAAAGTTAACTGTGTGTATATGTGTTATATTTAAATTTTTATTTTTGATAAAAAAATCAATAAAGCATGATGATATTTTTGTAATATTCCGGATATTTATAGTTTATATTTTTTCCTATAAAAAATTTTAACATAATAAAATTATGAAATCAAATAATTAATTTACTCTTTACAAATATATGATCTTTTTATAGATTTGTTGTGAATAAATTAATTTATGATTATGGTCATAATAAAATTAACAAGATATCAATAAGAGATAATAAATATATTTCTTAAAATAATATTTTAATTGAATAATATTTAATAAGATTATGGTTGGAATATTTTTTCAAAAATAAAATTAAAATCCTTGTAAAATTGAATGATTTTTACAATAAATAGAAATATTTCGGATTTTTTAATATTAATTTGTAAATTATAAAATTAAATTATAGATAAGTGAATTATTGATCAAATTAGGATGTACTTAACTGCTAGTAAATAGAAAGCATATTTAAATTCAATTTAATATTGATTATATAAAAAAATTAATAAATTTAAAACTAATAAATATTTTAAGGTGTGCAGCTGCAAGCGTGTAGAAAACTATTTTATTAATAGAGGTCTTTGATTTGCACACAATATATTGATTAATTAAGTTAATTACTAATTTTTCAAATTCTAAATCACGAAACGGCACAGTTGTTATGATCAATGACAATGAGTGCGCCTCAGTTACTTATAACTCCACTTTGTTAAATTTTTGGCCTCTAGATTCTACTTGCGACAAGGATATTTTTTGTAAAGTAACATTTTTCGCACATCTTATTAACTTGTTTTTAGATAATGCGAACATATTAAATTCACAAATCTAACTAGATCAACTGATTAATCTTAATTATCTTGTAATAATGCTACATATTCATGGGATCTATCTGCAGACGATTTTGAAGATACAATTATATAACTATAAAATCAGTTAACGAGAAATCCAATTCGAAACTCAGCTATATCCTCTTACACTTATTGATTAAATTAAAAATAACTCTTTAATTTAATGATTTAATTATGATTTAATTATATTATAATTATTTAGATTAATAAATGTATTATTGAATATTTTTATCTAATAAATTGAATTTGATAAGTTATTATTTCTAATAATTAATAATTTAATTTATTTTTATATTATTTTTGAGAATATTATAAGTATTATTAAGAATTTAATAAATATAATTATGAAAAATAAATATCTACCGGATTATTGTAGATTATGTTGACTAGAATTGATACTAAAAAAAAAAATACTTAAATAATTTTTAATAAATATTTATAATTTTATCAAGTAACTTTAAAATAAAAAAAGGGTATAAAGTCAAATTATTAATTATTAATTATTAAATAAATTTATACAATGAAAAATTAATTATTTAATTAATGTAGTAAAATAAGAACCATTAAGATTTCAAAATATTAATTTGAATTATATATTATTTTTAATATTTTCCCTATAAATTGAAATAGATTTATCTAAAAGAAAATTTCAATTATTTGCTCTATAATAATATTTTTATTTAATTATATATTAAAAATGTTAAAGTTTGAGAAATTATTTAAGTAATGTATTTAATAAGAAAAAAATATTAGCTTTATATTTAAATATTTTCATATTATTAAAATTTTTATTATTAATAATTAAACTTATCTTTTGTAATTATATACTCCAATAATTTTAGAAAAGAAAAAGTGAACCTTCATTGTTAACAATTAACTATAAAATTAGAATAAATCGAAGTAGCCCAAGATAATTTAAAATGGATAAATTTAACTTCAAATAATTTTATAGATAATTAATTTACTTTAAATTATTGTAAATAATAAATTAAATAAATTTAATTTTTTAAATATAAATTGCAAATCTATTTTTAATTATTGATAGTTAAAAATATTATAATATCTAATATTAAAATTCAATTATTTTTATCAATTAATATCATTTATTTATTTTTTGGATTTCCATATTTCAAACTATGATTAAATTAAAAAATATTATAAATTTATCTATTAGATAAATATATAAATTTTAATTATTTAAAATTAATAATCTCAAAAATCATATAAATGTTTCTTAATTTTTATTTATATAGAAGATTTAGAATATTTATAATTTAATTATGTGAGTAAATATAATTCTTTCATTATTATTTATTATAAAAATTTTAAATTAATTTAATTATAAATGTCTTAAATCTTCTTTTTATAATAAATATAACTTATATTTACTTATAATGGATAAATAATAATATTGTAGGAATTCATTTGAAATTGGGAAAATTATTTTAATAAACTATTATTAAATCAAAATCTTGGCAGCTAAAGTTGTCCAATTTAAACGATCTTGGGCTCATTCGATGAGAATTCAAAATTAGCTGGACTTTATTATTGACGGTTTTATTTCAAAGCATCCACAGAGCGAGATAACTCGACTTTAGTTAACCTATCTAAATTCATTAAATTAAACACACTCAATAAAGTGAAGTTATTTCGCTCCAGGGATGCGATAAAATAGAACAGCCAATAATAAAGTCAGCTAATTTTGAATTCTCTATCAAATGAGCCAAAGATCGTTTAAATTGGACAACTTTAACTGCCAAGATTAAGACTTATTAATAATTTAATTAAAATATTTTTCCAATTTCAAATGTATTCCTACAATATTATAAATAGTTTATAATTAATTTATTATTATCAAAATCAGACTAATTATAGAATTTCGTGAAATAGTTTGATATTTATGTATTAAATTAACTAACTAATACTTACTTAACAAATAAATTTTCAAATATTTCATTGAAATAGCAGAAGATATTAAATTTACAGTATAGTTATTTTGAGAAAATTATAAAATATTAATATGATTCAACATCAATTATTCTAAAATATTAATATCACAAAAATTAAATTTTGGATTTAGATAAAAATTATATTTAATATCATAATATTAACTAGTAATTATATAAATTAATATTAAATTATCTAATTTTTGTTTTTCAACAATACTTAATAAAAATAATACATAATATTATTTCTCAAGTTATATAGACATAAAAATCTTTTTTAAATTGAATGATCTTCCACAATTAGTAAATAATTTAAAATTAAAACTTTATTTATAATATATTGTTTTAAAATATAAAATAAATATTAAATTGTGTTTAACGACTTCTATATTCTTTGTTAAAATATCGCCTTTTCTCTATAAATAAAATAGTGCTTTCCTACGTTGTGACATTTATATCTTAAAGTATTAATTATTATTTCATTTAAAGTACAAATTAAATGTTTAATAAATTGATAATTAATATAATTAGATAAATAAATATAAATATTTTTGAACACCTAAAATAATATAAATTTATTTAAAATAAAATAATTTGAATCATATGATATTATTTTAATTTAAAATAATTATTTATCTATCTATATAATTTAAATTAAAATATAATTTTATATAATTTATAATACTTAATTCTTAAGCATGTCATAAATAAAATTTATAGAGTATATATAAATTAAGTTTTTAATAAGATAAATTTAATAAAAATGATATTTCAATTAATTTTATTATAATGCAAAAAATATTTTTTTATAAATACATATGATAAAAATCTATTTTAATAATAGAAAATTTACGATTTGCTTTTATAATTACAATAAAAATAAATTCAATTTAAATTTAATTCAATTTGATTAATATATTATATTTAATTAGCATTAATCATAATAATAATAAACTAGAGCATAAAATAAAAGTGATTAATATTTATTTATCCTTTTTATTGTGTTGCATATATTCAAATACAATTTCTAATATTTCAAATATAATATTAATAAATACAAAAAATAGGGAATTTAGATTTTTTGAAATACAAAACTGTAAAAAATTAATATCACTAAGTAAATTCACATTAAATAAAGATGAAAATTTTAACATGAAAAAAAAGAAAGTGATTTTAAGTTTGATGATGTTTTATCGAATTACTTAAAATTTTATTATCAATTCATTTATTTTATTTTTTTATCAAACTAATTTTGTTTAGTGAAGGCATATTGATTGACTGTGAATTGAAAAATAAATAATTTGCCTGTAAATTTATTTAAATTTATGATAATTATGTAAGTATCATATTTTTTTGCAATGTGTTATGCAAAAAAATATATAAGGTTGTTAAACCATATTTTAAATGCAGCATGAGTGTAATTTGATTATATTAACGTATTTATATTTCAAAATCAATGACTTATTTTGTCATATTTGATAAGGAAGCTTATGGTAGAATTACATTTAGAGAGTATTTGAAATTTTGTAAACACTTCTTATCTTTAATATTTTAATATAATGATTATTTTTGTTAATTTATTAATTGAAACATATATAGTTGATAATATATTTTTTTTTAGAAATAATTATAATACAATATTCCACACAATTAAACAGTAAATATTGTAAAGCAAAAAAATTGAAAAATCAAAATGCTAATTTAATTTTAATTTGTGTAATATTTTGAAATAAAAAATTAACTTTCAGAATTTAATATTTTTTCTTAAATACTAATATATTTAATAAGTAATCGTAATTTCAGATTAAAACTTTTGGTAATTATTTAATATTTCTATTTTAATTTAATTAATATAAATAATTATTTATATAACTAATAAATTCAATCCAAAAATATTAATAATTTATTTCTTGATAATAAAATAAGATATTTAATCAAAAAAGAGAGTTTCTTAATAATAATATTATTTATTTAAAACAAAAAATTTAAATTTTTTAAACTAAACAAAAATTAAATATAAATAATTATTTCTATATTATCTAAAATATTGAAGATTAGGAAATATAAAAAATTATTCAGTTTAAAATGCTTACTTTTTGAATTTTTAAATCATACTAAATCATTTATATTCACAATATATTAAAAAGTATTTTTATTGAAATTTAAATTTATAATTTAGCAATAATTAGATGTGATTTCTGGACTATTTCAAATTACGCTTTGTGTTCAAAACTAATAACTATATTCCTTGAATAAATTGTACAAAATTAATGTCTAAAAACTTTATTAATAGACTATAAGCATAGTGAAAACTAGAAATAATTAGATTGCAAAAAATAAGAAATGATTAATGGCAATATCATTAATTTTATTTCTCCAATACTTTTAATATTATGGGTGTTGACGCCGTCTTCTCCCACCCTCCCCTCTGTGCTCCCAGGTGTCGTCCTGTTCTCACTGTGTCGTCCTGCTCTCCCATACTTTTCAGAGTGTCGGCGAGCTCTCCCACACTGAAAAACTTTTTAAACTTGATTAAAAAAAATAAATTTCTTATTACAATCTTCTTTAAATACTTTTTTATCATTAATTTATAATTCTTATTTCTGTGATTTTTTCTTACTTCTTTTTTATGATTGATTCTACTTTCTTTGAAGAGGTTGAGGAATCAATTTTTCTTCTTTCACAAGATAAATTAAGAGAATTTAATTTCTTTTTATCACTCTAATTTTGTTATTTAAAGCAGATCTAATTTATTTTTTAAAGAATAATTTCTAAAAAAATTATAAATGACTATAGGTATTTACAAAGTCACATTTTATAAATTATTTTTATAATTTCTTTATAGATACATTAATTTTTATTGAGCGAGGAAAGATGCGGAGAATGCATTCAAACAGCAAGGGTGTGGCTTACAGCAACCACAGCTGGTTAGGTGAGCTACTGCAAGAGTTGGAGAAGGCGAGGGACATCCACCCCAGGGGAAAGCTTAGCGATGAGTGGCAGCTCTGAGCTGGGTTCCAAAGTTGCAAACCACTATATGTTCTTTTGTAAAAACTGCTCTTGAGTTTAGTTTCAAAATAATTGAATCTGCCATTTATTTTCATGTATGAGAGACTCTGGTTATTTAAAAAAAGGGGGGGGGGAAGTTTCTTGCCCCAAAATTTTATATGCACCCTAGGGGAGAAGTTTCCTGCCCTCAAAAAAGTAGTTTCCTGCCCCTTCGGAAGTTTCCTGCCCCATACATAAAAATATGTAATTTTTATAATTTTCAAAGAATCTTTATCATCAATTATGATGTAGTTTTTTTAAATTTAGCTTCAAATATCATTTCTACCTTGATAATGAATTTAAAATTTAATGAAAATTACATTAATTATTAATAAAAAACACTTATTTTAGCCTTGTTAATATTATATATAATATGATAAAGAATAATTATGTACCTTGAAAATTATATATTAATAAATGTTGTATAGTACATGATTATGATAATTGAAATTAAAATTTATTTGTTTCTA
Source organism: Oxytricha trifallax (assembly GCA_000711775.1). Lineage (NCBI taxonomy): Eukaryota > Ciliophora > Spirotrichea > Sporadotrichida > Oxytrichidae > Oxytricha > Oxytricha trifallax. The sequence continues at coordinate 103,336 of ARYC01017027.1, forward strand.
TTAAAATTATTGCAAAAACATAAAATTTAATGTTGGGGGCAGGAAACTTCCCCCCAAAAAAATATTTGATTCTTTGCTAAGCATCTTTCTCATAACTGAAAGAGTATTAATCGTTATGAAGTATTTCGTAAACTATTTAATGATTCTAAAGCTTACACACTCACTAAAAGTCTTTGTTCATAAAGTCTTCTCTGTAATAGCCATGAACTCCCAATATAGTTCCAAGCCTTGATGCTAAAACTCTTATGGCACTATTGAAATCAATAATTGTTACCCTTTCTGGTGGTAAGTATATCATATTATTTTATAGTTTCAAATCTCCGTAACATATACTAACTTGTGAAGCTCCATAAAACCTTGAATGTTCTGAGGTGCTTTTTATCCAAGCTACTTATGATTTCTTTGGTCTGTTAGGAAATCTCTAAGAGTCATTTCATAGAATTAGAGTCTGAAAGCAACATGACCCTTGGCAAAGAAAACTGAATAAAGGTAAACTAAGTAATTTTATTTTTTAAACTTTTCTTGAATTATTACTTGATACTCATTCGTAAACTCCTTTAATTATTAACATCAATTAAGAGATTGAAGGGATAAATTTTGTTTGGATATTGAAGATAATTGATATCTTACTTATAAATGGAGTTTTATAAAACAAGGTAGCTTTAAAGTGAGTGTCCGGATCAATTTAGGAAAGGACAGGAAATTTTATTTTGAATATTAATTATGTGATTTCATATGCTAGTATGTCACGTGGTTTCCTCACATATTCTGGTTCACTATCTTGTTCGGTATAAGTTTATCTTGCTTCACTTGTGATTAGTTACTAAAATTTATCAACAATTTTTTCAATCTCTAAATTATTTTTGTTAGCATTTTAAAATTCTTAATAAAAGCATACTGCTTATGACCCTTGAAGCTCTCATAGTTTGCTTCGATTTTTTAGTGCATTAAGTATACAGTTGGGTTGACTTCTCTTTGCTCTTTCATATACCTATACCGACAAGATTTATGATAGAAATTTCTCTCACCTTTATCACAAAACAATACTTCCACTTCTTCAATTTTAATTAGAATTTCTTTAATACCTCTCCCCTTCTCACTGTCTCCCACATACTTGTTTGCCATTTATCTTCTATCATTAATTTTAATTTTAACAACAGAGACCTCAAGTGATAGCTCTGATAGTTCTTTGCAGCTATCACACTTTTCATTTATGGTAAAGGTAAGTCTCATTTAGTTGTTGGAAATGCTGAGTTTTACTTAAAAAGTAAAAGATCATTTTAAATTAGAAATTAAAATTATAAAACTGCAACTATAACTAAGGGCTTATACAAGAGAGCTTTGCAAAGCTACAATTTTCACTAGTAGCTTATAGAATATCAGACAAGATAATGAGTGTTAAGAGATGATTTAGCTCTAATCATTATAAGCATCCAAATCATATGAAATTTTGATAGCTTAATTTATTCATAATCTTGACAGTAGCTAGAGTTATTGTTGTAGAAAAATTATCTGTAAAAATGAACGAGAGACAACGTTTAAAAAGGTTGTCTCTCGACTCATTATATTGAGATTTTGTCTATTTAACTATATTATGGTTATATATAATGATACTTTAACTTGTGATTAATATGAGCTAATTAAGGTTTTATATATTTTAGTAATAATCTCTGCAAATATATTCAATTCCTTAAGGAACTACGCATAAATCCTTATGGATTTTTAGGGTGCCTTTTATTGAGTCTTGAATTGTATTAATGGAGAAAAAATAGTTTAAATAACAAAATAGATCATTATTCTAAATCATTTTTGATTTAAGTTAATTCCATTTAGATTAAAAGAATTTAAATATGAAATATGAATATATATTAAAAATTTGATCGAGAGACAACCTTTTAAAACGTTGTATCTCGAGACAACGTTTAAAAAGGTTGTCTCTCGATGAATATTACAGTGATAGTTAATATTCTTAATATTTAAATATGAAATTAATTTATTTATATTTTTATATTTATAAAAAATGGAAAGGATAAGGAACGCTCTAAGCACCTTCACCACTTCCTTATATTAAGAATTTAACAGGAATGGTTTTTTATAAATGTGTGAGAAAGTAACTATATATACTTTCAATAATAAGTTAATTATAGCACGTACAGATTGAAGAGGTGTACATAATCAAGTACGCCCTGATTTTGAGGTATTTAATCAAATTTAAAGCAAATAATACACCAGTATGATAAGGATAAGATTAAAGAAAAAATAATAATTATGGCTCAGCAAATAATTAAGACCCTTCTACAGACAGAAAAAACAATTAGACTAAATAATCACTGAAAAGGTGAAATCAAATTTAGAAAGTTAGCACAAGATGCCAAAGTACTGTTTAAAAGAATATTTAAAATCAATCTCATCTAAAAGCAATATTTACAGTAATACATTTAAACCCTTAACCACTACATAAATCATATAAAACCCTAAAAAAAGATGCACTTTTTAGTCTACTTTATCATATTAAACTCAATCAAACCATTAAAAAGGTATTGGGGTTTCTAATGCAACGTCAACTCATTAAAATACATCTTCGTCTCGATCAAGTTTGTTATTTTGATTTTAGTATTAATTATTGAATGACTAAACTAATTCACAATAATCATTAACTGCTAAATTATTAAAATTCAATATTTTTTCTAAACTTTATAAAAAATAATTAAAGGATTTGATTCACTATAAGTTATTATTTTTCTTATACAAAGTAACAATGTCTCTATACTTGAGATGTAGTCCTGATATTATTTCTAATTTATAATCGATTTTGAATGGAAATAAAAGAATTAATTATAATTTCATAAAAATGTTAATTTGTTTGTATTTGATAAAATTTGAATCTAAGTTATAATTATTTAAAAATAAACTAATTTAATGATTGTTGAAAAATAATTTATTAATAAAATTGAAATAATTCACTAATCATATTAAATTGTATGATTGTTCTTAATTATTTATATATTTAAACAAAATAAATTAACTTTCGGTTATTTTTTTATAAATTAATATATTTATTATACAATTATTAAACAATTTCAATATTATATTTTATATTGAAATATTAAATTTATATATAATAAAATTAAATGGTATAAAGTAATAACAAGCTTTAAAAGTAATTAAAAATAAAATAATTTTAATCTTAAAAATTTAAGAATTTCGAAAATTCAAATAAATAATTTATTTGAAAACCAATATAATAAAATAATAAAAATAATATAATTAATTTAAAAATTTAAATATTTGTGGAATACTTTGCATCTGAAGGAATTAATTTTAATATTATTTTAAGACTTTTAAATTTAATAAGTATTAAATTTTAATAAAATTATATTAATTTTTATAAATGAGATATAATATTTAATGAAAGGTTTCATTATAGCGATATTAATTAAAATTATAATAATTAAATATTAATTAGGGTATTTATAAAATTAAAAGTTAAATAAAAATCAAATCTAATCGATCAATCCCGCATTTAGAGCTGCACTTTACTTTAGATATTATCTTGAATTGAGTAAGTTTTTTTTGATATTGATCAACTCCTTAAAACAGTATTATGAATTTTCTTGCTTGGTAGAAGTGAAAAATTTTTTATCGATAACTACCAATGACTTTTTTACGCTATCTAAAGTATATTTTTGTATAATTTTAGACACATTTTCCAAAAACAAAACTGAAGGAAATTAATAATTAATTCCTTTAAATTATAATTCATTTTCGCAAATCAAATTTATTCCTAAAATATTAATATAAAGCCAATAACATTTATATTCTTGTTTTTTATCAAATTTAAATAAGTATGATAATTTAATTTCTTATTTAATCTATCTTTAATTAATAATTTCTTTACTTTTTGAATGGTTGTCTCAATAACTCTCTTTATTAATTTCTTAAATTGAAATATGAAAAATATACTATTAATGATTTTGAATAAATAAAGAAAAAAACAAAAAAAATTAAAATTTATATTTGATGAATTAAATTAATGAATTTTAACATAAAAATAGTAATATTAAAAATAAAAATAAGAGATTTTTCCATAAATATATAAGAAGTGGTATAATATTTAGAATAAATTTTTTTTACGTTATCTATTCCTCCATTTTTTAATGATAAATTTTTATCAAATTTCCTATTATAAAGTCATTTGAAAGATTTATTATTTTATTCGTTTTGGCATTTAAAAAATTCAATATTTTTAGGTAAAATTATTATCATATAGTAAATATTGTATAATTTTTAAATAATCTTATTTATTTTTTCATTAATTTAATAGATTACTAATTATTGTTTTTAATATTTTATAAATGTGAAAATAAATTTGTTATAGTTTTTAATTAATTGAAATTATAAAAATACTCAAGAGTGGTGTGCTGAGTCAATTACCATTTCTTTCCAATAAAAGAATTTCATAATAAATCTCTCTTTTTATATTGAAAATTTCTTATGATTACAAAAATCAAAAATATCTGGAAAAATATTTTATTTAATTTATTTATATGGATGCCCCCTTCAAAACTGGAACTCTCTTAGACCCCCTCCAAAACTGGAACTTTTTACCCAAATCTGGAACAAATTTTGAAAATTTTAAATATAGTCGTTAAAAAAAACATTTACTGAATTCAATGATTACTGCCCCATATAATTTGGCTATCCTAAATAACAATAAAATAATTAAATTCCAAAAATAATTAAGGGTAAGTGAAGTTCTTTGTCTTTAAATATTAACAAAAATTTATTTTCTTGTCCATATTTAAAGATAAAGAACTTTACTTGCTCTTAATTATTTTTGAAATTTTATTTTTTAATTGTTATCTAGGATAGCCAAATTATATGGGGCAGTAATCATTGAATTCAGAAAATTATTTTTCACGACTGTATTTAAAATTTTCAAAATTTATTCCAGGTTTGCGTAAAAAGTTCCAGTTTTGGAGGGGGTACCCATTTATATATTAAATCTTGGAAGTTATAATTACCTTATTAATAAATTTATACAATTAAGATTTATAAGTGATTAAATTACTTGAAATAAATCAATCAATATTTAGCTGCTTGGTTTTAAAAATACTAAAGTTTGCAAATAATTTGAATATCAAAAACATCGAAATATTTTATTTATCATATATTAATCTGTATTTTTTGTAATAGATTGAAAAATTATATAATAATTAAAATATCAAAACCAAAGATTTATAAAAGTTTAAAAATTTAATTTGATTGTACAGTTTTCCTTTTTAATGATTAAATAAAAAAGTAAGTAAAAGTTTAATACATATTAATCGATTATGCACATAAATATTCTTTATACACAGGACATAATTATATCCTATAATCCAAATAATTAAATCATCTAATTTTTAAGTATTTTTAGTTTAATTCATTTTACAATTATATTTAAATAAATATTTTAAAAGTTGGCTATTATATTAATTTTAAAATATTTTATATGATATAGAAAAGTTTTTCTTTTTGATTGATAATTTAAAGTATATAAAAATTATAAAAAGTCTAAATTTAAATTAAAATGTATACCAAAGATTAATTTTTATTAATTAATAGTTAAATTTAATAACATTTAACATTCTTAAATTAATTTTAATTAATTGAAAAACAAATTATATTTAATTATAATTAAGAATCTGGAGCAACTAAAAACTCATATTTATCTATTTATTTAAAAAAAACTTTTTAAAATTCTAAAATAAAATAAGGAATATTTTTATCTATTCACAAAAATTTAGGTTTTATTAATAAAATTATTTTAAAAATTATTTAACAATATCTTACTCATTATTTATATAATTTATAATTTATCTAAGAAATAGTTCTCTTAATACTAATTCTGTCTATAGTTTCATTAAACAATACATTCTAAAAATAAAAAATCAATTATTTTATGATTTTAATAAATAAACTTTTTGGATGTTAAAGTAAGACAATTTACATGACCCTTAGTTCATTATAAAAGTAATTGAAAATAGCTTGATATAAAATTGGCTAATCTATATTTTTCGTCAATAATGAGGTAATTTGACTAACTAAGTTTAAGAATAAAACTAATTAAATCTATAAACATTCAATTAAAATAAAATTATATTACTCCAATTAATTGATAAAGTTTAACAGCAAATTTATTATCATGTTATAATGGTATAATTAAATATTTATAATAACACAATAAAATAATAAATTTTATTTTAAAGTCTTAAACCTATTCATAGTTTAACTTTATTATAAATTTAAATTTAATACAAGCTTAAATTAATTGTAGTTGATATTATTTGATTATTGATAAACTATGATTAATTTAAATATTTCCATATTATTTTAAGAGTCAATTTTATTGTAAAAATATATTAAATTTAAAATTAAATTTTATTTTATTAATAAAAAAATAGGTGCCCAAATTTATAATTTACCCAATACTAGAAGCTTTTTTAATAAGTCTTGTTAATTATAATTATATGAGATTAAATTAACAACACAAATTAATTCATTTGAATTGTATACTAAAAATATAAAAAGTTTAGAATTTATCAAAGTAAAACTATTATAATCTTATTTAAATCTAATAAAATTTAATTTTTTTTTTTTATTTTATTGAGAGTCCAGTCATTATTTTTATGAAATCTCAATTGATCTAAAAAATTTTTTTAATGAAAAACATTGAATTTACAAATTGAAAAAACAAACAAAATAAATGAATTAATATCTTTAAGGAAATTCCTATATAAATTTAATTATTTTGCAAATATTAAAATTCTTAATACTATTGCTTACTTTTTTGTTCTAATCTTTAATACTAAATTAGAAAGTTAATTGCTAGATAGTACAAACCACTTAGGACTTTCTAATAGAGCTTTCTACTACACTAAGGCTTACCTAGGGCATGTAGGGGGTTGCTGGGCGCAACGCATAAGAGACCAGTCGGCGGGGTTCAATCCACCAGCGTACACTCTTCGAGCGAGCCGGATCCTAGGATTTCCCTGCAAATGTTGAGTTACCTGGCTTAAGTTCAGTTTCCTAGGTAATAGGGAGCAGGATGAAGGTACGCTCTGCCTTCAAAAGTGAGAAGACGAAAACCATTGAAGCCAACGATAAGGATTTTTCTCCCACACCGGGTTAGGGTAATGAAGCTACCACAGCGAAAGGATAGGGATTACGGTTCCCAGCAACGTTGGGACCGGTAAGAGTTTTTTTCCATCCTCTGTTGTCTAGTTGATCTCACGAGCTCTGTCCCCAGGTACAAACTGGGATGACATCTTGATTTGGGAGAGACTAGGCAATAGTGAGAATGGTTTTTTCGGAGTTTTCTACTTCATGACTGCCACGTCACGAAATTGCCACGTCAACTCACTCAGATATGTCTACGTCACGACTAAGATTGATTGTTTGATATTAGTATTAACTAGTGAATGATAAATTTATTTTATTCCTAAATCATTAAACACATCTTTAATACTAAAATGATTGAAATTCATTTTCATTCACTTTTTATTAATTTTAACTGTTTTTTATGTATGAGATTTATTACAGTTCTTAAATAAATAGACTCATTAATATTTATAATTTATGAAATATAATTCATTTATATTTTGAATAAAATTAATCATTGATAAAACAGAACAAAAACAATTTAATTAGAGTTTAATATTATTTAATAAAAACTTATGAAAATTAACAAAACGCCAAATCTTCGAAGAGTTTGATTGAGGTTTAATTGATAAAAGTGGATAAATACTTAGTCAATTCTTTATTAGGGATTTAATTGGGATATAATAAGAAATTATATTATAAATCTATTTAAATCTTAGAGTTTGCAAAAATGTCCTGGGGTCTACTAATTATAGTAAGTATAGAAATGAGAAATTTAAATTTCTTTTAAAAATAAGATAATTATATAGAAAAACTCAAATCTATATTTAATTGCCTTTTATTTGTAATAAGTATTTATTGAAAAATGTAAATGTTTAAAAATTTATACATGCAAAGATAAAGTCTAATGCAAGGACTCTTATTATTAGATTTAGTAGAAGATCAATTGTCAAAAAAGATTGATTCAATGAATCAACATCTAATGATATGCTTATTTAATTCTTTAAAATTTGATCCCCATTTATGTAGCTTAATTAAATAGAGTAGATCTTATGAGTTAATGGCAACTATTTTACATTTGATTGATTTATTGCTGAGTAAAGCAAATCTTATACCAATTGTAAATCATATCGAATATAAACAACAATTTATATTTTTCCATAATTTACACACCACAATCTAAGCCTATACTTCTTTATATTAGTAACCTTTAAATTATAAACATATTAGGTCATTTTAACACTTTCATTATTTACCATTATTATTTAATTATTATCAATATAACTTAAATAAAATGATTTGAGGGGATTTTGAGGTTTTGTAATTATATATTTTTACGAATATCTTTGGTTAATAAAAAGATCAAAATGATTAATAATACATTTAATTAATATGAATAATTTTCCAATTATTTCTTTTTGCATTAAGATTTTAATTTATATTTTTTTTACTTTAAGGTTTTGAAAATTTACAAATTTTAATAACAAATTTTGAATACCTTTTTTTTTAATCATACAAAATTATAAGTTTTCGTATCAGTATTTTGAATATAAAAAAATGTGTCTGAGTTTTGCAAATGATTTAATTTAAAAATTTAAATTTAGTATATTATTATATATATTTTTAAAAATATTTTAAAAATATTCAGAAATGATCAATTTAATTTTAGAGAGAATTTAATGACATTAATTAATTAGTAATTTAAAAAAAATTAAAATTATTATTTATACTTTTTTATTTTCTCAATAATTATGTTTAGCTTTGATGAACTGACCAATGTCCATTATACCACATATTTTATAAATATTATTTTTTAAATTAAACTTTTTATTGATAAAATAAAAATTCATTAGAAATACAAATTGAAGTCTCAGTCGATCAGTTATATTTTCCCAAAACTCTAAGTTTGAATTGTCAAAACTTTAAGAAAAACATGAATCAGCTTTAGAAATACTTTTTTTATATTTCTCACCAAAAACTAAAAAATATGATTTTATAAAGAATCATTTTTCATTTATTTATATTAATACATATATTTATAAATTTCTAAATTAAAAATTATATTTCTTATTTTAAAGACAAATTTTATCAAACAATATTAATTATAAACAAAACAATTGTATTGATTAATTTTTATATAGAAATTTTAAAAACATCTGATTTAATAAAAATGTATTAAATATTAATAGAGATAGAAATAAAGTAATTCTCTATGATATTCGCATTTTAAAAAATAATTATCTATTATTTGTATTTAGAGTGAAGTAAAAATTTATTCTGGAAAAAATACCTACATTAATGATATTGATCCTATTATAATAAATCTATATTTAATAGTGAGTTTACTTGATATTAATTGTTTCTTTTGTTGATTTAACTACCAAAATTGCTTGGTTTTATTATGAACGTTTTATTTTTTGCTTAAAATTTATTTCCCACTTTAGGAGTAATTATCAATCAAAGACCCCAAAACCCCTTATGTAGTTTAGTTGAATTTTTTAACGAAGAAAGTAGATTATTAATTTATTCTTAAAAAAGTGGTTTTAATAGGGTATTGGTAAAGGATCAGGAATTTTAATTTTAGAGTAAATTTTTGAGTTATGGTTAATATATGATTATAAGAATGAAACTATATTATTTGATTAAAGATAGAAGAAGACTATTATATTGGATAACTCAAATCAATTTTAAATTTTGATTTATTGGGCTCATTTTATCAAGTGGTCGAGTTAGATAAGTTTTTAAACTTGACCACATAAATAAAAAAAATATAAATAAAAAAATATGGTATATTTTTCTACCTTAAATATATTGGCTTTTTTTAAATAGCTGTTTCATTTCTTTGTGACTTCACTATTATTGATAGTTTTTATTGGTATATATTATGTTTTTTATTTCGAGTCTTTGGATATCAAAAAGTTTTGTTAGTAATATAATATTTAAATAATATAACAATATAAGAGTCTGTTGTAAAACACAAATTTACATGTCATAATAAAAATGTATAATCTCTAAAATTATAATGTTAAACAGTTTTTTTCCATAATCATAAAATTTTTATAATAATTTCTATTAAAAAATTATATATTAATTAAAAATCACATTAAGTATTTATAATTAAGAAAAGAAAAAATTCAATAAATTTTTAACTTCTTTTAATTTTACAATAAAATATAGATTCATATAATTATTATAAAAATGTAAATTTCATTTTTAACATCAAAATCTTAAAAAATTCTCTACAAATAAAAGAAAATGCATACATCATTTAAGGGTTTTGGGGTTATGAATAATATTAATCGTAATTGTTTTAGTCTCATTTTTGAAAACAATTTTAATTTTCTTGTATAATTCTAATCATTTTATTATTAAAAAATTAAAAATCTTCTTTTAAGTTATAAAAACAAGCAGAATATAAAAAGTTAAAATTTTAAAAGTTTGTTTAATAATATCTTATAAAATTTAAAATAGATTAATCTTGGTCTATTTATATCGGAATGATAGGAAATGAGGCTATGTTTAGAAATAATATTATTTAGTTAAAATTCATATAATTATTCAAATAGATACCAAATTTTCTATTATGATTGACAATAAAATTTTCATAAACTAAAAGTTTCATTAATTAGTTACAAATTAACTTATAAAATTAAAAATTGTTTTGATAATATACTGTTTTAAAATTTTTAATTTTAAAAATTATTATTTGCTAAAAAATTAAAATTTATATTCTATTAAAACTCTATAATTTAAAATAAACAATGATTCAATTTTAAATATATATTTATTTAAAAATCTTTTAAATTCCAACAAAATTATTTTTGTCATTTATATTCTAAGCTTGTTAGATTCAGATCTGGTAGATAGCTTCTGAGTTAACCCTATAAACTTGGGAAATAAATTTGATTATTTTACATAAAAAATTATGATTTATAAGCTTTTATTTAAAAAATCTTTAGAAGAATATGATTGTATATTGAATTTCATCTTTGGCATTTTAGAAGGGTTTTTTTAGGTTAAAAAAAATAAATAATTCTAATGACATAGTATTAAGTTTAATTGATTAATGTATAAATATTAGATTTTTAAAATAAAATATAATTAAACTTTTGTTGCCAAATCTTGCTTAGTAATTTTCAAGAATTAAAAGACTTCATAAAAATTGGGAATAAGTGAATTTAATATTTTTATATATTTGTAATATTAATATATTAATCAATTATATTAAAAAATAATAAAAATTTTAAATGTCCAACTTTAAAACTTTTTAAATAAGGACTAAATTCCTCATTTATACATTAATATTTTATTTTCTAAAATAATAATTTCTTTTTTTTTAACTTATTTATCTAAAAATCAATAAATTTAAGGAAATATGAATACAAAATTGACTTTTTTAAAAAAATAATTCTTAAAAGTTTTTTTTTATTAATTAATATCTTAGTAATATAAGCACATTTGTATTATTAAATTAATTATTTTAATACAATCATCATGATTGCTGCCAGTTAAAATTTTTAAAAATCACCAACACGAGCATTTCTTTGAATATTACTTTCCACACCAGCACATGCATAAAAAAAGTACTGTAAAAAATTAGGCTAATTCTTTATGGATTAGAATGTTGTTCTTTTCTACCACTTGAAGAAGTTTTTATCCACAAATAATTGCTCAGGATTGACTCTTAAAAACCACGATTATAATTTAGATTTAAAACTTATTCTACCTAGATTTTTAGATTCCTGAATATATATATACCATAAAGAAACTTGAAGGTGAGTTATTAGCAACTGCAAATGTCAAAGATTTTAACAGGAATTTCGATGAATAATAATAAATCAATAAGTTTATTAGAAGTCCTTCTATGTAGTCTAAAATATAAAATTAAAAATTGGGATATATTAACGAATCCGTTCACGGTTATTATACATATAATTATGTAATGATAATAATGAAACAAAAAATGGGCTGATCTTTTGCAAATACTAATTAAACCGAATTTATTCAATCAAAATCACTAATTCTATTTATGATTATAAATTGTTAAATGATGAAAAATACTATAAAGCACGTAATTGATTTAGTAAGCTTTTTATTAATCTTTAAAAATTATATACCTAAACTTATAACTAAGGCTTTAATGATATTATTTATAGTTTCTCTTTATATTCTAAAGAAAAGCATAAACTTTTGCATATTGTACCTATTTTAAATGAATTTGATTTAAATGTATTGAACGTGGACAAAGTAGCATCAGCATGCTTAATATTAAAATAATGCACATTAGCCCACTGTATTTTAATTAGATATAAATATACTTTCTAATTATCTTATAAAATGGACGGTAAACTTAATCACATTCTTATTTAGATTGGCTTATTTTAAAGACATCTCATTTTTTTTAATTTATTTAGCTATAGATTAAGCAGAGATAATATATTAAATTTATGAAATTAATGGCGAAACATAGCATCTCTGGGCTATATTAAATGAGCCCAGTAGTTAGGATAATAAGATTATCGATATTTACATTCTAAAATTTAAGTGTCTTTTCTGCTTTTATTTAATACTAAAATAATATAAAATATTAAAGTAACATGAGTTTTATGAAACATCCTTGCAACAGAAATGTTACCTTTGGCTTGAGTTTTGACTTTAAGAGCACCACGACTATTTCGTAACTTAAACATTTTGCCTGAATACTAACTGTTATAATTGACACAAATGCTAGCTTATATTAATAACATTTATACTTTTAAACTGTACATAATTTTATAAAAATTTAAAAAGCATGTGTTAATATTTTAATTTTATCAATAAAAATTAAATAAAATAACAGAAACAGTTACGAATCCCCTGTTCTTAAATTTCATTATAATCAATAAATAATAAAGATGTCAAAAATTAACTTCTCATATTATTGGTTCCAGATATTTTAATGAATAATATTAAACATTTAATCAATAATTAAAAAATTTATTGTTTTAAGTAGCGTTTGCTTGATTAGCTGAAACCCGGTTTTGGTATGTGTCGTACCGTAAACCACTTTAGTCTCTAGAGCTGGTATTATTAAATATATAATATTTAAATATTTTTAATTTACAACTTTAATATTTATTTGTATAATTAGATAGAATATATATGAATTATATAAAAAAATTCTAAAAATATAAATTCCTTAATTTATATTCATTTTATAAATTTTAATTTCATTTTAGTAGATTTATAATATTAATCATTATCTGAATATTATAATAAAATTTCCTAAAAAAAAATACTATCTTAATCAGTAATAATATATTTTATAATCATATTTATTAATAAAGTATCAAAATTTTTCAATATTAACAAAATTAAATTTTTTATTAATTTTCTTAATTAGTAAATACAATTTTTCTACAATCTCAAATTAAGGCTTTAAAAAAATTTAAAATTATTAAAATTTATATTTATATCCATATAAAATTATTATATTTAATTCAATATTTTTCGGTAAATTTAAAAATCAATATCTTTTTATAGTATAAACGAATAGTGTTTTAAATAAATTATTTTAAATTTAAATTAAATATATTTAAGTATCTACAACATGAAAGAACAATATAATATTAATTAAAGCCAAAATAATTATTTCGATTTCTTATTGAATAATTTTATTTAAATTTAATCTTGATATATTTTCACACTTTCAATATGTCAATATCACTTCTTTTTAAGGAATGTTATTAATTATAAAGGAGCATATATATTAACAAGATGAAATTTATGTTAATGCAAAATATTTTGAGCTTTCAAAATTATTAACTCATTTTTGTGCAATAAAATTAATTTAAATTTTTAAGGCATACCATATAATAGTAATATTAAAGAATATTAAGATTTTTAAAATTTCCAGTTTTTTTTGTTAGAAATTATATATTAAAATTACTTTAAGAAAATATCTCATATAATTTAAAATGAAATTATTCTATTAAACCAAAGTAATTTAATTAAAAAATCTATTCTAATTAATGAAAAACCAAAAAACATTATTCTATTTCAATTAAATAATTAGTTATGTTTTGAAATTCTTACGATCTTCTTATAATTTTATAAATATTTTCAATTTATAAACAATGATATAAAAAATAAGATAGTATAAACCTAGAATCTTGATTTTATAGATTCTATAAATTTATAAATAATACTTAAACTTATTTTTGAATAATGAAAGATAGCTTAAAATTCAATTAAGATTTCCATTCTATAATTTTATATTTAAATTTAACAAGTTTTATAATTATTTATTTTAACAAAAAAACAAAAAGTATTTTTTTTCGACATAAATTGACCTTAAGCATTCTCAATTTTATAAATTTTTAATGGTGTATATTATAAATTGTTGCTAAATAATTAAAAAATAAATTATAAAATATCAATTCAATTGCTTATAATCCAAAATTGAATCAAATAAAGAAAACACATAACTTTAAATATTTTACTCAATTTAAACATAGAAAGATTATAATTACTAATTTCCAATTTAAACTATTAGTTTTGAAAGTAGAAATAAATCAATTTATTTTTATAAAAATTCAAAATTAAATTATATAAATTCTAATTTTATTAATTTATTTTTTTTAATTTTTACAATTTTTTTTGACAATGTAATTTACTCTTAAGCTTGAACAATTGTATTTATAAATTAATAACAAAATATTTTTGTTTATATATTTAAATATATTTGGAGAATTTCCTAAAAAAAAATAATATATCCTTCTTTGTGTACAAATAAATTAAATCAACTCAGCATTAAAAATAAAATTAAATAAAAATTCAATAATTAGCATATTCTTACAATAAATCATATTTAACTTTAAAATTAAGTTTATTTATTATATAATGTAAATAATATATAATTCATAATTTGTTCTTCAAACCCTATAGATTCTATAAAATAAATCTAAATACTATTTTAATTTGGGTTAAAATTTTTAATATGATGTAATTTTTTATAAGTTCGAATTTATAATTATAACTTAGTTGAATTAATTAATTTTAAATTTATTTATAAATAAGGATTTTTTAAAAGAAGGGTTTTTATTTAGATTATTTATTTGAAATTCCTTTTTATTTAGTAAAATTAGAAAATTATTTTCATAATTAAGTTAATAATTTATTTTTTCTACAGATATTATCAAAAAGCATAATAAACATTTCAAATAATTTTTAGTTATATATGAATCTAAATTAAATTTGATTAAATTTATTATAAAATGTTAATATAATTTAATTTATATAAATATATTCACTCAATATATATTTAAATTGATGTATTTGTATTTTTGCAATATAAACTGTTGAATTTATATCAAATATGTTTGGTATTTTAGTAGTTAAATTAGGAAATTAAGAAACTTAAATTTAAAATGAACTAAAATGTTAAGAATCAAAGTACATTAGGTAACTAAAAAATGAATTTCTTTACTAATATATGATAAAAAATTTTGAGTAATGGCCACCTGGGGGGGCCGCTAAAATTATTTTCTAATTTCATAAAATGACCTAAAAATGATAAAACATCATTCTAACATGATTTAACTTATAAATAATGTTTGAAATAATCTTTTCAAGGAATACATTTAGACCCAGATCAGAGTAACAATACACATTAACATCATAAAAGACATTAATTTTTGAATAAATAATATATCTTTCTTCTAATTTAATATCTTTAATATTTATGATTTCACTACTTTAATAACTCAGAAATTATTACTCTTTATAATAGCTTCTAATATAATGATTCAGTTATAAATAATCTGTCTAGCAACATAAATATAAGCTCTATCAAACTATTATAACATTTTATGAGTTATTAAAGTAGTGAAATCATAAATATTGAAGACATTAAATTAGAAGAAAAATATATTATTTATTCAAAATTAATGTCTTTTATAATGTTAATGTGTATTTTTACTCTGATTTGGGTCTCAATAAATTCCTTGAAGAGGTTATTTCAGACCTTATTTATAAGTTAAATCATGTTGGATTGATGTTTTAATCATTTTTAGGTCATTTTATGAAAATTAGAAAATAATTTTAGCGTCCCCCTGGGGGCCATTCAAAACCCCTTAGTAAGGTTTATAAGTGCTATGATTTGTAGGGTAAAGTTGGGGTCTTAATAGGGTTAGTAGAGAAATTAGGCCAATTTGCAAAATGAGAAATAGAAATTAGCGAAATTTAGGGTCTATTTATGATGAGTAATATTTATATTTAATACTTAAGCTAAGGTATGGTACGAGTATTAATATAAATTAAGTCAAACCAATCCTGAATTATGCAGCTATTGCAAAGCTCTTACACAAGAGTGCCTCTACTGTTAGGTATCACTGCATGTTAGCTGTTTAGCATTTTAATTCAGGCAATTGAAGACATCCAGTAAGAAAATAAAAGTTTTCTCAGGCTCATATTGACTACCTCTGCGACTCGAAGACTTTGAAGTATTGGGCACACTTTCCATTAGACTAGCGAGCTGTGATGTTTCATCGCAAGTTTCCTGACATGCGTATCTCTCCTTAGACTATAGCCAATATTTATAGAAGAAATGGTATTACTTTCAAGACTGTCAACAGAGTGAAGAGAGTGATTGATTTTACAGTGCCATTTTATAGTAATAATTTTTTTAAAAAAAACTATATATGATTAAATGCAGAGGGCTATTGCTAATAACATCAAGTTCATACACGCTGATGAAGCGGTATTCACCTTCAACACTTTTATTGATAAGTCTTGGTATAAGAAGTATGATAATATAGAAGTCTATTGTTAAAAAGTGAAGGTAGTCACCCATGCAATTTTAGCTGGTATAAGTGAAAATTCAGGTTTCACCCTCGCTCTATTAAACGAGAGTAGTATATCGAGTTCCTACATAAGCTCAGTGAGAAGTATAGTAACCAAGAGATCATCCTGTTTGTTGATAACCTTTCAGTTCATAAGACTAAGGAGTCTAAGAAAGCTTATGAAGTGTTAAACATAACTCCTGTTTCCAACGTTCCTTATAGCCCCTAATTTAATGGAATTGAATTCTACTGGAGTTAAATCAAGACCCACTATAAAAAGCTGCTGCTGTATCATCTTATGCATGACTTGCCCATCGATACAGTAGACTTAATTCAAAGTAGCTGTAAGAGAGTGAGTGTAGATAAGACAATAATTTGTACGAGAGAGGGAAGAATGAATGTTTATAAATAAGTTTTAGATTTAAACGAATGAATATATTCACATATTAAATTAACCCAGAAAGGGATTTGGCTTCTCTTTCTTCTCCTCTTCTTATGGCTTGCCTGGGCCCATATTTCTTCTCTTAGTGCCAGCTCCTGCATCTATATTCATTTCATCTGGCTTTTAAACATCTTTATAAAGTCTCTTGCTAACTTCATATATTTTCTATGACTTTCTCTCTCTGTGAACCTTTGCATTCTCTTTCATTAGGAATATACCAGTCCCAGATTTCCCTACAAAGTTATGAATCAATGCTTACTAGAGAGGTAAGGATGCTTCTTAAGCTCAGCGAGCCAGGTCTCACTTATTAGTATGCCTTGCTTCTTTTAATCTTCAGGAGAAATAGAGTAGCGTTTTTTGTGAGCTTCTTCAATGATCTCTCTGAGATAACTCTCTCTTAAAGTGCCAAGAACACCAAAGAAGAAGCTCCTTTCTGGAAGCTTGTTAGAGAGTTGTTTCTTGGTAGGAAGATAAACTACCAACTCTTCATCATTCATCGCATCCTCGTAGAGATTAGTGACTGAAATCTCTGGGTAGTTTGGTATATCTATCAACTTTATTTCATTGTTTTTAAAGGCTTTCTTCTCATCGCAGAGTATAGCTTTTAAGAATGAAATTTTGGTACCTTCCATCGTTGGAAGGAATAAACCCACTATAGTATATGATTAAGTATATGTCACATGCTTACCATGCTGAGTGAGGTATCGATAGAGATCTTCCTTGCTTCTAAATCTTGAGATCATTTCTTAAGCTTCAACCCTCTTCATTGCAGTACTTATAGATTCCATCCTTGTTTCTTCTCTTCTTATTGAATTTCAAATTATAATATATAGAGTTATGGATCCTACTGTTAAAAATCTTATTATTAAATATGGGCATTTTATAGGAAGTCAACATGGTAAGGATACGTGGAGAAAGCTGGCAGAAGCTGTATCAAACTTTAGAGATGGAGCTCCAATATTATCAATTTAGCTCCATTAAATTAGTACTAAATTTGTTTAAATTTAAATAGTACCGGTACTTCGCATAAATTTAATTGGTACCAATTTAATAGTACCAAAACTTAATTAGTACCTAGTTTTAAACTAATGAGGTTTTAATAGAAAAGTTCCAAAATGGTTCAAAACCTAATTGGTACCAGTACCAACCCAATTTTTTACTTGGTTGGTACCAAAATCGAAATTATTAAGTATGAAATTAGAAAAAATTATATTTATAAAACTAAGCATAAATATGATCTCTAACACCTTATATTCAACCATAATTGTTGTCGTAACAACTCCTATACAAATTGACTATAATTAGAAAGGTTATTAGAGCTTTATAATAGAAATTTAAATTTGAATTTAAAAGGCGGCCAACTTAAATCGTAAGCAGTTTCTCATGGAACAAGTTAATGATTACTCAACTTTGGCTCCTCTAAGAAACCATAAGTAATTTATATTGAAAAAGAGGTTGAGCTGAGAGCTCTAGAGTTTGAAGCTGAGGTTTTAAAATTTAAGTTTAAAACAAGAAGTAGTGTGCAGAGATAGGAGTTTTAATATAAGTTGAATTGGTTGAGGAAGATAAAGAACATCAACGAATAGAAAAAATAAAAACATTTTAATGTGTAGTCTTCTAAAAGTCCTTCTCAGTTGAGCTTAGCTTGAAGATGCACCTCTAAGAGATACACTCTGGTATAGCTAAGATCTACTTTAAGCATGATAAAGTAGATGGTAGGTATTAGTGCACAACATGCATGAAGTCTTATACTCAATTAGCCAATGTAAAGAGGCATTTGCAAAAGCACCACTTAAGTAGTTCCTAGAAACTTAAAAGCTAATATATGCTAGAAGAAAAATAACTCTCTTGAGTCATAAAGAGAACAGGAGGAAAGGCTCAAGAGGCAAAAGCGTTTTGAATCAATGATTCAGCCAGCAAATGGTACTCTTATAGCATGCCTTTAAGAGAGAGCTATGTATATACCTGCATTGAATGCAATTCATATTGAAAGTTGTATTGAAAATTATTTGCATTTTTACCTACCAAACAAGGCTAAGATTATAGTGGTTGATGAGTATGCTTACAAAGTATATCCTTTCAAGTATCTCATTAAAACTGAGCAGTATCAAAATGAATTTTCAAATGAATACATAATACTGAGTGAGGCTTAGAAAAATAGTTAAAGAATTTACTTAGACTTGATGGAGTTATTCTTGGGCATGGCTTTAAGACTGAAAAAGTTTGAAATGACTTTGAGAGAGTATCTCTATCATAATAGAGACCCAGTTGATTTAAATGAGATACTATCAGAAATGATTAATGGTATTTAAGAACTCCATGAACTTGGGTATGTACGATTTGAAGCTTGAAAATGTTATGTTAAATCTCTGTCCATTAGAAATTGTAGTCATTGATTTCATTAGAGCATTAAGATAAGAAATAGTGACTTTGACTAAGATACTTGGCACCCCAGATACTTTCCATTCAGGAGAAGTGGACTAATGGCTCTGTTTACAGGGACGTATGGGCAGTTGCTGCCATAATCTTGGAGTGCGATATGGAAATTATGTCTTACTTTGGAACAATGCACGAAAAATAATCAATAAGTTTGGCTTCTAAACATATATAATAGGAAGATGTCTGCAATGAAAATAAGAAGCTTGTAGAGATGATAATCGTTAGAGCTCCAGCTTATCCAATATAATCGTTAAATGAAATACATGAAGCACTCCAGAGAGCTAGATTCAAGAGGTACCACAAAGATAAGCAGATAAAATTTGTTTGAATTAAGTGCACTAATAATCATTAAATATTCAATAAATTCACAAAAAACCACTCTTTTCTCTACTAACCCCAATAAGACCTTAACTATACCCTACAAATCAAAGCACTTATAAACCACACTAAGTGGTTTTGGGGATTTGATTCATCTCTTAAAGTATTTAATATTATTGTATTTATTTAAAAATTATATGTTAAATTGTAAATAAATATAATTAAATAAATAATTAAAATTTTTTTTTAACATCTAAAATTGATTAATCTAAATTATTGAAAATAAATTCAATCATAATATACTATATTATAATCATAATACATTATACAAATTTCAAATAATTAAAATAATATGATTTAATTTAAACTATAATTTTCTATAATATAATACTTAATTCTTAAGCATGTCATAAATAAAATTTATAGAGTATATATAAATTAAGTTTTTAATAAGATAAATTTAAATAAAAATGATATTTCAATTAATTTTATTTTAGTGCAAAAAATATTTTTTTATAAATACATATGATAAAAATCTATTTTAGTAATAGAAAATTTACGATTTGCTTTTATAATTACAATAAAAATAAATTAAATTTAAATTTAATTCAATTTGATTAATATATTATATTTAATTAGCATTAATCATAATAATAATAAACTAGAGCATAAAATAAAAGTGATTAATATTTATTTATCCTTTTTATTGTATTGCATATATTCAAATACAATTTCTAATATTTCAAATATAATATTAATAAATACAAAAAATAGGGAATTTAGATTTTTTGAAATACAAAACTGTAAAAAATTAATATCACTAAGTAAATTCACATTAAATAAAGATGAAAATTTTAACATGGAAAAAAAAAAGTGATTTTAAGTTTGATGATGTTTTATCGAATTACTTAAAATTTTATTATCAATTCATTTATTTTATTTATCAAACTAATTTTGTTTAGTGAAGGCATATTGATTGACTGTGAATTGAAAAATAAATAATTTGCCTGTAAATTTATTCGAATTTATGATAATTATGTAAGTATCATATTTTTTTGTAATGTATTATGCAAAAATTATAAAAGGTTGTTAAACCATATTTTAAATGCAGCATGATCCTGAAATTATTGTAATTGATTATATTAACGGATTTATATTTCAAAATCAATGACTTATTTTGTCATATTTGATAAGGAAGCTTATGTTAGAATTACATTTAGAGAGTATTTGAAATTTTGTAAACACTTCTTTTCTTTAATATTTTAATATAATGATTATTTTTGTTAATTTATTAATTGAAACATATATAGTTAATAATATATTTTATTAGAAATAATTATAATATAATATTCCACACAATTAATGAGTAAATATTGTAAAGAAAAAAATAAAAAAATAAAAAATGCTAATCTAATTTTAATTTGTTTAATATTTTAAAATAAAAAATAACTTTTAGATATTTAATATTTTTTCTTAAATACTATTATATTAAATAAATAATCGTAATTTCAGATTAAAACCTTTTGGTAATTATTTAATATTTCTTTTTTTATTAAATAAATATAAATACTCAATTATATAACTAATAAATTCTATCCAAAAATATTAATAATTTATTTCTTGATAATAAAATAAGATATTTTATAAAAAAAGAGAGTTTCTTAATAATAATATTATTTATTTAAATCAAAAAATTAAAATTTTTTAAACTAAACAAAAATTAAATATAAATAATTATTTCTATATTATCTAAAATATTGAAGATTAGGAATATTAAAAATTATTCATTTGCAATGCTTACTTTTTGAATTTTTAAATCATACTAAATCATTTATATTCACAATATATTAAAAAGTATTTTTATTGAAATTTAAATTTATAATTTAGCAATAATTAGATGTGATTTCTGGACAATTTCAAATTACGCTTTGTGTTCAAAACTAATAACTATATTCCTTGAATAAATTGTACAAAATTAATGTCTAAAAATTTTATTAAGATTATAAGCATAGTGAAAACTAGAAATAATTAGATTCAGTCAAAATAGTGACAAATTTTTGAATATATAAAATCTTTAAAAACACAGATGTTATAAATAAATCACTCTTCAAACATTATTATAATTATTTTTAATAATTTTACATGATTTATATTAATTATATTTAAAAATGGGCGCAAGTGATAAATATTATATTTTTACTACTTGCGCCCATTTCTTTTATAATTAATTTAGAAATATTAATAACTAATTATTTTGATATGTTTTTTTAGTATTTATGAAATTACTTTTCTAACTAAATAAAATTAAATTTATTCATTTTAATTTCTATATAGATAAAAAATTTATTTTGTACAATAAAAAAATTTTTTTTTTAAGATTTGATACCTAAAATAGAATATTAACTTAAAATTACTTATAATTAATATAAGGAATATATTTAATTTAATTTTAAATAAAAACAAACTTCATTTCTATTTCAAATTATTAATTAATTTACTTAAAGATATTAATTAGTAAAACTAATAAAAAACATGTGATTAAGTGGCAATATTAATAAGTAAAAAATACTTGAATTCATAAAAATCTAAGATTCTTTATTTATTCAAGCAATTTTTAATAAATAATGTTAAAAATATTATAAGAAAATAAAAATATATCTCTTTGTATTTAAGGATTTCTATATTCGCATTTTTATTCTATTTTGACTCATTGCAAAAATAAGAAATGATTAATGGCAATATCATTTATTTTATTTCTCCAATACTTTTCATATAATAAGCAAATAGTTGCAAAACATGATTTTTAAATAGCAATTGTTGGTAAAAGATTTTCTCTTTTTTGAATAAT
This sequence comes from Oxytricha trifallax, assembly GCA_000711775.1. Lineage (NCBI taxonomy): Eukaryota > Ciliophora > Spirotrichea > Sporadotrichida > Oxytrichidae > Oxytricha > Oxytricha trifallax. Next base: position 126,347 of record ARYC01017027.1, read on the forward strand.
CAAAACTTTAAAATGAAACATAATAAAATTCATGAATGAATAGATTTTTTCTAATTTTTATTATCTATTGTATTATTTAAATTTACAAATAATTAGGCAAAACTAAAAATTTTAATAACTTAAAGTTAATTGATAAATAATACTGCAAAATAAGATAAAATTTAATTTTTATTAAAATTTATTAGTATTTTGATAATCATATTTTAATTATTAAATTCAATAATATACTAATATTATAAATAGTGCTACAATTCCCTTGTAGACTCGATCATTAAATCCACAAAAAAAAGTGATTGATCTTAGTGTAAATTTTGTGGAAATAAATAATTATTAGCATTTATTATATTAATGAATAAAATTTAGTTGCATATTTTAAAAATAAGTTGTTAGTTGGGATTTTCCTCATAATTCAAATTTTAATTTTTATTGATAAATATTGAAATCAAGGCACAAAGAGGTGTGGTATTTTGCGAATAAGACTAAGATATTGTGAGTAGGACAAACGATTGTGTATTTTGGCTAAATAATTGCGAAATTTATTAATTATCTTAGTTAATATGCGAAAGATTGTAATATTAAAAAATAAGAAGGGACTTCAAGAAACAGTAGTGGTTACATATGGCATAGCCCATTATATGGGATAATTAAGATTTTTTATGATTAAGGTCTATTCAGAGTTCTAAAATTCAGTTATAATGCTCCATTATACTTTGAATATAATGTTAAGTTTTGTTAAAATGGCTTTAAAGTCTCATTTCTAGTTTTCTTAATCTATACCAATACCTTGCTCTTCAGTCATGTTCACAATCACTGGTATTTAGCAAATAATGCTATAAATTTTATCCTATCTTGTTCAAAATATAAATTATTTCAACATTATCATATTACTTTGATTTTACCAATAATCCTAACTTATCAAGCATATATTGTTATTTTAGATAAATAAATTTCAAATATCTAACTGTTTAGAGTTTCTAATCCATTTTGATTTTAACTTAAAATATAAAACTTAAGCTATTGCGTTAGCATTTTATTTATGATTACTTTTTATTTTAAAAATTACTCTTGCTATTATATCTTGTTTTTTATATTATAAAGTTATCATATAAACATTATAAACTTCATACATTCTGATTAAATATAGAGAAAAAAAATTAAATCAATTTTCATTAAATGTTTCACATTTAATGGACTGCATGTTTATATGCTTCTCTATCATATTTATATAATATTAAATAATTAAACACTCATCATACTATTTATTTATAGTAAAGTCGATAGTATATTAATTTAATGGCTGCTATATACTTTTATTATTATTTTAGTAATATTATTACGTTATAATTTAATATTTTAATAATAAACAATTAGTTTTATATACAATTAATAAATTATTATTGGTTTATTGCGGTACTGTAGACCAGCTCCAACTACGATAAGCCGATGTCACTGTTCAACAAAATTTAATGATATATTATAATTAACAGTAATAAATTAAAATAACTATTTATCAATAAAATATTTATATTTATTAGAAATTGTAAGAATATAATACAATTAAAATTATTTAAAATACTAAAAACAATAACAAAATCATTTATATATTTTGATTTTAATTGTATGCAATTATCACATTTACGTTAATTTAAATCCAAAATAATTCTTAAAAATTAAAAAAAATTTTCTGAAAGAGGAGAATTAAAAGATATAGATAATTAATCTTGGGAAATTTTATAAGATATAAAAAAAATTAATAATTTATATTTTAAATACAAAAATGGAAATATGATTTATCATTATTTATAGAACTTTGAAAATTAAAAAAATCAAAAAATAATTAAATTAATTTTGAAATATTGTATATTCAAATAAATATAATAAAAGATATGGATAGCATTTTATGATTGATTGATTAATTTTTAGCAAATTAAGGAAGACATTATATTATGGCCGATAATCACAACTTAATTCATTCTAGAAGGTGCCTGCCCACATGTTTATCCAGTAGTGAGAATCCTGATTCCACCCTAGTCGCTTGGTATGCGACACAGTGACACTCAAAACCCCAAAACCCCTTAATGAGGTTTATAAGTGCTTTGATTTGTAGGGTATAGTTGGGGTCTTATTGGGGTTAGTAGAGAAAACGCAGGTTTTTTATGAATTTAATTAATATTCAATGAGTATTACTGTACTTAATTCAAACAAATTTTATCTGCTTATCTTTGTGATACCTCTTGAATTTAGCAGTCTGTAGTTGTTCTAGTATATCATCTAATGATTATCGTGGATATGCTGGAGCTTTTACGATGACCATCTCAACTATCTTCTTAATTTCATTGCATATTTCATCTTGCTTAATATGTTTAGCAGCCAAACTTATTGATTATTTCTCATGTTTTGTTCCAAAGTATGACATACTTTCCATATCGCACTCTAAGATAATTGCAGCTACCGCCCAAACATCCCATTATACAGAGCCATTTGTCCATTTCTCTCTTATAGGGAAGTATCCTGGAGTGCCTAAAACCTTAGCTAAAGTCACTATCTCTTGTCTTATTGCTCTGTTGAAATCTATGACTACTACTTCTAAAGGGCAGAGATTTAGCATTACATTTTCTGGCTTCAAATCTCTATGAACATACCCTAGATCATGGAGCTCTTTCACACCCTTAGTCATATCTGTGAGTATCTCATTCAAATCATCAGGATATCTATTATGGTAGAGATACTCTCTTAGAGACATTTCAAACTTCTTGAGTCTCAATGCAATAAAACCATGACCAAGTATAACTCCGTCGACTTAGCTAAGTTCTTGCATTATCTTTTCTAAGCCTCTCTCAGTACTATGTATTCATTTGCAAACTCATTTTAATATTGCTCGTTCTTGATGAGATACTTGAATGGATATACCTTGTATGCGAATTCATCAACAACTATAAGTTTTACCTTGTTAGGTACGTCAATATTCAAATAGTTTTCAATACAGCTGCTTATGTCGACTGCATTTAATGCAGGTATATACATTGCTCTCTCTTATAAGCATGCAATATACATACCATTTGCTGGTTGGTTCATTGACTCAAACCGCTTCTATCTCTTAAGTCTCTCCTACTGCTCTATTTGTGAATCAAGAGAGTTATTTTTTCTTTTAGCAGGTACAAGCTTTTAAGTTTCCTCATCTTTAATCAGGAATTCGCTTAGATGATGCTTTTGCATATGTCTCTTTACTTTAGCTGAGTGAGTATAAGACTTCATGCAGGTAGTGCATTAGTATCTACCATCTACTTTATCATGCTTGAAGTAGATCTTAGCTCTACCAGAGTGTACCTCTTTGATGTGTCTCTTCAAGCTAGACTCAGTTGAGAAGAAATTTTAGCAGTCTTCACATTAAAATGTTTTAATTTTTTCTATTGGTTGCTGTTCCTTATCTTCCTCAACCAATTCAACTTATGTTTAAACTCCCATCTCAGCACTCTACTTCTTGTTTTAAACTTAAATTTTAAAGACCTCAGCTTCAAACTCTAGAGCTCTTAGCTCTACCTCCTTTTCAATATAAATTACTTCTGGTTTCTTGGAGGAGCCAAAGTTGAGCAATGATTAACCTGTTCCAAGAGAAACTGCCTTACGATTTAAGTTAGCCGCCATGTTTAAATTCAAATTTAAATTTCTATTATTAATAAGTAAAAACCTCACTGGCTATACTAACTTTGTATAGGAGCTGGCACTGCAACAACAATGGTTGATTCTTAGGTGTTAGACATCATATTTATACTTAGTTTATAACTATAAATTTTCTAATTTTATGCTTAATATTTTTAATTTTGGTACCAACTGAGAATAAATTCAGGTTGGTACTGGTACCAATTAGGTTTTGAACCATTTGGAACTTTTCCATTAAAACCTCATTAGTTAAAAACTAGGTACTAATAAGTTTTGGTACTATTAAATTGGTACCAATTAAATTTAAACGAATTTAGTACCGGTACTAATCAAATTTAAACAAATTTAGTACTAATTTAATGGAACTAAATTGATAAAAATGGAGCTCCATCTCTGAAGTTTGTTACAGCTTCTGCCAGCTTTCTCCACGTATCCTTACCAGGTTGACCTCCTATAAGATGCCCATATTTAATACTAAGATTTTTAACAATAGGATCCAGAACTCTATATATTAAAATTTGAAATTCAATAACAAGAGAAGGAACAAGGTGGAATCTATAAGTTCTGCAATGAAGAGGGTTGAAGCTTAAGAAATGATCTCAAGATTTAGAAGCAAGGAAGATCTCTATCGATACCTCACTTAGCATGGTAAGCATGTGACATATACTTAATCATATACTATAGTGGGTTTATTCCTTCCAACGATGGAAGGTACCAAAATTTCATTCTTAAAAGCTATACTCTGCGATGAGAAGAAAGCCTTCAAAAACAGTGATATAAAGTTGATAGATATACCAAACTACCCAGAGATTTCAGTCACTAATCTCTACGAGGATGCGATGAAAGAAGAAGAGTTGGTAGTTTATCTTCCTACCAAGAAACAACTCTCTAACAAGCTTCCAGAAAGGAGCTTCTTCTTTGGAGTTCTTGGCACTTTAAGAGAGAGTTATCTCAGAGAGATCATTGAAGAAGCTCACAAAAAACGCTACTCTATTTCTCCTGAAGATTAAAAGAAGCAAGGCATACTAATAAGCGAGACCTGGCTCGCTGAGCTTAAGAAGCATCCATTCCTCTCTCGTAAGCTTTGATTCATAACTTTGTAGGGAAACCTGGAACTGGTATATTCCTAATGAAAGAGCATGCGAAGGTTCACAGAGAGAGAAAGTCATAGACTATTTATGAAGTGAGCAAAAGACTTTATAAAGATGTCTAAAAGCCAGAAGAAATGAACATAGATGCAGGAGCTGGCACAAAGAGAAGAAATATGGGTCCAAGCAAGCCATAAGAAGAGGAGAAGAAAGAGAAGCCAAACCCCTTTATGGGCCAATTTAATATGTGAATATATTCATTCGTTTAAATCTAAAACTTATTTATAAACATTCATTCTTCCTTCTCTCGCACAAACTGTTGTCTTATCTACGCTTACTCTCTTACAGCTGCTTTGAATCAAGTCAACTGTATCGATAGGCAAGTCATGCATAAGATGATACAGCAGCAGCTTCTTGTAGTGAGTCTTGATTTAACTCCAGTAGAATTCTATTCCATTAAATTAAGGACTATAAGGAACGTTATAAACAGGAGTTATATTTAGGTCTTCATAAGCTTTCTTAGACACCTTAGTCTTATGAACTGATAGGTTATCAACAAACAGGATGATCTCTTGGTTGCTATACTTCTCTCTGAGCTTATGTAGGAACTCTATATACTACTCTCGCTTAATAGAGCGAGGGTGAATCACATAACTCTCTAAGCCTGAATCTTCACTTATACCAGCTAAAATTGCATGGGTGACTACCTTCACTTTTTAGTCATAGACTTCTATATTATCATACTTCTTATACCATGACTTATTGATAAAAGTGTTGAAAGTAAACACAGCTTCATCTGCATGTAGGAACTTGATGTTATTATCAATAGCTCTCTGCATTTAATCATGTATATAGTTTAAATTATTACTATAAAATGGCACTGTAAAATCAATCACTCTCTTCACTCTGTTGACAGTCTTGAAAGTAATACCATTTCTTCTATAAATGTTGGCTATAGTCTAAGGAGAGATGCGCATATCAGGAAACTTGCGATGAACATTACAGCTCGCTAGTCTAGAGGAAAGTGTGCCCAATACTTTAAAGTCTTAGAGTCACAGAGGTGGTCAATATGGTGCTGTGAGAACTTTTATTTTCTAGCAGGATGCTTTCAAGTACCAGAATTAAAATGCTAAACAGCTAACATGCAGTGATACCTAACAGTAGAGGCACTCTTGTGTAAGAGCTTTGCAATAGCTGCATAATTCAATACTGGTTTGACTTAATCTATATTAATACTCGTACCATACCTAAGCTGAAGCAGTAAATCTAAATATTTCTCATCATAAATCGACCCTAAATTTCGCTAATTTCTATTTCTCATTTTGTAAATTGGCCTAATTTCTCTACTAACCCCAATAAGACCCCAACTATACCCTACAAATCAAAGCACTTATAAACCTCACTAAGGGGTTTTGGGGTTTGACTGTCTAACAGCTAGTCTATACGTCTGCTGGAATATTTGGATGATTAGTCCACTCCAGACTCCTTCCCCATATACTCCTAACTGCGAAAAGAAGGGGCATCCACCCTAATAAAGTTGTGTATCAAAAGAGTTTGCCAACCACTTAGCTACTACCTACTCCAGTTTTTCTCTTCCAATGAGAGGCTAGTAGTCTCAACGCAAAATGGGCGCCTACCTCCCAAGTTGTCACTTAAGCCACTATACGATCCACGCGACTGAATGCAAAGCTATATGTGCAAGCTGAAGAGCATTAGAAGCAGTAGGTAGGTATCCAGGTTCACCACGAGGAGGTGGGTGGCTGAACCCAACTGGCCAACTTTAAATGCCAATAATTTAATGGATAATTAATATAATTTAAATTAAACTAAATGATAAATTAAATAAATTTAATTATTTAAATATAAATTGCAAATATGTTTTAATTATTGATAGTTAAAAATATTATATTATCTAATATTAATATTTTATACTATTTTTTTTCAATTAAAATCATTTAATTTATTTTATTAACTTCCATATTTCAGGCTATGATTAAATTAAAAAATATAATAAATTTATCTATTAGATAATTATATAAATTTAAATTATTTGAAATTATCAAAAATTATAATAAAGGTTTCTCAGTTTTATTTATATAGAATATTTAAAATATTTATAATTTATTTATGTGAGTAAATATAGTTATTTCATTATTATTTATTAAAAAATTTAATTTAATTTTATTATCAATGTCATAAATCTTCTTTTTATAATAACTATAACTTATTTTTACTTTTTTGTGAATAAATATTAATATTGTTGTAATACATTTGAATTTGGAAAATTAATTAAAATTAAATTATTAATAATTGAAATTATTTTCAGATAAATTTAAGGAAACCTTGGCAAAATGGAACTTGTTCGATTGAAAATAGCTGGGCTTTACTTTTAGAGGTACCCCTCTATCGCGTCTTTAGAGCGGGATAACTCGACTTTAATTTTGAGTGATTTGTTTGGTTGATTAATGCCAAAATTAAAGTCAATTATCTCGCTCCAGGGATGCTATAAAATAGTACCCAATAGTAAAGTCCAGCTAATTTTGAATTCTCTATCGAATGAGCCCAAGATCGTTTAAATTGGACAACTTTAACTGCCATGATTTTGAATAATAATAAATTATTTTATATATTTTCCAAATTCAAATGTATTTCTACAATATTATAACATTTTTATGGAGCAAAAATTATATTTTATAAATAAATCTGATGAAATATTATTATAATAAAAAAAATAAAGAGATGCTTTTATTTTTACAATAAAAATAAATTTAATTTAAATCTAAATTCAATTTAATTATTTTTTATTAGAATTTTAATAATAATAAACTAGAGTATAAATTAAAAGTAATTTATATTTTTAATCCTTTTTATTGTGCTGCCAATAATCAAATATAATTATTTAAAATGTTTAATAAATATAAGAATCCTATTTTATTAATTATATATATTTATATTATAAAAATAAAATAATGAGATTACTATATAACGCGCAATAAAACAAATATCTTATCATTTTTTTAATTGTTATGTTGCTAAATATAAATAATTTCTTTGCAATTAAATCTATAATAATTTATAAAAGCAATTATTGATAATAAATTTTTTTTTTCCTAAAATTTATTCATAAATAATATATTCAATTCAATTTTCAAAAATAAAATAAATTTCTATTTTAATTTTTTGATTTGGAATTAAATTATAAAATACCTTTATTATACTTTATAATTTAAATATTAAGAAAGAAATATTTTTAATATATGTTTTAGAAATAAATTTAATTCAAATTAAAACTATTTATTTTATTATAAATATATATTTTGATTTGTAACTATAAATTAAATAATTTCATAAGATATAGTTTACTTTAAAATAATAAATATATAGTATAATAAGTATATTTATAATTTTATTTTTCTTAAGTTTTGTTTAAATCCTTTCATTTTAATCATAATTAACACTAATAACAAATATTAGAATATCATGCCATAAAAATGTCTTGTATGTTTAATCCAAAAATCAATATTTGTAAATAATTGATGATTATGATTAAAATTATTGATATATATTTCTAATATTAATAATTTATTTTTCTTGCTTTTCTAATTTAATTATTTTCATTTATAATGACCTCCATTTTATTATAATTAAGGCCAAGAGTAGAATGCTTTAATTAATTAATTAAACTTTTCATGTTAAAAAATAATTTTGACTTTTCTTAACATTTTATTAATTTTATTACATGATTAAATTAATTAAAAGTAATTAATTGTAATTTAATGTATATTTGTGAGATATTATTAGTAAAATAAAAATAATAAATAATACAATAAACTATAGAAATGTTGAAACATTTTTGATAGGCATAATATTCAGAATTTTAATGACGTTATGAAGAGGTTCATAATTTAAACAATGGTATTTTGATAAATTAATTACGAGTTTAGAAACATAGTGTGACAATAAATATATATGATTAATATTTAAGATGAAATAAAGTGTAATATATAAAATTAAAATAATAAGCGTCAAATATTTTAGAAGGCTGTGTTTTAATTCTTGTAATCAACTTCCTAAAATTTATTAGTAATATTCCTTTTATGTTTTGTGTTTTATAGACGTATTTAATCTATTTCTTTGCCTATCAAACTTAATTAAAGAGCTTCCTCTACATGTTTGAGCTTAAAAATAGACACCAGTGCTATCTTTATTATATCGAACATAAATTTAAACTTTTTTTAATTAATAAAATCAATTACTTTCTTAATACAATTGACTTTCTTTTTTGTATATCCATTGTTTTTATATTTTTGTATGTTACCTTTGGATTAAAAGATTTTATGAAGCTATAGAAAATAGTGATGAAATTCACACTACTTCAAGTTAATAAGAAATAATACCAGTACTTAAGTGTCTTAAAATGAATTAATTGTAAAAAAAATGATCCTACTAAATATTAAAGTTCTCTTAGCCTATTGTAACGGAGTTGCTTTTTTTTCATATAAAAGAGCAATGGGCAGCTATACCTTATAGTAAAGTTGTAGGAGATTTGTGAAGAATGCTTGCTGTGTAAATGTATTTTAATTAGGCATGAGTTATTCACTAAAACCATCGCATCCATAACCAAACTTAAAGAGTTAACCTAAACTAATCCTAAACCTCGCACTTAAGTCTAAAATAAATTACTCTCAAGTCCTTATCCCCAAAATAACCTTTTAAACTAAAATAAAAAATTATAACACAAAATATCCAAACTTAAAAAAAGAACTCATTCAAATTACAAAAATGGTATAGGGTTTTGATTTCCAAAAATTAATCTGGGAACAGGTCATATTTTTTAAATAATTACTGATAATCTTCAGTATTATAAATTGTTATTAATATATAAATATAATGTAAAATTCGATAAAAATATAAAAATCATATTGTGATCAATCCTAAAAAAGATTTGGTTTTATATAAACGAAAGAAATTTATTAAAATATCATAATTTTATAAATTTAATAGTTTAAATTTAATTAAATAAATTATTTACAAGCATCGAATTTATTATTATATATAATTAGCAATATTTAAAGTATTATTATTATTTATTAATTAAGCATTATGTAAAATAATTACTTAATTTATATAAAATAAAAACAGAGCCTTAGTAAATAATGATATGTAACTATTTTAATATAAATTTAATTTATTTTAGAAATTATAATTAATATAAATTTTAATTAAAAATTATAAAAGAGAACTTAATTTTTTTAATTATAAACTTTTTAAATAGCAGTAGAATTAAAATATAATTTAATAAAAATGATATTTTCAAGTTTTTTAAATTTAATAATAAAAGAACTTTTCAACAAATTATTAAGATGATTTGATATTTTAGGTTTTAATGGGAATTGAGTGAGGTATGTAAATAAACTGAGTTTTTGGATGACTTTAAAATGTATATAATTAAATTAGAATGACAAATCAAGCAATAATTATTTAATTTTTATAAAATCTCTTTAATGTAAATCTATGTATTGTTTAAAAATTTATCTTACAACGAATAAACAAAAACTATCACGATTAGAAGAATAATTTCTTATTTAAAATTAAGAAAAATAGTGAGTGTGGCACTCAAACTATAAAAGTTTGGCCTTATGTAACTAAAAAATAATACAATATACTAGGGATTTTAAAAATTTATTCTTTAGAATTTCTTTTGTTCAATTATTTGCATAAAAATGAATCATCAAATCTCTCTTTTGATTATCTAAATTATGCTGAGTTTGCAAAGAACATTTCAATCATAATTTATAAGTTAATTGCAGAGTTCAATTAGACACATATATTTTAACGGAGATTTATAATAATTTAACATGGCTTGTTCAAGGTAAGATGTGTTTTTTAACTCACAATTTAAAATTATAGGGCTAATGTTAAAATACCAATAAATATAGCCTTGAGTACCTTCCTTATATTGTGGAAGTATCTTGGTTTGACAAAAAATTACATCAAAAGAATTTTTATTGATAAAAACCAACTAAAAAAATATAAGATAGAAGAAAAATTAAATAAATATTATTAATTTAACAAATTCTTATGTTTTGTTAAGGTTTCATTTTATAAAATTACCTTATTTGTTTTGATATTTTAAAGTGTTTTTTAAACTAAAAAAATCAATTAGAAAATATAATAAGTAGATTTATTATAAAAAAAAATATTTACTTTGAATGACTTATCTTATTACAGCATATAATCTTTTATTTTAATTGAAAATACTGAATATTAATCTTAAATATTAAAATTAAATAGAATTTAAATTACTTATTAACGAAAATATTATGATATTATTAAATTAATTTAAATGCAATTATTATTTTCGATAAGATTTTTCATCTTTACTAGTAATTATATGGATGATTATTCTATGGTGGATACATCTGTTAGGGAGGATTATATCCTGGAGGAACCTAAGCTGCATTTTACTATGGGAAATATTGTGGGGGTTACATTTGATTAATCTGAGGATAGAATTGCTGTGCCTGTGGTTGTCCAACTTAGTTTGGAATAGGTAACGGTTGAGGCTATATCATATTTTAACCAACTGGTGGCATCCCCATAGGAGCTTGATAAACTGGCTATTGCTACTGCATTGGATATTAGCCAGATGGAGGCATCACAAATTGCTACTAAGGCATTGGCATTTATTGTTACATTCCGTAGTATGGTTGTGGAGCCATGTAATAACCCATAGGCTGCATGTATTATTACTACATACCTAATCCTACGTTGAAGGCTATTGGAGATGGACCTCCTTAGATTTAACCAGGCATCATACTGTGCTGACCAGGAAGTAATTAAGATTAAGGCTAGCCTAAATGACTGTGATTGTAGAACTCCATGTCGATATATAATTACCCTGCTTGCTTACCCTTGTAACTTAAGTTATAGGAGCTGCTTGTTTTCCCACTTCTGAAAGTTGCATCGAGAGGAACGTTTGTGGAGCCAACAATATCGTCATTTACCATATCTTTATCCATCACTGTGATATTTAAACAAGTTTCATTTGTAATGTCAAACATAAAAGTCTAAAAATAACACATTATTAACCATTTTAATTCTTACCTCATTCCATCTGGGATGCTTGCCACCTTCATTGTGAACTAATGACTTTTTTTCTTAGTTTCCTATTTTAATTACAACATAGGGATCCATCTTTGAAAATATCTCAGTGTCTCTTGTCAGATTAGCTGACTTTGGCATTACTATGAGTTTTCCAGAATTTGTTAGAGCTTACATTTCTAAAAAAGAATTTATTTAATTACAATAATAAATATTTAACTTTGATTAGAGATCCGATCTATCTTTTCTAAAAAATATAAAGATAAATTGACGTCTATTTATATAAATTTAGAAAGATTTTCAACGATTTATCTTACTGTGAAATGAGTAAATATAATCTCATATTATTTAAGATTATTGCTTATCTTTTTATATATAATTTAATATTCATAGAATCTGAGATCATTCCAAGTCATCTCTGAATGAGTTTCTGAGAGATCTGCTTGCTGTTGAAGTAACTGGAGATATTTTGTTTGTCCCTTCCCCTTAATCCCTTACTTCAAATAATTCCATAAATTTATCCAATGAAATTTTCTCATTTACTTGCATATTAATCTCATTGAAAATATTTTCAATTTCTTCATCAGTCACTGATCTACCAGACCTTAAAAATACCTTTTTCAAGCCACTTGCTGTTATATAGTCACAGTCATCAGCATCGAAGTATTTGAAAACGTTCTTTATGTTTTCTCTGGTCAGATGAGTTTAAGGGTCTAGCGTTGCCATCAAGAATTCAGAGAAAGTAATTTAATCGTTGCTATTAAAGTCTGTAGTATAAAAGATCTCTCTTAACTCCAATTCTTTATCTTTACCCTCTGTAAAAGCTTAATGTTCATAAAAGGCTTCTCTTAGCTCTTCATATGTAATACCACCTGAAAGATTATCATCTAAAGCGTAAAAAGTATCTTTAATTTCCATGATTTCTTTATATGTGAGAAGAGTTCCTAGAACTCTCAACACTTCTGCCTATAGTGTGGAAGGTCTCTTGAAATTCTTCAGTCTAATTAAGACTTCGTTGGAAATATTCTTCTATAAGCATTCTTTTGAGTGTTTCTAGAGCCAGGGATGATTTATAGCCATTTCAGCTGTCAGACGTTTAGTGGTATCGAGCACAAGGCATTAACTCACGAAATCCTTTGCTTCTTTTGATATAGATTCCCAGTCGTCTTCCAAAAAAGTATAATCGCATTCCATGATTTTCTTGAATAAGACATTTTCATTTTAAGCATTAAATGGTGGGTATCCGCATAGCATAATGTAAGTGATAACTCCAACACTCCAAATATCACAACTATTATCATATTTCCCTTCAAGAATCTCGGGCGATACATAGTATGGAGTACCGATTTTAGTTGTCATTTAGTGATCATCATTGAAATATTTAGATAAACCAAAATCTATCACTTTTATTTCTTGACGTTTGCCTTTTACTTCAAACAACACATTTTCAGGTTTTAGATCTCTATGGCATATATTCTTTTCATGTAAATGCCTGATAGCAGAAACAATTTTCAATACAATAATTGCTGCTTCTTGCTCTGATAGAGTACCTTTGTCCATTATATGTTCAAATAGTTCACCTCCTTCGCAAAATTCAGTAACAATGTGAAAATGAGTTTAATCCTTATAGATTTCATAAAAGTTTATGATATTTGGGTGATCAGCACTTTTTAATATTTCCAGCTCTTACTCCAATAAATGTATGTCAGTTTTTATTTTATCCCTTGATATACTTTTAACAGCGAATCGCTTTTTTGGATGAGAGTTTTTCTAAGCCAGTCTCACAGTCCCATATCTACCGTGGCCAATTTCCTTGCCTACATTGTAAATTCTCCTAATATCTTCAGATGAAATTCGCTGATTAATTTCATGAGTTTCGTGTAACTTCATCCAATTGCCTTGATTGTTAAAACTATTTAATTGGAGTTAATATTAGTCTTAAGTTGAGGGTATAATGGGTGACTATAGAATTTTTTATGGTAGATTCGGGTCTTTTAGTTATTATGGTAGGTTGCTTAGGTTTTCATAATAGTCATGCTAGGCATACTAATTATTGAATAAATATATGCTACGCCTAAATTTCAATTAAAAATCCATAAAATAATGTCAAACTATACCATTTTCAAAGATTAATTATAGAATTAAATTAGCCAATATTTAAGTCCATTTTATTTCTTATAACATTTGGACTTTGCATGTTGGGACTATGACTGGCAGAATACGGAATTCCTTGTAAATTTAATTAAAGAAATGGTGATTTTTAGTCATATTAACTATTCAAATTTTTCTAATGAGACTGATTTGTATTCACTTTTAATAAGTTCATCTATTTATGTTATTAGTTTGGAGTGTTTTAACATGACTTATTTTTACTTAAAGTATTATAACCTTTCACATTAAGATTTATATGTAAAAAAATAAGTATTTTTCCGAGGAGTATTATAATTTTTTGAATAATTGGATACAATATTATTCATTTATATGAAAAAATAGATTTTATAGCATATTATAAAATTAAGATGATCTTAGATAGTTTTACTGCTCTTACCAACTGATCGACGGGAGTAATCTGATTAATTGCGATCGATGATTAAATTTTGCATGTTATTTTAATTGTTGAGAGTTTACTCAGAAAATGAATCTGAATTATCATAGTTACTGTTTTGATATTTAAAAAATGAAATTTATTATAAATTTTTAAGATATATTTAAATTCTAATATATCGATTGCATTTTAATTTTCAGATATCATTAATATTTTAACAATATTATTTGGTTCTTTTAATTTCTGGAAATAAATTATTATCAAAGTCTTCTAGAGTGAGTCTGTTCATTCGCTAAGAAGTGCAACACCAAGCACTGCCCATTTACTTATGTATATATTTAATCAGAAATATTCTAAATTATATGTTTATTAAAACTGATTGATAAATAATATGTTTAAATTATTTGTTTTTACGATTTATTGTAATTTACATCCTCTAAAAAAATACAGAAAAATATTCAAATATAATATAGTTTATAATAAACTGATTATAATAAGCCTGAATTTCATACTGCTGTTTGGCGACTTTAGCACCTTCTCTTTGCTCATGTAGGTAGATCTATTCCTCTAGTTTCTCCTGCAATTCTCTTATTTGCCCTTCGTAAGCTCTCACCATTTCTATTAACTCGCGTAATTCAGCATCTTTACTCTGGGTTTCCTCCATCATTTGCTTCTGATCCTCCAGGTGTGTTTCAATTTAAGATTTCAAAGCATGAATTTGCTTTGAACAATAAAATATCTCTATTACGTGATATGGGATTTTCACTGATTAATAAATATCATATCATATTTAAATCAAAAGTATATCAAAACTAATTTATATAATAGCAAAATAAATTTATATAAAATTTATATATATTTATAGCAATACATAAAAATTTATAATTAAAAATATTTATGTTTTTTATAATCCATATATTTAGTATCCTCTAATAATTATATAAAGTATAATTAAAATAATTTGCTTCTTAAGATAGTCATTTTCAGCTGATATCTCTTGGGTTTATAAAAACAGATTATTATTATTTGTGTTGGTGTTAGTCTCAATCAGTGAATTAATTGAAGCACTAGTTTTCTAAAGTTGGTGTTAGTAATCAACGTTTCTCAATTTAATTCATTATAAAAAAACTAATTATAATTATTTGATTGAATTTCTCAACATGTGATTATTGAGATCTAGTTATTTAAGTTGCTAATTGAAATTGTGATTATTCCCACTACTACTCCCATTATTGAGATTTGTGCTTGAATTCACATTCAGATTAGATTGTTAAGAGTGCACGGAACTCAATTCTTATTAAATCATGTTATTGTTACTATTTATCCCTTGATTATTAAAATATCCACCAATTTATAGAGATAATTATGTAGAAAATTAGGGAATATATTGTTTATGATTTTAAGAGCAGTTAATTTGGTTTAATTGCTAAATCATCACATCTTTCTCATTCCTGTTATCCATAGATGATGCCATAGCTGCCGATGAGAGGACATAAGTGTCAAATACCACTTTCAATTGAGAAATCACTGTCTCAGAAACGTCTTTATAAGACTATACTTGTTATTTTAGATTTCAATACAAAAAATCGTAATTTATGAAAGGAAATTGTATAATTTAATGTGAGAAAATCCAAACACCAAATATTTTTAAATAACAGACAGAATTAAAAAATCCAAATTTAACTAACTCACCTTAGTATTAGTGGATACAAGTGGGATATCAGTGAAATGTTCAAGGAGTCTTTCCTGCATTTGCAGACAGTCGGTTAAAACTTTATCAAAAGTTATGGTCTTAGTGAATTGCATTTTAAATTTATAATTATTTTCCATTTATTTATTGTTAACAACTACTTTTAAAAAAACAATTTTGATCTACTTATTATGTCATGATTTATTTACAATTTAGCATTTTAATATAACGAAACATAGATTCAGGCTTAACAGGAAATCTAGCAAGTTAAGCTGTTATTCCAAGAATTTATCTTAGTCAAAGATGAAATTGAAAAAAACCTCGAAGACATAGTAAAAAGAGTATTGGAAAGAGATGAACAACTAATCACATTCGATTCATCTGGAAACTAAGAAAGCAACAATTAAGATTCAAAGAATCAATAATTGTTCACCTCATAGACAAGTAAGTTAAAAAAATATTATTGTAATTATTACTAAAGCTTTGCAAAAATTCCAAGAGGGCTTCTCTAGCAGAAAGATTCAAGACATCATGCGTTGTGAAATCTCAGAGGTCAAGGAGTTGCTTGAAGTTCTCAAAGATCTGAAAAATCTCATTAATCAAATGCTTTAAGAAAAGAAGCAACTTAAAGTCCAACTATAATCTGAACTTGACTTGAGAGCTTAAATCGAAAAAGCTCTTGAAAATTAGGAACTTGAAGGTCTCTCACCTGATTTACTGATAATGAAGATCAAAACACTTGAGCATGTAATAGATGGCATACAGTCAATATTCAATAACTAGAAGTAATTTGAAAATCCAAATGGCATGAACTAACAGCAGTCTACTTAATACTTAATCTATCAACAACTAAAACTGTTTTCAACTGAGAAGTTAGATGAGAAAGTCAGACTTTAAGAAAAATTGAGATCAGTTGAAAACTAGAACTTTTAAATGAATGAGGATTTGTAAAGCTTGCTCACTAGGATAGAAGAGTGTGAGCGAGAGAATACAGAAATGAGAATAGCTGGAGATTCTAAAATTGATGAGGAAAAGAGAAAGTTACTGCTTGAAGTGGAAGAAATCAGATAAAGAGAAGAAAAATTGGACCAAGAAATTCAGCAGAAGCTTGAGGAAGAAATCATTAGGATGCAAATTGAACAAGAGAAAGAACTCAATGAAAAGTTCGTTGATTAACTGTCAAAGATCATGAATTTGAGTTCCCATGATAAAAATACTCACATGAGAGATTTCGATGAAGCCATTAGATATTCGGAGATGAAATTCAAGAATCTTCTCGAGAAAATAGAAGTTCTTACAGAAAATAAAGAACTTCTAATGCAAGAAAGAATGATATTTGAAGAGAGAATGACTGAATTTTCATATTAAAACTAAATGGCCACTAAACAGGTTGAGCAACTACACACTCAATTACAAAGCACAACAAATAACTACTAGCATGAATTACAGACATTGAAAGATGAGAAAGATTAATTAAACTCTAACATGAATATGTTGATGTCTAAGTTCAGATAAGCAGCTAGTGAACTGCACGAAGTCAGAGAAGAAAGAGAGAAGTTAAAGAAGGAAATTTAAGATTTGTAAGAAATCATTGACAATTTAGAAAGAAGGAATTCAATGAAACATACTCTATAAAGTAGTGCGATATCCTCTGGAAATAGTTACAACTAGTCAAATTAGTTAATTTCAAGCAGACCACCACTAAATAAAAATGAAAACTCTTTGTCTCCTCATACCAATAAATATCAATAACATTAAGAATACTCAGCTAGAAGTGGAATGAGCACCAATACAGCTGTGCCTCAGCCAAGAAAACAACCCATTTAAATTTATAACTCAGTTCTCAATAGCCTCTCTAAAAATGACAAAAATGATTTGATTACACCTTCTTATTAAGGCTCCCTTTTAACTTAGCAACTTAGATCTTCTTTGGATGAGAAGCAATTAACAAATTTAATCAATGACTATAAAAGCGAAAATATGAAATTCTCACAAAAAGTATAGGAGCTGCAATAGAAAATTCAAAATACTGCTTAGTTATCACCTTACAAAAATCCTGAAAAGAGCAGTTTGACATAAAGTCAAAGAGCAGCTTCATCAAGACCACTGAACTAAAGAAATAACAATAATATGGTAAATAGTCAAGCAATGATTTAAAATGCCAGAAACGATTTAAATAAGCAGTACTTTTCCACTATTAATACTGCAGAAGAAATTTCAAGCGCTAGAAAATATAGAAATGAAAACTCATAATAGCCAAACAGCGGAAGAAGTTAAAACTAAAGAACACTTAGTTGCAATTTGAAAAAAAAGCAATGAAGAATTTATTAACTTAATTGATTATTGTGAACTAAATTTAATGAAGTATTTTCTAAATGTTAATTCGAAGTTTGATTATAGTAATTAAACACTTAGTTGTCTAATTCAGACTTTAATAATCTTAAGTAGGTTTGTACTTCCCACAGTACCCGAAAGCCCGCTTGTTATAATTATATAATCTCCTTGTCTGACCAATTTCCTGTCCAATGCTTCCTCCAATACTTTATTTATCAATGTATCAGAGCCTACTAAAGAACCTACTAACATAGAGTTGACACCTCTGTGAAGGAGAACTCCCTTGGCAGCCCATTCATTTGGTGTAACAGCTAAAACTGTACATTTAGGCTTATGTTTAGCTACTTTTCTGGCTGTAATACCAGAATGCGTGAATACTATAATCAAGCTTGCCTTAACATCAAAAGAAGCCTTCACAGCACAACTTGATATAGTTTCCTCTGTGCTCCAATTTTAAACAGGTTTTCTAAAGATATTTTGGTAGTGTGCACTCTACTCAGTCTTAATTAACAGTTCTTGATCTTAATACCTCTTTACATAGTTAATGTGTTTCTCAGCTTCAAAGCAAATGTCTGACATTTTTTACGTTGCTGTTTCGTAAAAATCACCAATAGCTGTCTCTGGTGAAAGAATTAAAGAATCGATTCCATCATACACTGCATTAGAAATATCTACAACTTCAGAACGAGACGGTAATAACCTAGTTACCATAGTTTCCATTATTTGAGTTGATAGAATGACAGGCTTACCTACCAAGTTACACTTCTTAATGATATATTTAAGCAAGGTTAAATGATAAATTTAAGATATATTACAAATCAAAATTGAATTTAATCTCCCACCCTTTTAATTTCTGCACATAAACCACATCTTATAGATTTAAAGATAGCCCAAGATATCCTCTTGCAATAATGATACCATCACTGACTTCTAAAATTTATTCAAAATTCTGCAGTGCTTTCTAACTCTATATTTTAGCAAGTAACTTAATATGCTAACCCTTAGATCCTAATACTTTCTTCACATATATTAAATCTTCACGGGATTCTACGAAAGATACAGCAATAATTTGGACGTTTTATTGTATTGAGTTTTATAAGACTTTTATATCTTTTGGGCCTAGGACGCTCAATTTTAAGTCTGATTGCCAATCTAATTTTGGAATGTAAAGTGGCTTATTTTCTTGAAACATATAAAAATAGACTTTATAATTAAATTAATTTCTTTGATAGATCCATCGTTTTCTACTCTACACACAACTAGCATTCTTTCTTTCTGGTATAGTGGAATATTCAAGTCCATTAAATCTGCATTAGAATTATTCTTTTCTATAAATTTGAATTAATTTCTAGAATAATTAATTATGATATTTTCTAAAACCAGAGGGTTAGCTAGAAGACTGATATTGTCCGATTCACTGATAGAAAAAGATGTATTATGATCTCCATGATGCTATTAATTACTAGTAGAATATACATTTCTGGCCTGTGGACTTTGACTCTTCCTGCTTCTGGGTGCCTTCCCTTGCTTGTAGGGATTGTGGCCCTTGAATAATTTCTACCTGTCTCTCAGAAACTCATCTCTAGACATGCGCTTTTTTTGTAGATATTCTTTAGAGGGGGCTAATTTGTTGAATGTTGAAGGGGATGTCCCATGGAGGTGCTGCTATGGATTGTAATCTCTAAGTAAAATTATATACATAAAAAGTGCGCTAATCATTTCAATCGTTAATCTAGAGATATTTTTAGATTATAGAATTATCTCTATCGTCAGATGACATTCTTTTCATTTAATAATTCATCATAGCACTACTATGATTTTGCTTAGTTTATACTGGATTGGCAAATGAAGAGATTGATGTGTTTGTGTGTACATTTGGATTTTCCTGAGACTGGTCTGATGAGAAATAATATGATATTATATTAGAAATTTTATAATCAGAAATTCAAGTCGCTTGTATGGTGATTACGCTGCGTATTTAGCCCCTTAATCTTGATGTTTTATTGCCTTGCTTTATCTGCTTTCTTAGCAAATTGATAAGCACCGAAGCCTTGAGCACCTTTCTTGACAACTTCATCAAATTAAGCTCTGTCATTTTTCAATTCTTAAACTGCTTAGATATGGAGCCTAGCTGAGCTGTCTAATTTACATGAAAATATTAATCATTAATACATCTATGGAAATATAAAATACAAATTTAGGTAGAGATGGAAAGATACCATTTTAATCTTTCATGTCCATAAACATCTCTAGGTCTTCCTCATCTTAAGATTCTTCTATTATTGCTTTGGCTTAAATTTATTAAAAATTATAATTAGAAATAATTAATATAAATAATATTACTGTTTGAGATGGTATTTCTTGGTAGAATAAAAAGTATAGGTTTTCATTTTTTGCCTCATAGCAACTAAATGGTTAAATTATTTGAAATAACTCACGATAGCAATAAAATTATTTACATAATAGTTAAACTTTGGCTAAATGTATATTCTAAATAGTTATTGAACTAATTTAATTAAAAAAATTTGGGGGGGGGCAACACCTGAACCAGTAACTTTTTTTCATTTTCCTAACCTTCTTAAAACCCTGTAAATACATGACTAAGGTCAAATAAGGGCCAATAAATCTGAATTTATCACTAAAATTTACCCTAGATTACTCCCTCGGGTCGAAAGGATTACGTTTATACATAAATTCATCATATAAATATTCAGTTTTTTAAAGTTTTTTTTTCAAAATATTATTTTGATTTTTTCTTGATTTTTGATTAATATAAGTATAAAACACAATTCAAATTCTATTGAGGTATGCATAATAAGATAGGGTAGGTGCCAAATTTTTTTATGAATTTGATATACCTACCCTATCTTATTATGCATACCTCAATAGAATTTGAAATTGTGTTATACTTATATTAATCAAAAATCAAGAAAAAAACAAAATAATATTTTGAAAAAAAAACCTTTAAAAAACTGAATATTTATATGATGAATTTATGTATAAACGTAATCCTTTCGACCCGAGGGAGTAATCTAGGGTAAATTTTAGTGATAAATTCAGATTTATTGGCCCTTATTTGACCTTAGTCATGTATTTACAGGGTTTTAAGAAGGTTAGGAAAATGAAAAAAAGTTACTGGTTCAGGTGTTGCCCCCCCCCAAAAATTTGCCATTAACTAGTTATTATTTGAGGTTAATTCAATCAATATTAGTTCCTTAATTTCTTTATTGAAAAATTCATCATCACCCACACTATTTTTACGCTTTCTAGGATGTAGCATTTTTGCTGCTGAATCCAACAGTGCTTATTATTAATCTTCGCTTTTGCCCTCTTCTTTCACGGGAGAAATAGATAAGAATTTTTTTTTAATAATATAAACTTATTTAAATATCTTTACTGTCATGTGCTTAGTGTCTCTTGACATATTTCTCCTCACTCTCAAAACCAACCACCGTCAGAACTACACCACCATAATCAACCAGAATTTTATCCCCTACTCTCAAATGTTCATGTATGTTATCATAGTCAATTACAAACATGCCTGCGTCTCCAAGTATATGCTGGTTAGAGGAAATCCTGATTTCTTAGCCACTCTCCACTTTAATGGCATAATTATCTTTGAAACCTAAAGTTCTGATAAGTGGCCCTTTCAAATCCACCATTATGCCTATATTTTTGCCAAGATCTTTGGCTGCTTATTTGACATTGGTTATGATTTCATTCTGTTCATAGAGTTCGAAGTAATTCATGTTTAGCCTCGCTATATCCATCCCTTTAATTATCATTTTCTTAATTGGTTCAATTTGCTTAGTGTGATGCCCTAATGTGCAGATAATCTTGGTGGATCTCAATCTAAGATCTTCGTTTTGCATACCTCTTTGCTCTAAAGTGTTTAATAACTTGTCTGTGTGAGGGTGGTGATGGTGAGCATTTGAGAGCTTCCTGCTTCTGTCACTTTGAGTTCCTTAGCCTCCTTTTGATAGAGGTGCGGAAAGCTCAAGAGTGGCACCTTAAGTTTACAAGTCATTGCCCTTTTTGTGTTAAAACCACTCCAACTCCTTGAAGTTTAAATTATATAATAATAAAATTGTTATTGGATATCCTAGTTTATAGTTTATAGATTGTATAATTATAAATTAGTTTCTATTATCATTAGGTGTATGCTCTGCTTCATTTTCTCCTGACTTATAAAACCTAAAAGCAAAGTTTTCTTTGGATGCTCTTTCACTCATCCGCTTCAGCTTCTGCATAATGTCCATTTTGTAAAGTAAATATTTATGTAAAATGTAGTATAATTATTTATTCAAGTATCAATAAGATTTTAAGTTCATATCTTTTACGAAGTTTAATATATAAATTTTAGAATTTTTACTTAGAAATTTACTTGAATAAATGAACATTATTTTAGAAATAAAGATATAAAGGCATTTCTTATTTACGGATATATTCTTGAATATGTATAGTTTCTTATTAAATTCTATTTTCACTAAAATCTTGTGGGGGATCCACGGTAGGTATCTCCACGTTTTTAATTGGTATAATTTGTTAAAGTAGCAGCTGCTGCAAGTGCATTTTCTTTCTTCTTTTGTGTAGCTACAGCAAGCATGCTGTTTTTCTATGCTAATTTCCTTTGATAACTAGACATTTAAGATTGAGGTCGTTGTTGTTACTGTTTTGCAATGCCATTATCGAAAGAGTGATGATCCAAGACACTAATTGCATGTTGACTGTGAATTGGTCCGTTACTGCCGAGCATTGAATTGTTTGTGTTTTAATTGATGTTGAAAGAAGTCATGTGAGTTGTATTGCCAGCACTCAGGTAATTCTAAGTCAGTAGGTTTTTATTTGAAGTGTTTGACACCCCTCCGCCTACTGATTTCTTTTTGTGATGTGTACCTACAGTCAGTGACCCAGAAGGATTTTGGATTGAGTGATGTGACTATCCACCAATAAAACTTTGGTTATTCTGCTGGAGCATAGCTTATACTGCAACATTCATGTCGTAACTTCCAGTTCGCATGTGCTAAAATGTTTTATATAAATATTTAAAGACTTACCCCTCCACTTGCAGAGATGATATGCTTAGCAGACTCATTAGGAATCATCTTTTTTTCTTCATGTATACTTGAGGTTCTCTTCACATTTTACTTCTTAGGTTGATTTCTTGCACTATAAAAATAATCTTTAATTGAGATGTTAAAACTTACGAAGCATCTATGTGTTTTTAATGAACAATAATGTTAGAGTTAATGTATGTTCCCGAAAGAATGCTTGTGGGAATATGAGATATTTGAGAGTGATTAAGTCTAGCATCCATAGTGTTAGATGTAAAACCATTAGCTTGCTAATCTGTGAATTGCTGCATGTTCTAATTATAGTGAACATAGCTTTGATTGTGAGGGTGGGTGTTATCAATGGAGTTTTCACTCATGAATTTTCTATGGTCATCATTAATAGCATTCATGATAACTGTGTGATTTGGGTTGTTTGAATTCTTGAAATTTTGCTATGAAGCCTGACCTGGGATAGTCAAACCTGGTTGGTTTACTATTGGAGAAATTATATAGTACTGGATTATTTAATTATATACTAATATGCTTCTTAGCTAATTGGTTTCTTTTATTATATATTTAATATATTTCCTTAATAAATAATATTTTAAGATAATAAAATTGGAATAAATTTATATTATTGTAGGAATACATTTGAAATTGGGAAATTATAATTAAATAAATCAAAATTAATTCAAATTAGTGGCAGTTAAAGTTGGCCAATTTAAACGATCTTGGGCTCATTCGATAGAGAATTCAAAATTAGCTGGACTTTATTATTGGCGGTACTATTTTATCGCATCTCTGGAGCGAGATAAATTCACTTTAATGTGAGGGTATAATTTAATGAATTAGAGGAGTTTAATTAAAATGAAGTTATCTCTCTCCAGAGATGCGATAAAATAGTACCGCCAATAATAAAGTCCAGCTAATTTTGAATTCTCTATCGAATGAGCCCAAGATCGTTTAAATTGGCCAACTTTAACTGCCACTAATTTGAATTAATTTTGATTTATTTAATTATAATTTCCCAATTTCAAATGTATTCCTACAATATGTTAAACAGAAGATTTTAATTTTGAGATACAGTTACTGTTGTAAAATCTTTGTTTACAAAATCCAAAAAATTTCAAATTTTTACTTATCTTTCTATAATTTAAGCGTAAGTAATTTTACATATCATAATAAAATAATTTCCAAACTAAAAACATACTTAGGAATATTTAAGATTTGGCTCTTTTATGATTTGGTCCTAAATTGGTCGATGAATTACTAGCTAATCCCACTGGTTAGAATATTTTGCCAGTTTTACTGGTACTATTATTACTGTCTTTCAATGCTTATTTCTCAACAATTACATTGCTTCTCTGCTTATTTTACTGCTGTGCATTATAGTCGTTAGTTTATTAATTTTGTGTCACCAATTTATTGTTGCTGCTGATGTATGGGCTTTTTGCAATGAAGGAATTGTTGTTGTTGTTTCCCTAGGTTTAATATTGAATCTGCTGATTGTTGATCATTCTATCAGGACTTTTTTAGATTGTTTATTGCCCTTGATATTACTACTGTTGTTATTAGTACTAGAAGGATATAATGCTTATGGAAATTTAACTAAATTTTAGGCTAATTGAAGTTATAGTAAAACGTATTAATTTATAATAAGTAGATTAATGCTTGATAAAACTTATCAGTAAGGAGTAAACAAAATAGAATTTGTTTTGATAAGCTCATATGATAGAATGTCACTCTAAATTTGCTAGATAACAAAAATGAAATTAGATTCCTATGTTAAATTTTGAGATTATAATTACTTAGCATCATAAATTATTTAATTTTTCCAATTTTATCTCAACTTGTTTGCATTTATTTAATATTACTGTTATGTATTTGGATCGAAAATTTCAGCTTCATTTTTCATTTTAGACAACTCGCTTCTAACCATATTATGATATTCTTTTTTAAGTCAAATTAGATCTTAACCTCGATCTGAGGATGAAGTGATATTAACTTGCGAAATATCACTTGCAGTTTAAGATCTATAGTGTGATTGATTCATTAGACTCTAGTTTAAGTTTACTTGACCTATAGATAAATTTTGCTGTTAAAGTTGAGCTTTATTGCTCTATTTGTTTCGTTAATCCGTAGTATGATTTTCAAAGTTTTGGTTGTATTTCAGTTCTTCAAGAATCGCTTAACTTGAGGATTTTTCATGTATAGTTTTATTTCCAATGACTGTCACACTTCTTAATGGCATATCTTTACCAACTAAGCCTGAGTGAGTGGCTGATTAAGCGCCCTTAGTAACAAAACTACGATTTTCTCGTTCGAGTAAGTCAATTTTCTTTTTAAATTCCTCATTGCCACTCAAAACCCTTTTGTATTCCTTTTTTAGTGATTCAATCTCTTTCTCTCTTAATGAGAGTAGCTCTTTGTACCTTTGCAAATCTTTAGTAATTTCTTCATCCTGTGATGACTTCTCTTTTTTCATTTTTTCTCTGGCTTTCTCAGAATCATCTAGCTTATCCTGCACACATTCAATGTGTAGTTTAAGCTGCTGTTCTATTTTAATGTGATTCCTAACTTCTGCTTCATACTTTTGTAGCATAGCTTCATAGTCTTTTGGAGGTTCGTCCATTGATCTCATGCTTTCTGTATCAGATATCTGGTTGTTATTGGCTAAACAATTAAATGTAAAATTCAAAGCAATGTTAGCTATAGATTGAGGGTCACTAGGTCGCTTTAATTTTGCTTTAGATTTTGAGGATTTACTCTAATCCCCACCATTACTAGTTTCGTATTCCTCCATCTTCATATTCATGAGAATCTCAATTGATGTCTTAATGTAGTCAAGGATAGTATATGCATCTGTGTCTCTCAGTTTTTGTCTCTCCTTCGATAACATGTCTTCAGTGTAGTTATCTATCTATAATAAGTTAAAATGGTATCAATTTATAGAAATAAAATTATTGATAATGTGCGAGGTAATTGTTCAACACAAAAATTCAATAATCAATAAGTTTACATGATTTCTCATTTTTGCTTTTTTAAAAACTTATTGGATAATTATTTCCTTTTTACTATCCCTTTTTATTACTGATATTCTATTCTTTGAGCTAATATGATTATTAAACTTACCTCATCATTGGATCTTATTTTAACTGAGAGATATAGGTCGATAAGTGACTCTATAAGTTTTTAATTCTCTGACTTCGGCGGTTAAGTGTATTATTATTTCTTAGACATTCTTTTAAAATTTAACAAAAATTGTATGCGGTAGATAATTCAATTTAATTTTATTAATATTCCTGATGAATAATAATTATATTTAAGTAAAATGTATGCATAAATTATACCCCCCCCCCATAAATTCTATAATATTAAGTGTTTCAATTTTTATTATACCTAAATGTTTATATATAATTATTGAAATAAAACAATAAAGTTTGATTAGCATTCATATAAAAGTGTAATTTAATTAATAATTAATTGGAAATCACTCAATTTTAAATTGATAATTGAGCTATTCTTTGTTATTTATACTTCTTAAGCACATCCATAGTTTCTACTGGATAGTTTTTACTCCATTTAGTTTACTTAATAATCGTTTAACTAATTTTATAAATTTATTAAATTATAAAAATTAAAAAATAAAATAGAGTTTGAAGAAGTGTATCATCCTTTGAATATCTATGCTTACTTCTCTTTGATTTCTTATTACTACTCATCATAATTCTTTAACTATGTTAGTTTACTATGCCACAGGGCTCTGGGCTTAATTGACTATGTTTTCCTTTACTTTTTGCGAATGTTATCGTTTTATTATATGCTTACGAGTTATTCAAAGTTTGTCTTTATTAATGATAGTTTTACAATTGATTATTGTAATTACCATCGTTTACCATTTCTGATTTAGGTATTTATTTGGATTCTAACAGCCTTTTGAGCAGGTATTTACTAAAAACTTAAGTTTTTCCTGAGCTCAAATCATTGTTTATTTGAATTGGTGATAATAATTTATTTTATCTTTCTGTGAGTTAATTTTCATCGCCTTCAAAAGCATAAGATATTTGGTCATTAATTTTAGTAATATTTGAAATAACAGAAGTTGTTTTATTCTTTCTAACAACTCTTCTAGCTGAATTATTAATTCGATTTTGACTTTATTATTAAGTTAACTGTTAATTGTCAGATTTGTGAATATTCTCATGTGATTTTAATTTATTCTCATCACCATGGACAGTATTTTAGTAATTGAGTTTTTTGTTCAAGCCAATTCTAGCAGATTTTAATCGTTTAGATGTGCTGATATTCTTATTAATTTTCTCTTAGATTTATGCTAAATTTATTTCTTAGCTTTATATATTTAACTAACCACCAAAGTGGTTATATAGATGTTGATATTAGGATTGCTTAATGTTTATGTCATTTTATTCATAGTTATACAATTATTTTTTCTTATCATATTTATTGCTGAATTCCAAATCTTGTTATCGAGAAGTCATTAGTTCATTTTTAGATTTAATATTTCTTAGTGCACTTTTTTAGTATTCATTTGATCATTATTCTAAACTAAACTTGGTCTGTTGCTCTAAGACTCATTTTGTTTTAATTCAGTTATATTCTCGTTATCTCCTGTATTTTCATTATTATCGTATAAATATTAATTTACTATGTTAAATAATTTTAACAATTTAAGTACTCTACAGATCTTTATGTGTTGTTATTCGAGATAAAATTTAAAAGTGATGGATTTTACTATGATATTAGTTGTCACTTAAGAGATATTTTTTACATAAATCTACAGAAATCACTGACTTCTATATTGGGATTTTTTAAAATTGCAGTATAATTGTCTCCTGTCATGGAATTAAATAGGAGAGCTTATTGAATAGCCTTGCTAAATAAAAATTAATTATAGATAAATAATGTTTCAAATAAAAGAAATTACCTTTTTAAAAGCAAAAATTAAAATTACTTAATATTTAATTCATTTTTTCAATTCTAAACTCCTTCCTGTATTATTATTATGAATGATTCTCAGCGTATTAGCATGCAGCAATTAGTTCTAATTATATATAAATAGAATACTCTTTCTAAATACTCTATCTTAAGACGGAGCTTTCAACCCCTATTTCTTCATTCTGTTTTATTATTCCAATGACTTCAATCTTCTCTATTCTTCCATGAACTTTTAATGCTTAGATTTAAGTTCAAATAAATATTTAGGTCTCCTGCTTTCTATGAAGAGTTAATTTACAAGCTTTGCTTTGGATATAATGCTAGTTAGAGTGGTTAAAGTTTCAGAGTTTGACTAGTTATTATGCTTTAATATTATATGTTTGGGTTATTATTCAATAGTGTGTTAATTTAAGTCATTCGAGCTTTAGGAGAAGTTACTTTCAATAGAAGGTTAATGAACTTAATTATTGTGACTGTTCTTGAATCGCACAGCTTTCATGTGAGTTTATTCTTCTTGGTAATTACTTTGACTGCTTTTCTGACTATTAAACCCATCAATTGATTTTAATTTTTATTATTTAACATTAATTGACTACTCACCCTCAAATATATTGCTCTTGCTGCTTTTACAAGATGAAACTGGTGACAAAGCGTTATTTTATTCACTGCTTTTTATAGACCTTGATCTATTAGAGTAAGTTTACCTCTTCAGCTTAAGCATGTTGTTTGGATTGTTAACAGAACTATTTTAATTTATATTAGAGGACATAGCTTAATTCCTAGAGGTATCTATTGTGTTTTAATTAGTCGAGGGTTCAATGTTAAAAAATTCACAGAAAAGGGATCTCCTATCAAATTTAGTATTAAGTGTTTTCATTAGAAATTAAAATTAATAAGTTAATGAATAAAATTTATTTCATTGTAATAGCGTTTCTTAAGAAAAAAACAGCCAATATAATACAGTTTACAGTAAAAGGATTGAATAAAATTCAAATTTAATTTAGAATTTAAATGGCAGATTAACGCTCGCTTCACAACTAATCTCAAAATTAGAATCCAAATAATCAGTCTCGTGCTCATAACTCATCAAAGTTATCAAACAGACCTTCGCTTAGAAATACAAAGAATGGATTAATAGTATACTTTACAATTTTTATATATTCAATGGAAATAATCATTCATAATCTGGTAAAATTCTTCGCACTGATTAAGAAACCAAACAAACCGAGTAGACCAGACAGCTTTTCCGCTTAGCTCAATGTGAAATTGATGAATTAAAAGACTCACTTCGCTATGCAGAATATGTGTTAGCCAGGACCAAAGAGGAAAAAGAGCAGTTGGAGAAATAAGTCAGTGACGACCGACAAACTGTGAAGGAAGCCAAGTTTGAATTATAAAGCAAAAATCAAGAATTAGGGCAAGCTCACAGACAAACTGAGGCTATGTTAAGATAAACCGAGCACGCCTAAATCAGTTAGAATAAAGTGAGTGAGTAGGCGAGACACAAGCTCTAACAGTTGCAAGATGAAATCAATCGAAGGGAGGGTGAAATTTAGGAGTTAAGCAAAAGCATATAGGATAAAGATTCACACTTAAGCAAGATCACTGTTACAGAACAGATCAATAGAAATGAAAATAAAGAGTATAGGGATCAATTGGCTAAGAAAGATAAGCTCATCAGTGATTTACAGAGAGAATTAGAGTAGACTAGAAAGACTCTTGATGAAGTTGTTATGACTATATTTACATAGGTTAGCATATATTATATAACAATGACTAGAAAATCAGAAGGTACAGCGTTATTGGAAATCCAACACTACAAAGCAGACAATGAAAGATTAGTAGCTATGTTAAGTCAGACAAAAGAATTTGAAAATTTTGGAAGACTTGCTGCTGATTCAGTTAGCGATGGGGGAGTAGGTATCCGTTTTATGAACCCAGACAGACAACCAGAGGGAACTTGCCATTACCCCAAAAAGTAATCAAAACTGAAAGATTTCTATAAAGATTCCAACGAATGCGAAGACTGGATCCCTGATGAAGCTTTTAAACTTGCACACGATTTCAGAAATAAATGTGCTTCTTCTATTTCATAATCTTTAATGAATTAGTTGCTCCAAGACCTCAATAAAGTTTGGAGATAAAGAGAGAAAAAACAAGTGTAAAAGATTTAGAATAAGTCTAATAAGGAAATTGCATTTTTGAGAAGGCAGATTTCATTCAAATAGCCTTATGATAAGGTTTTGCTTGAAACTGATATCAAGAGATTAAAGAAAGAAGTTAATGATATTTAATTAGTAAATGGCATAAATTAATATTATTTTGAAGTGAAAGATAACCAATAAGCATTGAGAGAAAATGTTGCAATCATAAAGGAGTCTAAATTAAAATAATTTAAGCTATACAAGTTATCAATTATTGATTATTTAAATCTAATGATGCTCCATTAAATGGGCTAGTGCTAGTAGATTAAACAGTTAAATACACCAATTAAATTCAGAAGGAGCGCAGACATCTCTTAGATGAGAATGAAAGACTGCAAAATAGAATTGAAGAAATTAATATTAAATTGATATCCCCATTATTCTTGACATAAAATGAAATATAATATATTTATGGAATGAAGAACTGGAGAAATCAACACAGGATGAAGCGAATGAAAGAGAGAAATTTTACGAGGGTGCTACTTGGTTAGGCAAACAAGTTCTTGAAGAGTGTGATCGAGGGGTTCATTCGATTAGCACTCTTCAATATTTACATTAAAATTAGTACTCCTTATTATATTTTAATCGCTAAATAAGTTCATTATAATTTATTGCACTGTTTTGAAAAGAGACTATCACTAAAAACTGCAAGAAAGTGGAAAGGATCTGTTTTTGAGAGACAGAGTGAATGAGTGGTTGATGGACAGTAGCGAGAGAGTCGTCAAGGAAGTTAGAGAGAAGAATGCAGAAATTGTTGAAGCTGCTCTCAGGAATAAGGTTGCTGCCAAGAGTCTCAATGCTTATATAATTAACATATTTTACTTAAATGAGAATATTTAAATTATTTTAGATGAGATATGATAATGGATTACAAACAATAACTACTTAATGAATTTTTTTAAAGAATTAATAACCTTAATAATTAAAGAAATTAATCATAAAATAAAATTGGCTTTGAAAATTAATTAAATTCACTTGCTTTTCTCGAAATATTCTATCATCTAAAACTTGTTTTCTTCATCTCTTAATAAGCGGGGTTCTAATATCACTTCTCATTTTATTTTGATTTTGCAATACATTACTGCTTCTCTTAATTGAGTTCAAAAGCTCCTTCGCTTTATCAGATAGAGCTTGCTGTTGAATCACAAGTGGAGTGTTTTTAGTTGAAGTATTGAGTTTTCTCATTATATCTGATTTTTCTTTTGCTTTTTCTTCACGTTTTTTCACTTGAGTTTTATTTGCCATTTTTATTCCTAAGTCATCTCTTAATGGACTCTCTGGGATTGCATACTACTATTTTTATTAAGCTTATTTTGTATTGTGACCCAAAAACAATCAAAAATATAAAATTAAAGTTTCAAGTTTAATTAAATTCATGTTAATTTATGAATGGTTCACCTTCAATTTTACCCCAAGTAATCATGGGAGACTCATCAACAGCAACTCTTTAATTTCCACTGTTATTCTATTAGTTATAATTTGGCTTTGCATTGGGATGTAGAGGGGATGCTTTAATAAGTTTATATCCTTTAATCATTGGTGTCTACTCAACTTTGTTCTTTGAGTTTAGCACTTATTCTTTATTCAAGAGTCCACGGTTAATTGCAATCATCTGGCCTAATTCTATTTGATTTTCGCCTTCAGGATTGTTAGGATTTTACTTATCAAATGGCTTCTAGAAGAGTCCATTTAAAAGATCCTTACTTATGGGTTTATCAAAGTCTTAGAGTTTGTCGATTGGTATATTCTATATTTAATTGTTATCTCCTTAAGACTTTCTATATCTCTGATTGTTATGGTAAACACCCGCTGTTTTTTCTTAGGCTTTTTGAAGCTTTTCTCTTTAGATCTACTCATCTTTTTCTAATTAATCAGCCAAAAACTTTGAAGGGAGTCTTGTATTACTTAACTTGATTTAATCTGAATTTTTGTAAGTCAAATTTTGTTCATTCAAGTCCTGTAAATTTTATCTGATTTAAACTTAGTTATCATATACAGCTCCTAAATCTTCACCTGGAGCTCTGAAAAAGAACTGGGATTAAATTTAATGTTCACCGAATTAAAGAGCAGGTATAGTTTTTGAATTATGTCTATTTGCCTCGTTTAGACTTTAAGCCTCACTTAGCAGAGCAAGAGATTAATTATTAGTTCGACCATTTTCAATAGATAATTAGTTAAGTTAGGAGTATTTATCATGATCATTGAACATCCAAGCTAATTTGTTTAGAAACAACTGCCTGTCTTTCTGATGTAGTTCCACAAAAGCTTAATTATCTTATGAAGTGTATCTTCTTAGGTACTCGTCTAAGCCTATTTTAGAGACATCAAGTTTCTTCTGAGAATCTTTTTAATTTCTTAGCAACTCATCCAGTTCATGATCTCCAAAGTCAGATTCAAATTCATGCTGCCCTCTTTTACCTAGTACAGATTAATTACTTTTACACTTTCTGTTATCCAATATCTTATCCAAGGGATCTCGCCTATCAAAAATATCCTTATCTAAAGGTGTTTCTTTTAACAATACACTGGGTACATTTCGAAAACCTGCTCCTTGTTTCTAACTTTGCATTGTTGTCCCTGTGTTTAAGTTATTTCTACCTTTTCCCATAGCTTCTTATCTCGCTCTATCCTATTCACTTTGAATATATTCCTTATAAGCCTCCATTTTGATAAGATCTGGAAAGAAATCCCTTTTTATAATCTCTTCAAGATATTAATAGTAATCATCCTCTTCAAGTATTGTTTGCTTGGCTTTGTGAACTTATGGTCTTACGTATGTTGAATTCTAGTTAGGTATGTAAGTTTAAAGCATGTTCATTTTATCTTAAGTAGTCAATAGGAGAGATTATACCTAGGAAAATGGCTTTAAGGTTTTAGAGGATGAAGTGTGAAGAGTTAGTTGTTTTTATTCTTGTTTAGCAGGTTTATTAGGCTTGGTTATTGTTGTCGCTACTTCCATTTTATTATTGTTTTCCATTTTAAATTAAATTATTATAACTCACAGTTTTACATCCTGAATTATAATGAATTATTTTGTTTTATGAGCTACTTTATTATATTTATAATAAAACAAATATTAATTATCAATATTCTAGAGGAAAGTGTATGTAAATACTGGAAATTAGAATTTTGTTTAAATAAAGCATAATAATAAATGCAAAACAATTGCATTCGTTATTGTTTTAAGCTAGATTAGTACTTATTCAATATATAATAAGCGCTATTCTATTACAAATGATCAAGCAAAGAATCTCATGTAAATTTAAAAGAGTGTATTATACATTTGAATATTTGTTTATACTTATAAAGCAATACTTTAATTTATTTAGTATAATGTATGCTCTTCTAACTCTATCGTTTGGATATCTAGCTGCGCTTAATAACCATTGAGCGAGTGTTCTGCTTCTTCTGTCTGTTGAGAAGAAGTATTGTCAAATAGCTTTAATTAAATAATTTTGACATATAACTGCTCTATATATTTATATATTTGGAATAGTAAAAGATGGTGGCATTGAATGGTCTGACAGTTCTCTCTCCAAAGTCATCATAGTTTGCTTCAATGTTTGGTGAACTGTTATTGTGTGAAAGATTAATCAAGTGCTCAATCATATCAGAGTATTTCTCAGTGAACTCTCTCAATGATTGCTTTGAAGACCATAGATTAATGGTTTGCATGGAAGCCAAGAATCTATCGAACTGTTCCTTTTGATATCTCTGTCTGTGCTCCTTCACGACGATTGAACCAGCAAGATGTTGTAAGAGCTCTTCTCTGAAAGTTTAAAGTGCTTCGTTTGGTTACTCACTCATAAAATGATGGAAGATTCTTTCTCTTTCGTTATAAGCTTTCTCATACTCAGTGAACTCTGTGATTAATCCACGGATTTTAGTGTTATAGATTTCTCCAAGAATATTGATATAGACTTGGTACTCACCGAGTTCGTTTTATGATTGCTCGTATCTAGCGTAACTGTTTTGATATCTATCTCTATAGTTGATGAGTTCCTTAAGTTCTAAAAGTGCGTGTGGGTCGTTCTTAGCAACCTTCTTCACATACTCTTCTCTCAACTCGACCTTAATCTCGAAGTATCTGGCTTGAATGCCCATATAGGTGTGCAATTGATCCTTGATTTTCTCAAGTGCTTCCTTTTGAGGATGATTGTTCTCAATTGAGGTCTCGACCATGATCAAGTTATTGAATATGAATTATAATATATAAGCAAAGTTAAAATTTTGAATGATGGATCTCCGAAGGAAATACCGATGGTATCAAAGAAATCAGGGTCATCGTAGTGATGTTAGTGAATTCTAAGTTTTTAAACTCCCAACTCTTTCAATTGATGAACAATTTCATTCTCCTTCATCTCTATTTGCTGTAAGATTTTACCTAGATGGTTTCTCATAAAATCATAAATAAATCATAAGTAACTTTCTCACTGAGAGGTAATCTCCTTCAACTTTAGCATGTAAGTCGTTGAATTTTTTATGGATCTTTTGCAATTCACCCTTGTCAGCTAGGTCTTTTACACAATATAATTAATTATGAAACTTATTATACATTAAAATCTCTAACACTTGAGTTGGCAGAAATAAGTACCTCAGCTTCTTTGACAGTGAGATCCAAGTTCAATCCTCTCTCTGGGTGAATAAGGTTGTGCTTAATTCTCTCATCTAAGAATAAAACAAAAATTTCAATAAACGCTTTTGTAAGAACTTTTGGGTCTCCTCTTGAATCTTGGAGAGATAGGTTCTCTTCACATCGCGGATTGCGAATCTGGTTGGAAGTCTTAATTGCCACTTGATTTCATCTAAATTATATGTAAGTTAGATGATTTAGAAACAAAAAAATATATAAAGTTCAGAAGTATTGCAATAAAAATAAACCATTTTTAGAAGACATTCTGCATCTAGCTTTTCCAATAATATAGCAATTATTAATTCAATATATTTTATTGATAAACTTACCAGGAACATAGGGCTCCATCTCAGCTCTGTAGTATTGAAGCTTGCCTGGAGTTTGCCAGATGGGAGGGTGAGTATCCTTAAAAAGAGATGGACTAGATATATAAAATTTATTTATTGCATTATTTATTGTATAGGATTATTCATCATTCAATTTTGCTATAAACTTACCTCTTCTTGCTCATGAAAACTTGAGTAGATCTTCCAACTTCTTTATAAAGCCCTAATAATTTCTTCATTTTTCTTTTATTATTGCTAAATTAAAAGGTGATTGTAAATTTTAAGTATGTCAGTAGATAGATAATTAATTTCTAATACTGCAATAAATATTTATATTATAATCAAGATCAAAGCATTTTATAATTATCTCTTACTTTTAGTATTAGATTCTTAGCAGGTAAAAGACTGAATAAAATAATTTAGAATTATAATTAGCTAATAATGGTGAAAAGAATTTAAAAATAAGTAAAGCTACTCTAAGCTGTTGCTTTTTTAAGTTTATATTCTTAAATTAATGGGAAAATATGCAGCAAAGCAGATTAGAAATATTCATTTTCAGAATGTGATATATCAACTAATACTAGATCTGGTAGGTTTTTAAACCATATTATTTTTAAGAGTAAAATGTTGCTTAATTTATCAAATAAAAAGTATATTCATCTGATAACTTCACATTTCTTCTAATATAACCTTCTTTATAGCATATTACTACTACCCTGAAGAGAAGTAATGTGATTTAGAGAGATCAGATATGATTCACTATCCAATTTAAAAATTAAAATGTGATCATCCTTGTGAAAGTGGAGAGTACCTAGATATTGATATGAAGTTTTAAACATCTACTTGTATGAAGTGTCCCGCCAATACCTATAGTGTACCAGGCGTGTTTATAGATGGGAATATGGATGACTGGAAAGTCCTAAAAGACTAATCCTAGGATATAGAAGCTCCATAACCAATAGATTAATTTGCTATAATTAAAAAAATTAGAGTTCAATTGTTTCTTTAGAAATGAAAATTTACAGTGGATAGTTAATGAAAAATGCACACCATGGACAGCCGAGGGCAACTATATCAGAGGTGGTGAAGTAACTCTAGAAGAAGATAATGTGTCTTTAGCATTTGAAATGATTTATACCACAGATTTTGTACAACCAGGCTATATAGAATTTAAGTATAGAAAAGACACTATGATAAGCAACGATAGATTGAATGGAGATTTTTCATTCGTTGTAAATTTAAGGAAAGTTCTTGGAGATTTTACATTTGAAACTATAAATTGGAAGACCTATAGATATAATGTCACAGAACCTGGTCATTACGTGTTTGCGTGGGTTTATAACAAATAGCATATCTTAGGGTTGACTGAATAAATGAACATTGAATTAGAATACATTAAGATTGTTGGTACAAAATTTTCAGCACATGAGTGTTTACCCTGTATAAGAGGCCAGTCTTCTGAGGGGTCTGATAAATGTACAACATGCGAGGCTAACCAATATTTAGATACTGAATAAGATATAAATATTTGCTTGGATTGTGCAGCTAATAAATTTTCATACCCAGGCTCTATTGGCAAGGACTATTGTTTAAATAGACTACCTTGTACGAAGAAAGACTACATTAGAACTCATACAAAATGCTAAAATGATAAGAGAAATGAAACTTATCAATGGATTACCCCCCAAATTTGTGATCCTAATCATTCTAACTCAGTAGCTTTACCTGACTCTTAGATAGTACAATGCAAGTAATGTGGTCCTGGATTTTATTAAAACGAAACAACTGGTGAGTGCTAGTATTGTTAAGATGGAGCATTCCAAGGTTTAGATTTTCATAACAAAACATCAAGTATGCCTATAATCACCAAATGTGAGACTTGTAAAGCTGGCTCTGTTGCTGTGAAAGCTCTAGATTATGTAGAATTTGATGAGATACCAATGAACTTTACTAAGTCATGTGTTGTGACTAATTCCTCACACTATAGCTCAAGGATTTGTGATGTCATTATGTAAATTAAAAAATATGTACAAATTATTTATAAATATTGATGATTCTATTTATTATGGCAAAAAACTAATAAATAAACAGGTTCTTTTATTAATATTGAACTCATAAAGTAAAAGACAATATGATTTACACAAATAATTAATTAATCGAAAATTCATTGTATTTAGCAATATTTTTGGATGGAGGCCTGATGGCAATAAATTAGTCAGTGTAATAAACATTTTTAAATTAAATATTATATTTAGGGTATTGAAATTCCAAGTGGTGTCAAAATTGGCTTGTAGAGAAAATTTGACATAGT
Organism: Oxytricha trifallax; assembly: GCA_000711775.1. Taxonomy (NCBI): domain Eukaryota; phylum Ciliophora; class Spirotrichea; order Sporadotrichida; family Oxytrichidae; genus Oxytricha; species Oxytricha trifallax. The sequence goes on from ARYC01017027.1 coordinate 164,252, forward strand.
TGATGACATAAATGGGTTTATACGAGTGAATATCAGTGCAATTGACTTTTAAAATGGGGAAATGCTTTGTGTTTTGATAGATGGCTATAAAAGAGCATGATTATATTTAATTTTAATTTTCAAAGCACACATAGACACAGATTCTAAATATACAACCTTATTGTATGAATAAGTCCTAGCAAGAGGTGGTCACACAATCGAAATTGTCTTCTAAACTGACAAGCTTGAAAAGAATATATCTATGGCATAGGGCGTCATAAATAGTTTATTTATACAAGGATCGGATGTTGGGGGTGCAATCGAATGCAAGGCTTGTGTTGATGGTCATATAGCGTCTGCTGCAGGGTTATCTAAATGCTAGAAGTGCAACGCTGGTTACTAATCAAATGCATAGAGTGAGAATATAAAATTTTCTAATTTTTCTAATAGATACCTAATGTGTGAAATGTCCTGAGGGTTAATTCAATCCAGTTGCAGGTGAGAGATGCAGAAGTTGCCCTAGTTTGACTCATAATTCTCTTGATAACACTTTGTAATTTCATATTAAAAAGTTTGATTTCTTTAATTTAGTTGCATATTGTATGATAGAATGACATTCAGTGATGGAATCAGAATTCATCCTCATTATTTAAGATCTTCTCATGTTTGCAGTCTCACAAATGCCAAAAACTATTGTGAAAACTAGTTAATAGGTCCTATTTATGACTACAATGTTGATAGATCTAAGTTGCACTCTGATGCTATATTCTATATCACCGAAAATAGTAATATCTTCTTCACATCTAAACTTTCCTTTAGCTAAATTTGACTTGAAAACTATGGAGTATCACGAAGTAAAAGGATCTAAAGCTCATGGCTTTATATTTGGACTACTACCTTTAGGCAATTAATCAGCTGAACTTGTGTCAGATGACCTCCTAGAAAACGATGAAACCATTAGTGAAAGCTGTTTACAGGAAGTTAGAAACATGCGAATTAAAAAAAATCTTGGAAGCTTGATTGAAACAGTGGAAAACATTACAAGAAGTGGATATACAGTCAGATATAATCAGGGAGATATCTGTGATTTAGAATCTGGAACTAAGTTTACGAGTGAGATTTAGTACATTTGTGATACCTCTAATCAAGAGTATGGATGGCCAAATTTCATAAGACAAGAACAGTAAAACTATAATATAATTTATTAAGAGGGACAATGCCATTTTGTATTCGATTGGATAAGCAAGTATGCTTGCTCCCACTGTTCAAATGTGGAAGTAATGACAGTTCATTTATATTTATTTTGATTAATAATTTAAATTCAAACACCCTGCAATGGTATCTCAAGAACAGTAGGGTATATACCATAAACAAATTGTTCAATCTTCCATTCATAAGAAATATTAAGCGCAAAGATTTACGAAGAACCCTTGAAATTACCAAAATTGGAATATATATCAGATTTAATTTTTGTGTTCAAGGATTAAAAAAATAATTGGAAAATTTTATTTTACTTAAAAAAACTTAATTAGAAAAATGATATTTGAAATAACCTTTTTTAACATAAATTCTCATTTTTACTTGATAAAAATGAATCATTATTTCTCAAATGTCTTTATTACTATTTTTTCATCATACATTTAATTTTGACGATGAGCTGTTCAACCAAAGAAGAGTTTTTCATAAACCCGGTACTATAAGCATTTATAGGAATATTAATTGCCTCTCTCCTCCTTATAATTGCTGCAATAATCATTGTAAAAAAGAAATATAACAAGCTAAAAGTTAGATACTCTAAACTTGGGGATGGGAACAATGAAAGTCAAGGCTAAATTGAAATGCAAATACAATCGTCATTTAAAATGAATGAGAATCCCGAAAATAGCAAAAATAAATGAACTAGAATTTAATTTATTTAACTTATTTATCTTTAATATATTTGAAACATAGGAAGTTTAGTAAAGAGGAAAAGTCTAAAAAAATTAATTTTTAATAATCATATATAACTCAAATTTGATGTTCATTTAGAGATTAAACCTATGAATTTTTATCAATCTCTTTTCTATTTATACTCATAGTAAGCAATTGACAAATTACTAGCCAAAATAAGTGTAGCGCCTATACTTTCCATGAGGTGAGGCAACTCATGAAAGAATACGATGTCTTGAATGAAGGTGATTGGCATTGCTACATACTAAACTATGGCTAAAACTGATGGCTAGGAATAATTGTAGGCTTTGGTAAAAAGTGCATTTGATATATACAAATTTAGGCCAATTGCAAAGAAAATTAGCAATAAAGTTGCATCGTAAAAAGGTTTTTACTCTATTGGGATTTACTCTTATATCTTAGGACTTAAATCCATTAAATATTTTGTTAAAAAAATGTCAATAATTTATGTTTATTTATTTGTTAAATAGCTTAAAAAAGGGGATGACATCATATTACCAAGTGCGTAATAAGTTGGAACTATACTATAATGCAAACCTGCTTATTAAAGAATTCTGATCAAAATCATAATCAAAGCACTTGTCACAGCTGCTCCAAAAGCCATTCCAGAACCAATAATTTACCTGTATAAACTATTATCATCTCCAGTTATTTCTTAACTCTCTACTTCTTCTAAGCTCTAGTAAGGTTGTACCATGAGTAAAATGCCAATAAATCCAAAGAAAATAAATATCAAATGCGATTTATGAATTTTGTCTCCAAGCATAAAATACGCTAAGAACGGAACTACAAAAGATCCTCCAAATTAGATGGATGTTGCTTTTGCATAGCTGACATATTCATAACTTAGATACAAAAATGTGTCATTCATTGTGCCCAAGACTATTCTCATTATCAAGAATTTTTAAAAGCCATTTTTAATATCAAGTAAGTTCTGTCCGCAAAAATAGCTGTGTGCATAGAAGAATATCAACATTACGATCGAGGACCAATAAAGTATCTCGAACGAAGATATTTAGTAGTTTTTTAAAGTATACATAAAAAGTAGATTTCCAAAACTGTAGATGAAAATACCTAAAAAGTAAAGTAAACCACATTTTTTTATTTTAAAACTTAAGCTTAAAGTAAAGGACAATTTAGTAAATTATTAAAGTCAAAATTACTAAAATAAACTAAAAATTAATATCGTACTTAGAACTTATTTATTAGATTAATTGGTTAATTATATATGCGAATGGCTTTAAAAATTGATAAGATGATTTGAATTTGTTCTTGTTAAATTAATTTATTTTTTATCTCATCAACCTAATTCTCAAAAGATAAATCAGTTTTATAATACCTCTCAGCTTATTGTAAATTCTCTAGTGTACTCGAGGTGCTTATAGTATCTATGGGTCGGACAATTTTTGTTCCATGATAGACTAAATTATAATAAATCAATAATTAATTTGATTATATTGATTACTTAATCAATTATATTTTTATTAGTATCCTTAACTTGAATGATATGTCAAATTAAATGGTAATTCAATTATTTTTAAGTTTTATATAAAAATGATGATGTAACATGACTGCTAAATATTCTGTTGATAGGTGTAAATTGATTATGAGTATATAAATTTCAAGTCTTTATTCCTCAAACTTGATTTTAGGATTGCATTTTTCTGCAATTCTCACATCCCTCTTCTTTAACAGGCGAAAGTGGAATGTGAATTGAGTCGTAGTATGGATTAGTATAAGCCATAATTGCAAAGAAATTAATGACATAAAGTGCTGTGAACCACTCTAATGCGGGAGTCAATCTTCCATCAGTACCATAGTAGAAAGTACTAATAATCATAGCTGCACAAGCCACCATAATTCCATAAGTGTTGTTTTTGAGTAGTCTAATACTTCTCTGGTCAGCAGGTGGGAACTTGTCCTTGTGCTCGTACATAGCTGAAGAGAGCCAAACTCCATAAAGAGTGAAACATACGAAGAATGTTCCAGCTGCCATGTAATGAATGGGTCTGTAGTCATACTCGTCAAAGACACCAATGCAGGGTAAAGCTACCAAGGCTGGCAGACCAGTGTAAAAGATTCTATCGTTGGTCTTGTTTGGAATGATTCCATAGACTTTCTTGAAGAAAGCACGCATGTTGATTTGCATGATTCCCAGAGTGTAAATTGTGGTCAAAAAGATAAACAATCTATCATAAGGTCTTAAGGCTAAAATATCACTGATCATTGGCCAAACCTGGTTATTACAAGTTACTTAACCAGTTGAACATGCTCTCCAAGCTATGAAGACATAGATAAGATCAGCCAAACTCATATACCATTTTATATTAATGTATAAAATTAAGCTAAGTTTAAGATTGAAAGAATGATCGTAATATCCTTCAGCGAAAGAGAAATTACTCCATCTTCAAATGCGAAAAAATCAGACCATGAAGATTACTGTTGTTTAATGAGTTTGTGAGAAACAGCAACGTGTTAAGGTTGTTACTAATATTATTACGAGCATACCACTTGAGTACAGGGGTCTGGAGTGTAAACATAGACTATCTATGGTTAATTATTGTTAGTTTAGTTCTAGGAGACTACTCCTGCTGATTCATCATGTGAATTATTAAATAAATAAATTATTAATTAATTTGACAAAAGGGATGTTGCATCAGTTGAATAAGGAGTTGAAAGCATGTTAGGGTAAACACAACTTTAATTAAGGGTTTGCTTATCGCTACTCATAGGATTTTTAAATTAATTATAATAAATGATCTATCTCATTAAAATTAAAACGTTAATAAAAGAAGTACCTAAAGTGATTATCAATATAAAATAAGATGATTATTTATTTAATATAACCAAATTCAAGATTTCATGGATAAAATGCTTGACCTATAGATCATTAAGTTGTAAAATGTATTAATCATAAATTTATAAATTAAAAGTATTTTTCTTTAGTTAAAGCATATTTACTATTTTTCGCATTAAAATATTAAGAAGGGACTATAAATTTGAAATTAATTTAAATCTCTTAATCATATAATCAATAATATATTGAACAAGACTCATGAAAAGATTATTCGGGGACTTTGAGGACCACTACTCTATGGAAAACTGTAAACGGTTGAAGCATGACTCTTTTGATGAATATGGAGATGAATTTTTTTTATTTTTTTGTATATTTATAAATTTAATTAGCAGCAAGATAATATTTTGGGGAGTTAGACCAATTCAAATTATAAAATTTATTATATTCTTTTTTGAGGATCATTTGTTTACCGGCTAGGATCCTTTCTAAACTAATCCACAAGTTATGGATAATGATGCTAACAATTTTAAATAAATTACTTACACATCATTATTGTTCAATCAAAATAAAAGTTAAATATTTTTAATTTTATATGATAATTATATTATCTATGAGGTATCCCCAGATTAATTTACAATAAGATTGATTTAAATTAGAATCTAAAATTATAAATTTAAGATATTTTCAAATTTTTATTAAAAATTTTAATTGTAAAATTATATTATATTTATTTTAATCAATTAGATTTGTTATAAATTAATTTATTTCCAAATATTCAATGTATTCCTAAATAACAATATAATTTCTAAAGTACTAATAAAAAAAAAACTTAGTAAATACTTAGATTTCAACTGAATATATTCAATTAATTCTCACATTAATTTTAATTGATATATTATATTTCCCTAACCTTTTTACTAAATAAGGTTTAAAACTTGCAAATATTCTAAAATCAATTACTGAAGAGACTATTTTATAAAAACAATAATATTGCCATTTTTCTTCTTATTTAAAGTAGAAATATTTGAAATTCGATTATAATAAATTAAGTTTTTTTGTTAAAAATATTAAAATTTGAGCAGATATCTATCTTTCCACTCACCCATCTTTAATTAACAATCTATTCCAATAAGATTACTCTAAAACTAAGGAATTGATGTTCGATATTTAGTAAACATCACAAAATATGATTTTAAAAGGTTATGGCCAATTTTAGTAAACTTTACAGATCTAATTTAATTATTATATTTTAATTTTAGATAATTATTAAATAAATACTGAGATGAATTTAAATTAGCGAACAATATTTGTTAAATGATAAAGTTATATCAAAATTATGAATAAAGTAATAATATTTTCATATACTAAGCTATGAGGAAATTTTTTTATGTTAAAACTTTTTATTTACTTAGCTTCCTCTAATTGAGACATTAAACAATAAAAATATAGTTTTCTATACATCAATAAGAATTTCAATTTTTTTAAATTAAAATCTCCCTTCAATCATTCTATATAATAAGTTAAGTAAATTACTATGAGCATTTTTATTTATAAAGCAATGAAATAAATAAAATAAACATTTTTAGATATTTTCATTTACCCTGTTGGTGTCGAGAAACATATTGAAAAAAAGATAGAGTCGAGTAGTGAATCTACCTCCGAAGAATAATTTCCAGAATCATAATAAAATATTGAATCTCAGTAAACAAACTCACTGATTCTTACTGACTTCAAAAAGTCTCAAATTTTAATATATTCTTTTAAGTTATTTATTAATATATAACTCAGATAAGATCGGATTACAAAATAAAAGCTGTGGGACCGGTTATTAATGATTTAACGAGAGACGATTCTGAGCTGCCAATAATTATAAGAATTTATTTAATATAAAAATGGATTCAATTTAATTGATAATGCAGCTTCTAGATGCAATTGTGAAGGTTCAAAATGAAAAAGATAGATAGGCCAAAGAAAAGCTCTAAACTGAATTTCAAAAGTCAAAGCTTTCTGCCTATATCAACATGAATAGTTAATATATTTTTTATTAGGCCCAAAGAATCCAAGCATACACACTAAAATTTATTGTTGTTAATTAAATTTAAAACCAAATTTCTTCAACTATAAATAAATATTTTATCTCCGTATATTTCTCATTAAATTAATATTTGAACTAAGATCACAGTTAAGCTAATTAGCAATCTATAACAAATTAACTTAAAGTTCAAACTTCCCCATTCCAATTAAGGGTCAATATAAAATAAAAAAAAAGATAAATATTTCCAAATAAATTTATTATAAGCGCCAAAACAAGCTGGAGAAGGTGGTTTATTGTTAACACACAGAGGAAAAGTACTATGTAATATATTTTAAATATTATTTTATGCTAATGGGCTATGTCGCAATTGCTATCACAGAGTAAGGAAATTAATAAAATAGAAATCTTAGGTTTTTTTTCAAAAATTTGAATTGATAGGTCTTTTCGTAAAAACTCTTTAAGCGAATAAAAACCTCTAAATTACTATTTTATGTTGTGGAGGGAGTTATTATAGGAATTTAAAAATGATTTAGTATATACTATAAGTCTGGGTTTATTTATGTAAGGAAGTCGAATAAATGTGTTGCTCAGCTTTTAACATAGCCACCAAAGTGAAAGGGAAAATTAAATTTTTTAGCAGATATAGTTGGTTTTAATAACTTTTAAAAAAGCGAACCTTTTTAGATACTGAAAATAATTAAATTTTTGTTGGTCTGTATCTAAACAACAATTGGCATTTTAGAGTTTATTTTTTCATTATATCTATTTCAATTTATTATTATAAAATAAACAGGTTAATTATTGATATTAATAAGAGAGGAATATAATAAAACTATTGTTAAAAATTATTAACAAAAACTATCACAGAGTCGGAAGAACTAATAAAAAAAATAATATATTATTTATAATTAAAATATAGAATAATTTTATTAAACCTTTTAATTAAAGTTAAATTAGACAATTAACTATATTAATTGCACAAAAAAACAATGTTTAAAGCAATAAAAATATTAAACTTCATTTTAATTATCCCCTTTAACTAAGAGAGCGCACGACTGCTCACACGTTGAACGTAAATTATATGCGAAGGGCATTTGCAAGAAATGTTATTAAAACAAATACCACAAAATCAACAAAGAGATGAAAGTCCATAAAAGTAAGAAGAAAACTCAAGACCAATTTTAATATGAAATATATTAAAATATAAAAAATGTACAAATATATACATTCAATTGATGATGTCCATTTCTTCAGTTGAAAGCTAATGACATTTGACAATCCTTATCACCGTGTGGGTAAGGAGATGATGTTTTTAAATTTCTCAAACTATATTAAGTAATAAGTTTCTAAAATTAAATAATGACAATAGGTTGTACAAACACTTGCAGCACCCTGAATTACAGTAGCAGTTTCGAATTGCTGAACTTTTCCCCAATACTCTCAAAATATCCTATTTCCAAACTGCTTTCGCCTTTCGACATACACCTATTCAAAAACTTTTGTAATATAGATAAGCAGTCACGTGCCTATCTTAAATATGAAGGCACTAAAAATTTATACGGTAATATTATATAAAGTTAAATAAATTTAAAACCTCATTTAAATACAGAGTTCAAATTAACATATTTCACAATATTCATTAAATTATATAATTATTTTATATAATATAGAAGATTAATTCAAATAAATTCCATTAAAGATCACAAAACATCATAAAACATATAATCACATAAATCCATTTTTTCATTATTTAGATATCACAATTATTTTATTTCTTGATATAACGAAAAATTATAAATAAATTAAAATTTAATCACTGTAATCATAAATATCTTATATTATATGTTAATTTTTTATTTATTTTTGATATGATAAGTATAGTTATATTTTATTTAATATTTTAAATTAGAATTAATGTCTTTTTTTAATTATATCAGGATTACAAAAAGCAAAAGATTTTCAATAAAAAAAGGAAAATAAATCGAATAGATGTAAAACGTAAAATTTATGTTATATAATTAAATTAATAATTTATCACATCACGCTTTAATAAAATACTGATAAATACAAATTATAAAAAGAAATTTATAAATTTGACACTAAATAAAATTACATTATAATTTATATTATCAAATAAACAATTTTTTATTAATAAAAATTTAATTGATTGTATGCTATAAAATATGAGAATTCTAGAAACTATTGAATGAGTTGAATAAATAAAAGTTTTCAGTATTATTGTAAAAGAATAAATTATCTTATTAAAAAATGATATAATGATTTTTATGCAAGAATATATATTTTTACCAAATAATAAAATTTATGTATCAATCAATCTAATTTATAATTGATAAAGTTAAACTGTTTTAATTAAAAATTGATGATAAATAAATTAATTCTTTATAGGTTAATATTGAATAAATATGATAAAAAATGATTTATTGAAATCATTTATATTTAAGGAATATTTAATCTATAGATTGGCCAAAGTAATAAATAAATTAAATTTATTAATCAAACTATATAATCTCATATTTTAAATATTCTTTTAATATTAAATGGTTTATTATTTTATATATTTTAATATATCTCAGACTTAAACATTTATATGAATATCTTAACAGACCTCTTTGGGGAGTCCCCTATGGAATTTAAAGCACTATAAGAATTCAATGACTATGAATTTAACTTTCATGAAGAGTAATTTTTAATATAAAATTTATTAAACAATAAAACAAAATAATATAATTTTAATTTCAACATGCAATCTCTAGATAGGAAGTGCAATTTCAATAATACATTTATTATTGTTAATTTGAGAGATAGCAATATTTATCTGATATGAATTTTTCAAGAGATATTAAAATAGATAATGATCCATAGTACTACTTCATAAATTATTATATTCAAGCTAATTTTAAGTTTAAATAAAAAGAAAAAAAATCTTAGCCTGAAATATTTTTTATTAGCTATTTTTTAAGAATTTGCTAATATAAAAAAAGAAATATATTGAAAATTAAGGTGAACTTATAATTTTAATTTTTTAATTTAAAGGTAAGCAATCATTCAAATCTTTTTATAATTTTCTTGCACAATTTAATTAAATAACTAATTGATGAAATATTAAAACCAATTAAATCAATTTTATTTATCATGAAAATTTTTTTTATTTTTATCCTTTTGTTTTCAATTAAAATTACTTTTTATTTAATTATTTCAGCAATGAATTACCCTAATACAAGCAAAATGAGTATCCAAACGATTTTAGTTACAATATATAGCCACTTGACGATAAAAGCTGCTTCTACTAAACCATTCTAATTCTTTTAATTATATATTATTTTATTATTTTGATTTATCAAGAGAACATGGAAGAGAACGAGGATCTATTTATGAGCAAGTTGTCAGAAAATTCTTCTACTGAGTAATCTAGGTCCACTTCATAAACTGACCTAAAGCCGATTTCCCTACTGAGTCTTACTGAGTTGGAAAAGTCTTAATAAATTTATTATAAAAAAATTTATAAAAATTAATTTAGATCAAAATTTAGTTTATAAAGTATTATAATTTTAACACCGTTTTTCTCAAATATTTATAATAAAACCTTTTATTAATTTAGCATAATTTCAAAAATTCAACCCAATATAATAATTCTATTGGTTTATTTTATAATTCATAAATCTCAGACGAGATCGGATAACAGTTCAATTTACGGAGATGAATTAAAACCAAGCAAAATATATATATTTTATTCAAATTTCTAAATTTCTGAAGACTCGCAGCTCCCAATAATATATTATTTAATATATTAAGCAATTTATAAATAGATTTTTTTCAATATAGTATATAAGTATAAGGAATAGTTTTAATAATAAGACTACTCGAAGCCCTTGTGAGCACTTAAAACAAGAAAGAATCGGAGGCTAGAGAGAAGTATGAGAATGAATTTATAAATTCAAATATTTACAAGCATTTCTGTAAAGAATTATATTTAAATTATTATTAAAGAAAAAGTTGATTCTACATCTAACTATTAATAAAATTATTAATTTATAATTTACTATAATCAAATACTTTCTTAATTAATTTTCTAACGAAGGCATTTAAAAATTCCAAAAGGATGTTATAAAGGAAGTCTAAAGGAAAGTAATATTTGCTAAATTTATTAAGAAAAATATTCAGAATTTTAAATTTCTTTATATTTAATACCAAGCCCAAGAAATATGATAAGAAGGTAAAGTGATTAAAAATTTAAGCTTATAAAATATATTTTATAATATCAAACATATAAAGTGTGAACATACCGAGGAGAAGTAAAATTAATTTTATTTAATATATTTATTCTCCCACATTATTCAAGTATATTATGCCAATGGACTCTGCCGCAATTGTTATCACAGAAAAGGCCGCAATAAGTATGCAACTGAGTGCCCTCATAGTACTAGCTTGCTTTATGCAAAAGGACTTTGTAAAAATTGCTACTAAAATGTCTATAACAGATTTAACTTGCATAAGAACAAGATAAATAAGAATATGGACAGATACCACTTTAATTGTTAATAATATTATTATTTAATGTTTTACTGAAATTAATATTGGGGCTTAAGCCAGTGAGTATATTAATTAAATTTTTACCTCAAACTATATTTCCTTCGAAACCATCAATAACTCCTCACAAAGGATGGTTCATTTTTCTTTGTTGTGAGGAGGCAATCTTCAGCAACTGGCTTAAGCTAATATGCCATCACAATGGGTCCTGTAAGTGAACAAGCAGGAACCCCCTGTATGGTCTAGCAGTGATCTATAAAATGAATTCTTTTTTTAGAATAGTTAATCAAAAGTATATTAATTATTATATTTCTTAATTAAATCAGATGTAGTGATAGAAAATCAATGAGTGAGACACCTTAATGATCTAAATTTTAATCTCATTAAATGATTGAAATTCAAAAAAAATAATTATATTATTTATTTATTTGATTATATCCTCATTACAAAGCTCATTTGAAATTATGGAGTCAATCAATTATATATAATAAACTAAGATAAATAATCACTCATTTAAAACACCTTTAGAATAGGTGAACACTTATTAATAATAAGAGCAGCCGTGCTCATGTAAGGGAATATATCCTATAGTATACATTTCAAAGATAAAATATAATTTCTTTATAAATTATTGCATATTTACCCTAATTTTTGCCTAAAAGAATTATATATACAAAACATCTAACATTTTCAATTTCATAATTATTATTATAATACAAAACAAATTGGTAAATTGTCATTAATCAAATAAACCCCAAGAATTTTGAAGGCGTAACTTTCACGTATTTGGTAAGCGTTTAATTGTAATTGCGTTTTAAAAGATCAGATTAAAAAGTGTAATTTAAAATGTACAGTTAGGCCAAGTAAATATACAGTTTGTACATTCCTATGGAGGTAGACTGTACAAATAGGTAAGTGATTAGAATTTCCCGAAAATGTGATGTGGTATTTTCTTTTAAATTTTATTAATTAATGTGATGTTTATTCTAATGTCTAATGCACTTAACCCGATCCTCTCCATCTCCCTCGTGCCGGAACATCTTTGTGTCTTTATCTCCAGTACATTAGACTGCGCTAAAACGTATCTTGTCTGATCTTAGCCGTCCGAGCCACTCGGGGAAAGTAGTTGCTGGCTATCACAACCCAACCGAGACATCTGTAGCACAAGCTGTAGAATCTGCATCTTCCACTTATAGAGATTAACACACTGTAAGTAACAGCAGCCGGGGTTCAACCCGAGTGTCTCGGACGGCTAAGATCAGACAAGATACGTTGCAGCGCAGTCTAATGTACTGGAGATAAAGACACAAAGATGTTCCGGCACGAGGTAGATGGAGAGGATCGGGTTAAGTGCATTAGAATAAACATCACATTAATTAATAAAATTTAAAAGAAAATACCACATCGTATTTTCGGGAAATTCTAATCACTTACCTATTTGTACAGTCTACCTCCATAGGAATCAAAACCCCAAAACCCCTTAGTGAGGTTTATAAGTGCTTTGATTTGTAGGGTATAGTTGGGGTCTTATTGGGGTTAGTAGAGAAAATAGGCCAATTTGCAAAAGGAGAAATAGAAATTAGCCAAATATAGGGTCTATTTATGATGAGCAATATTTAGATTTACTACTTAAGCTTAGGTATGGTACAAGTATTAATATAGACTAAGTCAAACCAGTGTTGAATTATTCAGCCATTGCAAGACTCCTACACAAGAGTGCCTCAACTGTTAAGTATCATTGCTTGTTAGCTGTTTAACATTATAACTCAGGCTCTTGAAAACATCCTGCAAAAAAGTAAAAGATCTCACAGCACCATATTGACTTCCTCTGCGACTCGAAGACTTTAAAGTATTGGGCACACTTTCCTCTTGACTAGCGAGCTGTCATGTTTCATCGCAAGTTTCCAAACATGCGTATCTCTCCTTAGACTATAACCAATATTTATAGACGAAATGGTATTACTTTCAAGACTGTCAACAGAGTGAAGAGAGTGATTGATTTTACAGAGCCATTTTATAGTAATAATTTATACTATATATATGATTAAATGCAGAGAGCTATTACTAATAACATCAAGTTCATACATGCAGATGAAGCTGTGTTACGTTCAACACTTTTATTAATAAGTCATGGTACAAGAAGTACGATAACATAGAAGTTTATGACTAAAAAGTAAAGGTAGTCACCCATGCAATTTAAGCTGGTATAAGTGAAGATTCAGGCTTAGAGAGTTATGTGATTCACCCTCGCTCTATTAAGCGAGAGTAGTATATAGAGTTCCTACATAGCTCAGAGAGAAGTATAGCAACCAAGAGATCATCCTGTTAGTTGATAACCTATCAGTATAAGACTAAGGAGTCTAAGAAAGCTTATGAAGAGTTAAACATAACTCCTGTATACAACGTTCCTTACAGCCCTTAGTTTAATGGAATAGAATTCTACTGGAGTTAAATCAAGACTCACTACAAGAAGCTTCTGCTGTATCATCTTATGCATGACTTGCCCATCGATACAGTAGACTTGATTCAAAGCAGCTGTAAGAGAGTGAGCGAGATAAGACAACAATTTGTGCGAGAGAGGGAAGAATGAATGTTTATAAATAAGTTTTAGATTTAAACGAATGAATATATTCAAATATTAAACTAACCCATAAAGGGGTTTGGCTTCTCTTTCTTCTCCTCTTCTTATGGCTTGCTTGGGCCCATATTTCTTCTCTTTGTGCCAGCTCCTGCATCTATGTTCATTTCATCTGGTTTTTAGACATCTTTATAAAGCCTCTTGCTCACCTCATAAATTGTCTGCGACTTTCTTTCTCTTTGAACCTTTGCATGCTCTTTCATAAGATATATTCCAGTGCCAGATTTTCCTACAAAGTTATATGTCAAAGCTTACTTGAAAGATAAGGATGCTTCTTAAGTTCCTCTAGCCAAGCTGAGCTTATTAGAATGCCTTGCTTTTTTTTAGTCTTCAGGAGAGATAGAATATCGTTTCTTATGTGCTTCTTCAATTATTTCTCTGAGATACTCCTCTTTTATTGTACCAAGACCACCAAAGAAAAAGTTCCTCTCTGGTAGTTTATTAGAGAGTTGTTTCTTGGTAGGAAGGTAAACTACCACTTACCGTCTTCTGGATCCTATTGTTAAAAACTTACTATTAAATATGGGCATCTTATAGAAGGTCAACCCTGCAAAGATACGTGGAGAAAGTTTGCAGAAGCAGTAACAAACAGCAGAGATGGAGCTCCATTTTAATCAATTTAGTTCCATTAAATTAGTACTAAATTTGTTTAAATTTAATTAGTACTGGTACTAAGTCCGTTTAATTTTAATTGGTACCAATTTAATAGTACCAAAACTTAATTAGTACCTAGTTTTAAACTAATGGGGTTTTAATGAAAAAGTTCCAATTTGGTTCAAAACCTAATTGGTACCAGTACCAACCTGAATTTTTTTAAGTTGGTACCAAAATTAAAAATATTAAGCATGAATTTAGAAAATTTATAGTTATAAACTTAGTACAAATATGATGTCTTACGCCTAAGAATCAACCAATGTTGTTGCAGTGCCAACTCCTATACAAAGTTAATATAACCAGAGAAGTTATTAGAGCTTAATAATAGAAATTTAAATTTGAATTTAACATGGCGGCTAACTTGAATCGCAAAGCAGTTTCTCTTGGAGCAGGATAATCATAGCTCAACTTTGGGTCCTCCAAGAAGCCAGAAGTAATCTATATTGAGAGAGAGGTTGAGCTAAGAGCTCTTGAGTTTGAAGTAGAGGTCTTCAAAATAGAAGTAAAAAACTAGAAGGGGAGAGCAGATATAGGGCTTTAAACATAAATTAAATATGTTGAAGAGCTAAAAGAACAGCAACCAATTGAAAAGATAAAATCATATTAATGTGAAGACTGCTAGAATCTTTTCTCTACTGAGTATAGCTTGAAGAGACACCTTAAAGAGATACACTCTGGCAAAGCCAAAATCTATTTCAAGCATGATAAAGTTGATGGAAGGTACTAATGTACAACATGCATGAAGTCATATACACACTCTGCAAAAGTAAAGAAGCATATGCAGAAGCATCATTTGAGTGAATTTTTAATGCAGGATAAAGAAACTTAAAAATTAGTTACAGCAAAAAGAAAATCTAATACTCTTGAGTCACAAAGAGAGCAGCAAGAAAGACTCAAGAGACAGAAGCGATATGAATCGATGAACCAGGAAGCAGGCAATACAATTTTAGCATGCTTCTAAGCGAAGGCTATGAGTATATCTGCATTAAATGCAGTTGATCTCAGCACTTGTATTGAAAACTACTTGAATATAAACGTGCCTGCAAAAGCAAAGCTCATAGTAGTTGATGAGTATGCATACAAGGTGTATCCATTCTGCTATCTTCTTAAGAACCAACAGTATTAAAATGAGTTTGCTAATGAATACATGGTGCTTCGAGAGGCCAAAAGAAAAATTGCAAGAATTTGCTAAAGCTCGATGGTGTTATTTTAAGCTATGGTTTCATAGCATTCAGGCTAAAGAAATTTGAGATGACTCTGAGAGACTACCTATATCACAATAGATACCCTGGTGATTTGAACGATATACTCTCACATATGATATATGGTGTTAAGGAATTGCACGAACTTGGATATGTGCATAGAGATTTAAAGCCTGAAAACGTTATGCTGAATCTCTGCCCTTTAGAAGTAGTGATAATCGATTTCAATAGAGCTTTAAGATAAGAGATTGTTACTTTAGCACAGGTACTTGGTACTCCAGGGTACTTCCCAAAAAAAGAAAAGTGGACTAATGGTTCTGTTTAATGGGATGTTTGGGCAGTAGCAGCAATAGTATTAGAAAGTGAGATGGAATGTATGGCTTACTTTGGTACAAAGCAAGAAAAACAATCAATAAGTTTGGCCGAGAAACATATGAAATAAGAAGATGTATGCGAAAAAATTAAAAGCATAGTTGAGATGATAATCGTGAGAGCTCCACACTATCCTCGGTAAACATTAGATGACATCCTTGAAACACTATAGAGAGCAACTTTCAAGAGATACAATAAAGACAAGCAGATAAAATTTGTTTGATTTAAGACCACTAATTATCATTAAAAACTTATTAAACACACATAAAACTTGCATTTTCTCTACTAACCTCAATAAGACCCCAACTATACCCTACAAATCAAAGCACTTATAAACCTCACTAAGGAGTTTTGGGGTTTTGAATGTACAAACTGTATATTTACTTGTCCTAACTGTACATTTTAAATTACACTTTTTAATCTGATCTTTTTAAAACGCAATTACAATTAAACGCTTACCAAATACGTGAAAGTTACGCCTTCAAAATTCTTGGGGTTTATTTGATTTATGACAATTTACCAATTTGTTTTGTATTTTATCAATAATATAAGCAAACTATTACCTTACAAATCTTATTAATGTTTTAGGCTATTAATTAACATAAACTAGAAATTCTTTCATTTTGTCTCAAATATTTGCAAAAATACTCCTAAATATACATTTAAATAAAAATATATAGATAAATTCTCAAAATAATTTTACTAAATTGAAATTTAAGTATTAACTTTTTATTGATGATATATTTGATCTGTTTTAAAATATGAGTAATAACTTATGCCTCATCGTCTGTATATTGAATTTCTAAACTTTTTTACAATATATTTCTAATCTTAACAATTTTATATTATAAGTTTATCATTATGATTTTTACATCCCACACAACATCCTAATACGCAAGTTATGACAAATATCGAATAGAAAAATGCAATTTCAGTGATAAGCCAAGTCTCAGTTTTAGCGTTTTCAGGTTTAAGTATATATTTGAAGCAAGTTGTTGAGTTTTTCCTGAAATACACTACTTATATGAATATATATACCACTACTCCAAAGCACTAATTACATTTAAAGAGCAGTCTAATTCTACCGCCTCCATCGACATTTTTTACTGTAAATACCTCATGAATTAATGAGAAAAATTCAAAAATGTGATAGACCAAAAGCATAACCATTGATGCGCGAACTAAATTTCCTATGTTATCTTCATCTCCAATTAAATTACAAGCAGAATAGTAGCTATTGTCTTGAGATAGAATGAAAATTGTGCATACTATGAATATTGAAGCTATTACTATGCAAATTGATTTTATTATGTAGAAGCGTTTTAAGTTTTTTTGCCAGTCAAGGGGTTTCTGAGATTCCAAAGCTATTTCCATTGGTTATCCAAAATTTTATTACATTTTTTATATTTTACAATTTATTATAGCTTATATGAATGAATCTGATCATGGGAGCTCATATTTTTATAAGTGAACATAGTGTATCTTACATAAAAAGTATGATTAGTGATTATTCCTAATAAATCTTAATATTAAAGATAGAAAGATTTGTAAATTATTGCAAAATGAATAACATAAATTCAAATCAAGAACAAGCCCCTCATGTGTACTCCATAAAGAGAACTAAGGCCTTAGGGAAGTTAGTAAAATCTGAAATGGAAAAACTGAAGCAACTTAAAAAGATTAAGAAGTCTAAGGAGCAGGAAAAGAGAGAAGTTTTGAGGTCATTGGAGAGTATTCTTGAAAATACCCTTGATTTACTCAATCTGGAAGATGCCTAGGCATTTCTGACTAGGAAAATGAAAGAGCTTAACATTGACATCGAAGAGTAGACGTAGAACTAATTTGTTGGTGGAGATCAACATCATCACAATGTTTTGTCAGATGTGCATCAATAAGTATCAAATGATGTTGTACCATAATAGGTAAATGAGGAAGAGAAATTGAATGACCATGAACCTTAAACTGAGATTCAAAACATAAAAATTAAGCTAAATTTTCAATTTAATTAGATATATTTATAAAACTTATTATTATAACAGTTTTTTATATTTCTGAAAATTTGAAAAATAGCTATTCACTAAAATATAGTAGAACTAATTGGATGATAATATTTGATACCAAGTCTGCAAATAAATAGTTATTAATAATTGTTTATCATTATTTTAACTTCATATTTTGATTTATCATTTATTTGTCTTATTTTATTTAATCTGCTATCATATTTAGAATACGAGATTCAGGATTTTCACTAATGCATTATAGAATTTCTCTTCTATAAATATATTATAAATTATTTATTGGTATTTATTCCAGATACAGAAGTTGATCCAAAAGGTTAATGGGAAAAAATAGGAGAGAAATTTTCCGAGGTATCAATCTCTTATGACAATTAAATTTGGGCAGTGGGCTCTCAATAAATTGGCTATGGTGGTAACGCTATTTACACTTACCTAAACAATAAGTGGGTTCAAGTTCAAGGTGAAGCAATAAGAATCGCTGCATATAAGGCAGGGGAACTATGGGCTGTCAATTAACTGGGTAGAGTGTGGTAGTACCAAAATTCTGAGTGGGTAATGAGGGCAGATAGCGGTACAGCATCTGACATTGCAGTAGGGGAAGATGGATCAGTTTGGATAACATGCTCTCATGCTATGAAAGAGAAAGGAATCAATCTTATGTACTATGACTTCGCAAACTCTAAATTCGTTATGACTAATGGATTTGGATCTGAAATATCAGTCGGTAGAAATGGGGAGCCTGTGATAATTCTAGAAAATGGAGAGATAGTTTTGAAGAAGGGAAGAGACATGCAAAAAATTAATGGTTATGCAAAGGATGTTGCAGTAACAAAAAATGATGAAATTTGGATTGTCAGTGAGGAAAAAGTTAGCGGTGGCTTCTAAGTATTTAAAGGACTAGTAAATGACTAAGTTTAATGGGAAGATATGAATATAGCTGGAGTTAGAATAGCAGCATTAGATGATAAAAATGCACTTGTTGTTAATGAATGGGGAGAAGTTTATAGGTATAGAAAATGAAATTTAGAATATATTAAAATTACATTTATCTTTGAATCTATGTGAACTTTAATGAAAATTTTTTTAGAATTTTCTAATATTAAGAAATTAGTTAGACTTTAATATGAATACCACTTATTTCATTTTTGGTTGTTTAGACTTTAAACGTTTCGTGTAAAAGGCCATGTCCCAATACTTCCAGTGTGACTATTTTATCTTTGTTAATTGTATAACATTTAAGGAACAAACTCATATTCTCTCATTGCCATTTACAAGTACTTATCTTACTCCTCTTGACTCTATTGAAGTCTTGAGTCGTCAGAGATTTATTTGATCAATTCCTAAGTCTCACCTTCTCTTTATATAACAATATTTCTTTGTTTAGAGACTGCTGAAAGTATATCAACTTTATTTGCCATAGACAGCTCTTGCTCTTCTGTAATGCCCATACTATAGGAATATTCGAAAGCTTTATTTGCAGCATAAGCAGATGCATATGGATTTTTATCTTGCATCTTATTGTGAGTTTGAATGTTAATAACTGCTCCCTTTTTATGTGTAAGATCAAATCTTCTAGCAAGCAGAGGTTGAAGTACTTTGAATAGGAACATCTAGAATCTCACATTTGAGTTAACAAGCTCCATAATGTTCTTTAATTCTTAATCTTAGCCTGATTATTCTTAACTTGAATCTAAGGAGTTTTCTAAAGAATCGTGGCACATTGCGAGATTGTTCACTATAATTGAAATATCTAGCTCCAATGCAAATACGAGATTCTCAAATTCCATGGTGTTCTTTAAATCTCTGAGTTGCTTAATGTTAAATTCTTCTACTCTAGTCTTAACTTGATACTTTTCTGATAATAAATCAAGGTACTATAAGAGGAGGTTATTTTAGGAATTATTTTGATTTGAGAAATAAATGAAAAAATAATCTTATATATAATTAATTACTTGAGTTATGATTTTTGACAACTTCAAATCTTGCTTAACAATTCTTAATATATAGTTTATTTTAATTAAAATTATCATTCAATACATTAAATAATGAAGACTAAATAATAATACTTACTTCTGTGCTTTCTTTTACCTACTGTAAGTTAATTAGTAGAAAAAGATAAAAAACACTAAGTTAAAATACCACATAAATTATTAAGTTTAAAGTTTAATTGATTTATTTTTAATGAGCATTTATTAACCATTAATTATCATAATTTTTTTATTTGATTTTATTTTTCTATAAACATTTATATTCTTAAATTATCACTACTTCTTCCAAACACTAGTATATTGTATCCTTCCTTAGCAAGAGTTACAGCCAAGCTTTTACCATTTTCCTCAGAAATATCCATGATCAAAGCCCACTCTCCTCCATATAGCATTTTAAGCTAGTTTGGTCTCTGTGTTTTAGGTTTTTGTCTTTATTCTATGATAGTCTGAGCCACATATTTTGTAGAGGCAGCTAGCCCTATAAAAGCTAGACATACCACCACTTTATCGTTAGCGAGAGAACCTAGGTCGATGTTCTTGAAACTTGAGATTACTTTGTTTAGTTTGTCCATATTATATTGACTGAATCCTAATTTAGTTTTATTGTAATTGAGGTCAAATTTATTATTATTTATTTGATTCACACATCTAAAAGAAATCTAATGGATGGGATATAAGAATATATATAAGAAGATTAAATCATGATTTATCAATATAAAATTAATGGGTAATTTATTATGTGCAAAGCAAGATTCTTAAGCTGATACTTGGAACATAAATACTCTTTGTAAAATTAATGGGTGTAAGACTTCATAACTCAACTCATTCTCAGCCAACCAAACAGATTACTAGCGAATATTTAACAAAACAAGTAATTTATAATAAGTTTTTAATCTTTTATTTGCAAATTTATAGATAGAAATAGACCTCGAAGTGTTATAGATATTGAAACTGATTATAAGAAAACTCAAGAAATTGGTAAAAATATCCAAATTTAAGAAAGTAAATTTGTGACCGGATATATTAAACGATCTAATTCGCTGCTTTTGAAACTTAGTAAAGAATTTACTGAGTTTGAACAAGACCGATAAGAAAAGTTGCATAAATTATATTACGAATTTGCAAATAACAGAAATTAAATGGATGAGTATTAATAAAGCTAAGTTTAGAATAATCTGAAATGCGGGAATAAATACACCTATACTAAAATATCAATGCAAAACACGATTATTTAATAAACTCAAAATAAATCTAGTAAATTTAATAAAAACAATCTATCCTTTATTTAAAACAATAAAGGCATTAAAAGATAGATCACAATAAATACGTCTAAGTTACAATATGTTTTATATTTTATGATTTTGTTTTTTCTTTTTGAATTATAGATAGCGTAGATTATAGAAACAAAAATATAAAACAAAGCAACCTTGGTAGATCAGGTAGATTTTAAAGATAAATAAATAATTTAGATATTGTTTCCCCCACTCTTACTTTTAATCCAGATAAATCACCCAATCAGAGTGGAGGACGCTCTCATTTAACTTTTAACTTAGCTAATAATAATTATGAAAAGCAGTAGTCTTAAGCTCAAACCCCTTCTCATTAGAAAGCTATTGGCTTTTCATTTAATTTAATTTTAAAAAATAAGTTTATTAAAAATATCATTGTATTCTAGTGAACATTTCGAAAACGATTAAGATGATCATAACAGTACTATATCAATGAATTTTGGAAATAACTAATATACAATAAATAATATTTGAATGATAACAGTTATAAAGTATTTTAAATTAAGAAGCTTGAGATTTTGCAATCATTAACGGATATTGATAAATTTAGTTTGATCAATATATATTTATATGCTAAGATAATATATTTTTTTGAACAAATTTAAATTCATTCAAGAATTAAAAGGAATATAAATTTATTCAAATAATAACAAATCGACGAGCTAGTTCTGAAGAACACTGCACAATGGGAACTAGAGAGAGAAGATATAAGACAAGGAGGAGAGTTCAGTGATGTAGGTGAGGATCTGACAGAAGCCGTATGGTACCTATCAAATGACGGCTCGAAGACTCTGCACAAGAGGCAAGATTTCCAGGGGGAGAAGAACACCAAGGAGGCACAGGAGACGACCAAAGCTAGTGTTCAAACACCTGGAACTAAAGAAGTCAACCAGATGTAACCTTCGGAGATTGGAAAAGAAGAGGAGGAGAGCTCAAAGGGGAAGGAAGAAAAAATCAGAAGAATTAAAGAGCGCTAGAGAAGAGAAGCATCAGGAGAAGTAATGAATTACTTTGATTCACACGCAATGAGTTTCCAAAAGTTTTTTATTTTATTTTTCAAACTTACCTAAGTGATTAACTAACTAACTAACTAATAACAAATCTTATAAGGAAAAAAATATATTTATTATTTGAATAATTTTTAATTTATATAGCTTCAATAATAAATTGATCAAAATATTTTTTATGCAGGATGGATTGTATTTATGAAAAAAAGTGATTTTAATGATAATTTAATTATATTTTGTATGGGAAACTTATTTTGCTTACGGTCAGATTCCTAAACAGAGGCTTGGACAAAAGGTTGTTGTCAACAAACTTAAAACCACTCAAAACAATTTAATGCTTGTGGCTGTAACAAAATGGGATTACTTATGTCAGATTAGAAAATCTGAAGTAAACTTCCTTTACATAATTTTAACTATTTATAGACATGAAGAGACCAAAGAGTGTTATGAATTCTTAAACTCAATAAACTTCAACTGAACTTTAATCATCATTTAGTCAATAAAGTGGTTTACTAAGAAGTATTAGTAAAACAGAACTATCTAAGTAAAATTAAAGGTCTAGCTCTTTGCTTTTAATCTTAAGTCAAGATTATACCTAGTTTGAGATAGATAGAAAGCAGAAACTTATGAGAATTTCAAAATTGTTGCCCAAAATAAACTAGTTATAGATCCAATAATCAAGTAGAATAAATTTTAACAAGTTTGAATCTGCTTTTGAAGAAGAAAATTAAAGCTAACAGAAAATTACCAAGCAGAATCAAATCGTTTCACATGAAATGCCCTTTCGAGGAAAAGACAATGAATAAGGCAGGAGACTAAGTGTCAATAAAGAAAGTATCTAAAGACGTATCACGATATAGAACAACAAACTAAAATAATTATATTAGCATTAATGATATGCAAATTTATCTTATAAATGATGAGGATATGCTTTTTTAATCACAAAATTAAAGAAATTGAGGCACTTCAGGAAGATTTAAGAATTCTTTACACGAGAATTTATCTCCTCCGCTAACTTTCAAACCCATATATTCTCCCAGTTAGAGTGTAGGAAGATACTCTTAGGTTTCATTTAAGATAAATGAAGCCAATGAAAACACTATGAATAATGTGCTACAATTCCCAAAGTAAAAGTTTATAAACTTCTCATTTAATTTATAAATTACAAATATATCATTGCTCAGGAATAAAGATTAAGAAGACAATGATAACTTAAGTCAGCATTCAATGAACTTTGAAATCAATTTAGAAAGAGTTAATAACAAAAGCCAAATGAAAAGGGACTCATAAGAGAATTGAAGATTGATTAAACTTAACATTCTATATAAACAGTCTTCAACTTTCAATATTATCTAATAAATCGAAATAAGTTAGGAAATTTTAATCAATAAAAATGATAGAAAAATATTTTATTAAAGACATTTATAAAACATATCACAAATTCGTATTAAATCTATATTAATTAAATCAAATATAAGCTTTTTGTGTTTTTTACCCATATTAAGTCTAAGTTTTATAATTGGATAAGTTTTTTTTATTTCAATTTATTATTAATTTATCTTTTAAATCATTGTAGAAAAAATTATTTAAAAATTTAAATGATGATTGTACCAAAATAAATTCTAAATGACTATATATTTTTATTTGAAAAAGATAACTTCAAAAATGTCAAATATATTATATAAAATTATATTAACATTTGAAGTAATTTGATTATATATAATTTTTTCTGTTTATTAATTTATTAAGATTGCCTTAATTATAGTATGAATGATAAGAGTTTGTTTAACAATACTCACAAGAAATATATTTAAGAAAAAGATCTATATTAATATTATAATTTATAATATAATGAATCTATCTTATATGAATATTGAATTCTTAATTTCTATGAATCTGTTGATACTAGACATGTATAGTATAATTATTTTGCAGAGAAGAGTAACCAAGATTGAAATAATTAACTAAAATATTATATTTGAAATTTCATAATTTTAAACAGTAAATAATCAAATAGTTCTTACATTATAATCATACTCTCTAACTCACCCAACACCTTGTAAGTATTCCACTAAAATAACACATTTAATTAATCGTATATCTGATTTTAAGTAATTACTCTGACACTATTGCATTCATTCTTACTCTCTATTATAAAATTAGATAGCTTCTTTATTTGTTAAATTTACCTCTATGTTTTTACATTAAATTTTTAAGTTTTATTGAACAATAATGTGAAATGTTAATAAAATTTAATGTATAGTTATTAGTTATAGAGCTTTTATAAATAAAATAAATAAAAATTTAGACTCGATTCTCATCTTCTAGATTATTGTAGCTTTAATGTAGTAGTAATATTAAAATTATTAAGAAATGGATCCAAATCAACCAACGATAGTTGAAGAAAAAATTGTCAAGTACAATGGTGAAGTGCAAGTGCGAAAATATACCAAAGGCAAATTCCTTGGTAAGGGAGGATTTGCTAAGTGCTACGAGTTCTAGAACATTGAGACTTTGTTTTTATAATTATTTAAAACAGACAAAAGCTATTTAGGCTGCCAAAGTCGTTGAAAAGGCATCATTGACAAAAAGCAGAGCAAAGCAAAAATTGATGAGTGAGATCAAGATTCACAGATCGGTTAACCATCAGCATGTAGTTAAGTTTGAGCACTTCTTTGAGGACGCAGAAAATTAGAGATATCATATATTACTTTTAAATGTATACATACTACTCGAGTTGTGTCACAATCAAAGTCTCAATGAGCTTCTAAGAAGAAGAAAACGCTTGCATGAACTATACAATTTTTGAATAATATATAAATATTTCATATTTTCCTATGAACTTGAGGTTTAATGTTATTCACTCTAAATAATCAGCGCTTTGAAGTATTTGCACTCGCACAGAATTATCCATAGAGATTTGAAGCTTGGTAACCTCTTCTTAAATGATAAGATGGAAATAAAACTTGGAGACTTTGGTCTAGCTACCAAGCTGGACTTTGATGGAGAAAAGAAAAGAACTATTTGCGGAACACCAAATTAATCTAATTATAATGTGATGTTTACTTCAAATTATATCGCTCCCGAAGTTCTTGAAGGAAAGGCAGGTCACTCTTATGAGGTCGACGTATGGTCTTTAGGAGTAATAATTTATACACTGATTATTGGTAAGCCACCCTTCGAAACCTCCGATGTAAAGACCACATATTCTAAAATTAGAAAGAACATCTATGAATTCCCTCAACACGTGATTATTAGTGATGGAGCAAAGGATCTTATAACAAAGATTCTTATTGGAGATCCAAAAATGAGACCAAACCTTGAGGAGATTTGCGCTCACGAGTTTTTTAATCACGGAGGTTAAATCCCTAAAACCCTACCTCAATCTTTCCTTGCTTGTCCCCCATCTGCTTAATATATTCGCTAATACATGCCTTAAGGTTTCAACTACACTTCCCAAGCGAAGGGCCTTCCTCAAAGAATGGACAACACAGCACCAGCAAACCCGATTCCTGGAGTTAGATCTGGCTTGCAAACAGCTGGAGCAACTGGAACTGCATCAGGAACCACTAGACAGTATTAATCAGCTTAGACAAATAATATGATGGTGGCTACCGACAGAGTTGGAGCGTTCAAAAGAAACCTTGATAGCTAAGGTACTGTGTCATTTGTAATTATCATTTATATAGTAGAATGGAAGCCAAAAGTTGGAAGTCAAGATTTATTTAAATTAAAATGTCTACAAACAAGGATGTTGGTAATAAGCCAACATCTCCTTCAGAGAAAGGGAGCACACAAAGATTGATGAAAGATCAATCTCTCTCTGGACCAAGCTGTTGGGTAAAAAAGTGGGTAGACTACTCTTCTAAGTATGGCCTAGGTTATTTATTATCCAATCAAGCAACTGGAGTCTTCTTCAATGATTCCACTAAGATCATATGGTGGAATTATAATTAGCTATTAGCTTTTGCTATAAAGTTGGAAGCAAAAGATTTTTATATTGTGATTGAGTAATAATCGATCCCAATGGTCACACATTCTACTACTATGAAAGGAAAGCAATTTCAAATCAAGAGAAGCAAGACGTGATGTAGACCTACAATCTGACTGATTATCCTAAAGACCTATAGAAAAAAGTGACTCTTCTACAGCACTTCAGATCCTACCTTGAAAATAATAAAGATCAAGCAAATCCTGGTGAAACAGAGCAATAACTTCTTGCATCAAAGCAGATGCCATCCATGCAAGGTCCTCCTGTTTATGTTAAGAAATGGATGAGAACTAAGCATGCAATTATGTTTAGATTAAGCAATAAAATAGTACAGGTAAACTTCCAAGATCACACTGAGATCTTGTTGAATTCTGAGAGCAGACTTGTAACTTATGTGAACAAGAAGGGAGAGAGATAGACCCTACCTTTGAATCATGCTCTTGAAAGCAACAACGCTGAAATGACAAAGAGACTCAAGTACACTAAGGATATCCTCACTCATATGCTAAATAACAATAACAACGCAGCTGGAAGCAGCTCAGGCGCTCGTGTTACTTCCTCTACTGCTAATACTGGTATGGGCATGAGCATGGGAGGCACAGGAAGCATCGCAGGTGGTGGACCTTAATCACAGATTGGTGCATCAAGTCGCATGGGTACTTTGACTTCAGCAGTTAGCTCAAAGCGAAGTGGAGCTTCAGGTATGAATATAGATTCTGTTGGAGGAATTCCACAATCTGTAACTGGTAGAACAGGCTCCTCATCAAACGTGAACCTTCTCTCCTCGGACAGAAGACCACTCAATGTCCTCAACTAAGGCTAATGATGAGCAGAAATGAGTAAAATAATGATTCGATGTGCTTGCTATAAATAAAAGTTGCTGGAAATAATAAAATATCTACCTTGCAAAATAATAATATTTGATATTTTCGTATATCTTTAAATAAATCATTGTTTGTTTTATTAATGGAATAAAAATATTTATTCAATTGTCTTATATTATATCCAAAAATACAATTAACAGAATTAATAAGAATGTATAAGATAAGTTAAAATTGTTTATTTTTACATGGAGTTTGAAGTTAAAAAATAAGGGCCCTATTTCAGAAGCCCAGCCATCTATTATACAGTTATACTTATATATTTATAGTATATACTATATTATTAGTTTAATTACCGTTGAGTAGGTGGTTAGCAAGCGCCTAGAGAACCCAAGTTGTGCTGCTTCATACCGCGGACTGAGTCTTAGCGAACCTCTCGCCGTCAGCTTCAGCTTAGACTAGCATTTAATTTAATTTTAAAGAGATAATTGAGATTAATTAGAAGCAAACAAGCCAAGCATCCTGAGCTGACAACTCAATGCAAGCCTCTCAATCCACACAACCCAGCCACATTGCCTGTTGCCAAGTAACACGGCTAAGCAGGCGGAGATAGGCAATGCATACGTGAGCCTGACTGAATGTGAAGGAAGTGTGTATGTACGAGACCTATTCAAATCGGTGAAAGTATCTTGTTCATAGCCTAAGAATCCGCACGCTCAGAGTCATGACTACCACATCTCACCAGACTCAAGGAGATCCAACTGCAGCTTTGCTGACACCGAGGCTCCGGGTCTCAACAAACCTACAGCCTTACTCTCCAAGAATCTATAACGGAAACGCTTATATATAGATACATGAACAATGGCGGGACTCAATTAGGAGATTAGAGTTAAAATCAATAATATATCAAAATGACATATTATCTATAAAAACAATATTTATCAAGGTTTGGTCGACTTTAAAAAATATAATTTTGTAAATTCTACCTATTTAATGCTTTTTTAGCAATTAGAATTATTCCAATAATTTGAATTCTTTGTTTACTTTTATAATTTTTAATTATTAATTTCTATCATTTAAAATTATCCTTAAAAACCTTAATTTGACTTCCTTAATAGTTTTCATTATTATAGTATATTTATATTTTAGAGTAGATGGCACAAGTTTCTTACCTCCAAGTATATGAATAATAGATTTAATCAATAGCTAAAAGTTTATGGGTCTAAACTTTAATGAAATTAATTTAATAACCTATCTCATTTAACATTAATTAATTTAAACTCGTAGAAATAATAAAATGACTGATTTTACTAAAAGATACTCATCTCTTCAACTAAACAAGAATTAAGATCCTCTAAAGTATCTGAATGAAGTTTAAAGAAAAATGAGTTTCAACATGAATGCAAATAATGTTATAAACTAGAAAAAAGTTGAAAATTCTTCAGTCTGCGGTTTGTGTCATGCTATACTACAAGATCCCATGTAGTGTAACAAATGCAAGACAAATTTTCACAAATCATGTCTTTTAATCTTTTGCAAAGAAACAGGCAAATGCCCTATGAACTGCGAGAATCCAAAGTTTAAGTCTTTATAAAAGAGTAAAATTGACAAGATAGTCAAGGATTTAAAGTTTTAATGTATGAATTATTAAGATGGATGTAGAGAGATATTAACTTATTAAGATGCCACTTAGCATCATGAAATTTGCCAATATCTCACAGTTAAGTGTGAAGGGTTCAAAGATTGTAAAACCAAATGCAAGAGATTGGAGATGGATTCACATATCTAATTATGTCCATTTGTGAATACAAATTGTAGTTATTGCAAGTAAGAATTACTTAAGACTTAACTCAAAGATCATTTATCAATGAATTGTGAAGTTATAACTAAATGTAACTATTGTGGACTAACTATTATGAAAAGTGAATAGTTATCTCTATAGAACTAGCATAATTGCTTCAATACTCTTTTAAAATAGCTACACTAATTGGTTGATGAAAAGGCCTTGATATCAGACTGTGTTTAGAATGAAATTTATCGAAAAAATACTTTTGCTAGAAAGATTTTAGACCTCTAAAGAGAAAGTGAAGTGAAACTTTCAAATTTACTTAAGGTATTGGAATTCGATGAATCCAAAATTCAAAATAACTAAGCAGGAGATGATGTGGACAGAGTAGAATCTTAAATATGGACTGATTCTAGAGACTATGTTTAGTCAATCGATCAATATTGTAGTCATGAAATATCTGATAGAGTGATCTAATAAGTCCTACCTAAAGTCCCTATTGAACTTAGGGAAGAATTTAAAAAAGCTTAAGAAGTGCTGACAGAGGCAAAATTATTTATTAAAAATAGACAGTTTAAGAAGGAGTCAATTAATTCGAAATAATGTGTAAGACAATTTAATTTAATTTTCAATTACTTAATAGTCATTCATTTCTCAGAATAATTTGATTTGCTACAAAGTAAAAGAAGTAATTGAGAAGGGAATAGATTTAGTTTTAGAAACTTTACTAGATTTTAATTAGAGAAAAAACTTTGATGATATATTTGATAGTCTCAGAGTAATTGCTGATTTACCTCTGGATACTTAAATATTTCATATAACTTAAAAGAGATTCTTAAATGTGGAGGCTAGAGATTTTGTAATTTTTTAAAAGATCTAAAAAGTAAGTATTACTAAATAAGTTAAGGTAATTATTTTAGGTAACTCCTTATGAGTATTTCATAGTTCACAAAAGTGTATCCGCTGATACCTTGAACTATTTATCCTAGAATGATAAACTATCAAGAGAAAATACCGAGAATGAACTGATTCATTGCTAGATTAACATCAGCGGTTTTAGATTGAAGTATATGACTAAAAATCGTACTCAAGTGACTTATTTCTCTGAAATGGATTTGAAATTATCAAAATTCATTCAGTAAAAAGTTTGTTACAAATATACAGATATACCAAAGAAACTTAAATTGTACATGGAAAGTCAAAGTGATGATAGAGAGAGATTTTTGAACTTTTTATTTTGATAAGAGGTTTAATTTAACTGATTTATTTAATAGTTTATAATAAAATATTATTTAGAAATATTTTTATAAGTATTAAAATATATAAGTATGAAAAAATAAAAATAGCAGAAATTAGCAAACCATACTAAGAAAAGTAAAATTTAGGACAAAGATACAACTGATTAAGAATATTTTGAAGAGAGCCATAGTGAAGATGAGAATTAAGAAATAAATGAATAGCAAGCTTTGATGAGGGAACAGCTTGAGAAGAATAAAAAAGAACTTAAAGAACTAAAAAGAGAAATCCAAAAAATTAAGATCAAAATGAGTGATTTACCTGAGGATTAGAGAAACGACATGCTAGATAGCATACTAATACAGAAAGACTCAGTTGCTAATGACTATAGATTTTTAAATAAAGTCATAGATAAGATCAATGTTGGTACTTATGACAAGAAAAAGCTACAGGAAAACTTGAAATTCATATCTGATCTCAATCAATTTGTAAGAACAATGTTTAACTGTTATGTATTTTTAGAATTTAAAAACGAATTTAATAAAAGGTGGACGAAGCTACAGGGACAACACATAGAAAGTAGCGAATTTGGAATCTATAATCAGTCGGTCAATTCAAGCTCAATCACAAACTTCCAGAAATAGAAATGAAACTTTACAGCTAAAAAGCGAAATCTAAACAGAGAATACTAGAAATAGTAACTCTATTCTTGATATAATTGATGAGAAGAATGAGACAATAAATTAAATCAGATAAAAGGAGTTACTCATGAAAATTAAAGCAAGCATGCAAGATTAAATGCAGAAATTGAAGGTAAGAAAGGAGAGAAATAAATCTTATGGATAAGTTTAAGATAGGATATCCACTGGAAGACAGAGTATGCAAAGCAAGCAGGATAGTTAAACTGTAGAAAAGGATGAATATGGATGGCCTATAAAATCTCATGAAAGCCGATAAATGACCAGCGTCAGTGGATCTATGGTTGCTTTTCAAAGAGGTATGCTATCTTAACTTATAAAATGCAATTCATACTAGCTAATAAATTTTAAATTATAAACGTAAACAGCTTGAAATGAATTTACTCAAGAGTCAATTGAAAAGATCTAACGATATTTAGAAAGTTAAAGATTAAAATTATATTGAAAACTAAAATAGATTCGGTAGTCTTCATACTTCACTTTTGGATAGTGAATCTTCAATTACAAAGAATGAAATTAAAATCTAAGAAGATTTTATTCACATAGAAAATCCAGTTAATGAACTGGATTTTAATGAAAGCAGGATAAATCCAGCTGAAGTTATAATATAGGAGGCTATACTATAAGATAAGGATCCCTAATAAGAGAGGAATTGGAACGAAAAGAAGTTTACATAATAACAACCAAAATAAACTGAAACTCAAAATTATTGCTTTATGAAAAGTCCACCATCACATATGATGTCGAAATTTTTCAAAGGCTTAAAAACATCGAGATCTACATAAAATTTGAAATTAAAAGAAAAAGATAAAAAGCAAAAGAATTAAATGAGTAGCAATCTTCCTGATATATCAAAGCACATAGAATTAAAGAATATTAACTATGAAAGCAATTTAAGTGGGTAAAAGTTAATATACTTGCAAAATCATTTGGCATAGGCAGCAATACCAAGTATTTTTATGAAAAAGAGTCACAGTCGAAAGCAATTATTTTCAAATTTAGCCCCAGCTATTTAATTCTCCAAGTAAAATCATTAGAAGTTTGTAAAAAATGCTTTGAAATATAATTAAGGCACTTTAGCAAAGGTATCGAGCGAGGAATTCTTACAGGCTTTCAGGACTTTATAAAACACACCACAATAAAACCCTAAAATTGAGCAAATATTTTCAAATTAAATACATGAAGTACCAACAACAGCATATACAGATACTTTCTAGTAGCAACTCCTTCATTCTGATATGCCAGAATAAGAATATTTAAGCGCTAAAAAGTAAACAAAAAATTAAAGCATTTAGTAAAAATTGAGTCGATTTCCAAAAAATAATTAAATAATCAATCATTTAATGACACTATTTTAATATTAATTATTTTAATCTAATTAAATAGCATTTATCTCGAAATTTTGATCATTTCGATTTACGTGCCAAATAAATATAATAAATTAATCAAACATTCAATCACTAAATATTAATGAAATTATATTTATATCTATTTGAAAATTCATTTTTTTTAATTTTAAAGTTGAGTGTATAATATACAAATCATATAAAGATTATTGATTATTTTAAAAATCTTAGATTAATATATTCATAATTTTATAATATTATTTAAACTTGATTTAGGTTAAAATGAACTTTCAAATAGATATAAATATAATTTCATTAATATTTAGTGATTGAATGTTTGATTAATTTATTATATTTATTTGGCACGTAAATCGAAATGATCAAAATTTCGAGATAAATGCTATTTAATTAGATTAAAATAATTAATATTAAAATAGTGTCATTAAATGATTGATTATTTAATTATATTTTGGAAATCGACTCAATTTTCACTCATTGGTATGCTAAAAAAGAAATCATCAAGTACCATGATCCCTATGCCAATGACAACTCGGACTTTCTCTCCACCATTTGATCCCAATTTATTTCATAATAAAAAGCTATAAGAAATTGGTACTGGAATTACAAATAGTAGAAATTATGGATAAAATTCTTCTACTCTTAACAATGTTACTAAAAAGTAAAGTTCCTTAGAAAATAAAATTAATATATGAAAAAATATTTGGTGACTTAGGGCTGTTATTTGAATTAAGGAAAATATATTCTCTCATCAATTTCATTTGAACATTGTTATTAGTTTCATTTAATTTTATAATTCTAAAGAGATAACTCAAAGAATAAGGAATAAAGAGATTATAAAATTAAGTATTGATCGGTATTTTTAAAATATACATTTATAAATCAATTGTTTATCATTCCTTTCTGTAAAACGTAGCACTAATTGTGAAAGTATAATTTAATTAACATCTAAAATCTATAAATATTAAAATTATAGTGATTGCTGAAATTTTAAAGCCAAACATCTCTGTAGAGTGGAGGTATCATTCCAAAGTAAGGATCCCATATCAGCTTTTTCTTACACATCTTGAATAATTTGCAGTTTTCTTCAAACAGGTTAGTATATTGACTTATTTGCATCTATAAAATTGGTTAAATTTAATCATAATTTACAATAAGCAGTCCAACTGGAAAGTCTATAATAGTTTCATAAAAAGCATAAACCTTTCTCAGTTAATGAGTTAAGTATTTGAAAACTTCATAGCTTGATTCACCTTCAGGCAATAAGTCTTTTCTATAAGAAATTTATTGATAATATTATAACTTGCTCTTGAGAGGAGCCAACTACAAAATAATTAGCTTTAAAGGGTGTATCCATTCTCATGACAAGTTTGATTTAATTATCGAATTGCAAGAGGATTATTCTTCCATGTAAATTTTAAATTGCATTGTTATCTTTAGGAGCAAAGATCATTTAAACTTCACCAGGGTGACTTTGGCCTCCCCCTTAATAATTGTTAGCATTTTACTAAATTTGTTGATCTGTCAAGTTGGTTCTGATCATTAGATTTTTGAAGGTAAAAAAGAAATTACTCCATAATCTAAATTTAAACTATTAAGGCATTATTAATAAACTTACTTCTCACAGTTTACATAAGCTGGATCTGAAGTCGATCTTGCACATCTGATGAAATTGTTTGTTCTTAAACAATTTTAACACTTAAATACCTAATTCTTTTGCTCTTTTGCAAATTCCTTGACTCTCAAGTAGTTTTCATTCTATGAAGTTTGAGTAATTGAATAAATATAATACTTACCATCATCAATCCTTATATACGCTGACCTTCATACAGACTGCTAAACAAACTTTAGGCCTTAATCTTTTTTCTGAAAATGTTAGTAGCCTTGTTGCTTGAATCGATGAATGTCTAATCCTATCGAATCCCTTCCACAGCCTTATATATTTAATTTTCTTGGTTCAGTTTCTCTTTAGTGTTGGGAATGTATCGACCCCACCCTACTTTATTAGTGTCTTTGACTCTCTCATACTATCTTTCTATTTCCTTAATCATATGCTCCAAGAAATTTTGCACTCTGTAAAGATTTTGCTCGTTTATCTCTGTCTACTTTTTCTCCATTATTTTTATTAGCTTTTAGATTATGACTTCCTGATCTGATAGCTAATCATTGAAAACTATCGAGAATTCGTCGACTAATTCAAAGATGGAAT
Source organism: Oxytricha trifallax (assembly GCA_000711775.1). Classification (NCBI taxonomy): domain Eukaryota; phylum Ciliophora; class Spirotrichea; order Sporadotrichida; family Oxytrichidae; genus Oxytricha; species Oxytricha trifallax. The sequence continues at coordinate 198,834 of ARYC01017027.1, forward strand.
CAAAATATCTGGTTATCTAAAAGAAAGTAAAATGTTTATATTGAGATGCCTAATTCTTTAATTCTATCGAAATACTAAAACTTACCATAGATTTCATATCATCAACATGAACTTTGAATTCACATATTTTGTCCTTTTTAAGAATGAGTTAAGTCTCTGTAATTGGGAATTGGCTTGGCATAGGTGCTTAATTCTGAGTTAAATTTCCAAAAACCTAAGTACTTGGTTGATTTTATGGATTACCACTTGTAAAATGAGTTTACTGCTAATGCATTATTGAAATTATAATAATTATTAATTTTAGCTTAATTTTATAACTTTTAGTTTAATTATAATTTGACTATTTTCTTAGATGAATTAAATAAAGAATTCAAATAAATACTAGGAATTATTGAATAAAATTAGTTAAAGTATTGACTATAGGCATTTATTAATAATGTAAAATTTAAGCATTTCATCTTCATTTACATTTAAGATATTTTCATAATGCTCCTTTTCTAACAATTCCTAAACCTTTCTTGAGGTTGTTCTCTTGTAATTTCATGATGCTGTTCATTTACTAGAGAAAAATTATTTAAAATTTCAAAGTACTTACTTTATCTTTATCAAAGAGCACTTTCTATTGTATTTGATTTGCTCTATTTATCATTAAATCTCTGCTGGTGTTTGCTAAACCATGAGTTTCTCCAAGAGATGGTTTTGCAGTCCCAAAATATCCAGTGTTTTATAAAAAAGCAATTATGATTCTATAATAATTAGAATAGTTACCTGGACCGTTCTTAGGAACGTCTTAATTGAATTTTCTCAAGTGTTAAGGATGGTTTGGTTAAATTTTAATTCCGAGATTTATTTGATTACTCTATAGATCAGCCAACTTATTAGTGTTTATATACCTATTAAGCATTGCAGCTTTTTAGTCTCTCATACTTAAAGGTTACTGTCTGTTTTTAGCTACTAGAAGTTAATGTGTGTCTAAGGATTAAGCTACAGGTCTGTAGTCTTTAGTCCTGTTTGATATTGATAAAGAATTATCATTAAGGCCATAAGCCAAAGAATTATTTAGTTAGTTTGATTGTTGGAGTGGTCTTAAAATCTTCTTGTTTGTGTTTACGTTAGATAAAGACACTACTTAGTTCTACCTCACGGGAGAAATGTTGTTGAGACTATTCTTAATTTAGTTCAATTTTGCGGGCTCTAAAGACTCAGATAGAATCTTCATTCTGTTAGATTGACTCACTTAGTTTACTGGACCTCCTCTCTTTTTAAGAATCCTATCTTGCAGAGACTCTCTTACTATAGGCTATCCACCATCACTTACATCTATTGATCTGTTGTTCTGATGTCCAGAATGAAATTCCCCTATTTTTCTGTTTGGTTGTTGGTTATAAGAGTTGAAGGCTGCGCTACCTCTATGTGTGATTCCATCGCTGGTTACTCCTGACTGGTTAAGATGACCCTTGATTGCTAGAATCTTTTCTTGAAGTGGATCAATTACTAACTTCGCATGGCCTAGAGAAGAATTTGTGACTGTTTTATTTGATTTTTAAGATTGATAATTATTGCTGCGATCTACAACTTGAAGTTTGTTTGGATTAAGTCTGGCTGAAGTATTCGTTTAAAATTCATGATCATTGTTATTGCTTTAGTGTTTGAACTTTTATAAACTCAATTTAATTAAATTCTTCAAGAAAAAAGAACATTTAAAACGTAACGAGGAAAGTTTCCCAACTTAGAAACTAACAATATTGATATTTAATAAACTATTATCGAAAAACTAAAAAATCTTGAATCATTAATGGGAAAAAATTTGACCAATTAAATCAAAATCATTAATTAACACAATTTTCTTAGAATGTAAACAAATAAAGATTTTTTCAATATATTAAATTTGATCTCACTTCATGTTTAATTATATATCTATAGGTTTAGAATTTCATCGTCCTCAGGATCATGATCATCTAAATCAATAATATCCTCTGGCCTGAAATCTTGGCCGTCTACTCCGTTGTTAAAATCTTGATAGTTAAGCTTCTCAATAACCCCAAAAGTTACCTTTACATTTTTATCATTTGATGCTCCTTTTTGATAATATCCAGTTCCATTACTAGGATTATATCTTTTTATTAGAAAATAAGTAGATTTTTAGAATCATTTAATGAACATAAATAACCATAATATATATATATATATATATAATATATATATATATATATATCTACCAGATGCTTTATCTTTTCTGAGTTATTCATGCATTTTTCTTAGCATGTCTCTATCCTTTTCATACTTGTTTTTGTCCTCTTGTTCTTTACTTAATTTTTCCTGAGCTTTTCTCTATTTAAATAAATATTTGGTTGGCTTTAAAAACTTAGTGCAAGACTAACTTATTTATGAAGCTAATAAATAGATATGTTTTAGTGAAGCAATAAGATATAGAATAAATGGCTTAAATTTAATATTATATAAATAAATTTAAATGGAATAGAATTTAAGAAACTATAATAATTAAACGAATTATTGAGGTTGTAGATATTTTAATTTGAAAATTTAAACTAACTAGTATTTTATACTGGAAAAAGACCTAATATATCAAATTAATAATAATAGAAGATATTTAAAGTAAATAATTACAAGATAAAAAATATATTAGAAATAATCTTTCACAGCTACTGTTAAGGGAGAATAAGCATAGACATTGATCTTTTCTCTATTTGATTTCTTAAGCTTACTTTCTAATTTCTTCAGTTGATGGTTTTGTTTGTTACCTAATGTTTTTCTATGAATTTTGTTCATTTAAAGTGTTTGAACTTTATGGTACTCTTGAGGACTTGTCTGTGATGTTGAATGCCTTATGAAATCCTTTGATCTTCTTCCTGTATTTATTTGGATCATGACATTGAATGTAGTCTAAGATGTCATCTCTGTGATCATCATCGGTCTTGCTTTCAAACTCTTCTTTCTCTTTTAGCAGTTTTGTAAGTTCTGCTTAAACTGGATCTATGATGGTCTCACTTTAATCTTTTTACAGATTTGGAGATTACCCACCTAGTAAATGATCAGTTTCATCAATTTAGTCAAGTAATTAAGTATCTATTTTTACAGGCTTCTTATTAGTACCTTAAGACAATTTGACTACTGATTTGAGAACGTTAAGAGCTTTTTAAGTATTTGTTTTTATTATTTGGGGATCGTCTTGCTCTATAACTTTATTGGGACTATTTTCTAGCATTGATTTATCTGTTTCTAGTCTATCTTCATCTTAATGCTTGTTGTTGCTTTTACCAGACTTGTTTGAGGATTTTGAGCTTTTTCTAGATTTGCTCTCTCTTTTAGATTTTTGTGAGGAATTAGTTCTACTTCTTTCAGTCTCTTTTTAAACTCTCTTATCTGCTGAATTTTCCCTTGATTTGCTCTTTTCCATATTTAAGTAACTATTTGGAATATCTGTCTTTTGATTTATGCTTTTGGTTGTTGTAGGTTGACTTGTAACTTTAGATTAAACTTTAAGATGCTTTTGAATATCATTGATCTTTTTGTCGATTTCTTCAAGCTTTTCTTTGTTAATTTCTTTTCCAATCTTTGTCATTCATATTTCTCTAAAATGTATGGCTTAAATCTATAGAAATTTTATAATTGATTGAAGAAAAGAACTATTCAAATTTATGAGGTTTATGACTAATAGAAGTCTTTTTAAATATCTCTGTGATTTTCGATTTCTAAAGTGGTATATCAAAGTCCTTGCAGAATTTCATGTACTCTCCTAAGTCAACTTCATTCATAATCTCCTTCAGATCATCAAACTGTTTGTTCTAGGGAATATGCTGTCTTGAATAAAAGTGGAAAATCTCCTGCATTCCTCTCTTTCTCAAATCATTAATATCCTCTTTGGCTTTTTCTTATAATTATGCTGGAATATCACTTTCTTTTCTTGAGTAGCTCTGCATTTAATTCCTAAGATTGTCCAAGAGCCTATTTACCTCCTTCAGTTCTTTTTCGTTCTTATACTTCTTCTATTTAATAATCTCCTCATAGTCCTTAATAGTTTAAGCTAAGTGTGATTTAAAGAAATCATTCTCTTTCTCTTCATTTTTTATAACCTCTTCAGCTTCTTTGTCTCTCAAGTCTGGGCTCTCATTTTTATCAGGTTCAGTTGCTTGAAAAAAGAAATCATCAAGTTCATTAAATGTATTCTACAGGTCTTACTTTTCTTGTTCCTACTTCTATAAGAACCTCTCATATTCATCATCAGTAGGCTGAATTACGACATTCAGCTCTTTTGAGAAGAATTTATCAATATGATATATGAAAAAGTCTTGCTTGAAACTTTTTCCTTCTTCTTTTGCGGATTTTAAGCCATCCTCCAAGAATTTGACTCTATGCTTCTTGTCATGACGAATTGTGGCGTCTTTCTTAAGCAAGGAAACTTTTCTTTTTAGGTTTTAAGAGAGATTAAGAATCTGTAAGTACATATATTGCTCAAAATGTTCTATGCAGAGTTATGAGTTTTCTTTTACTTCTTCTCCACTCTTGTATTAATCATATGTTGCCAAGACTATTCCTATTTATTCAGAAAGATCTTTCATGAGATTTCTTAATTCTGATAGTTACACTTCTTTTGTCTCTAAGGAACTTTAGTGCTTCTTAGAGTATGTATCAAGAAGGTAATTGATTTTTTCTCTGTGAGTTGCAAGCTTAAAACATAGAAGTTGCAAATTTTTGACTCTTAGGATCTCTCTTGGATCATCAGATTTTATTGTATAAGCTGTTTGATATCCAACAGGTCTCTGAGGTTTCATTGGACTATTTCTAGCTGCATTTTTTTACTCTAAATATTAAGGATTCTCTCTTGTGAATCTTGTGTATTTATTGTAGTTTTATATAGACCTGAAGAAGTCATCTAATGATATTGCAAACTTGGTTTTTCCTATTAAAGGTTAATAAGAATAAGTTATAATTTACTAAGAGAAAACAGTTAGAATATATATTCTTTGACTGGCTGTAAACTGAGCAATGTGATTTCCTCTAATTTGGCAAAGAGCAGAGACAAATCTTTCACTCTAACCAAATCTCTCTGAAACACGTTTTCCCCTTCTTTCTTTGAATCTGGTTTAAGAGCCAACTCTTTGAATGTCTCTGTTATGTCATCCTTATTTTCCATTATAGCGTCATCCAGCTCTTTCAAGTCTTTCAAATCAAGGATGAGAGGGGACTTGTTATTCTTTTGAAAAGCATCTACAACAGTTAACGTGATTAACATATGTTAATACTATATAGTTGCGAAAATTGGGCGAATAGTTATAAATTCTGAGTTAGTCAATTAACTTATTTTCATACTACAACTTACTGGCAATAGTTTGTGTGATTAAGTTTGTAGTTGGCAGGTCTCCCCTTATTTTAATCATTTCTCCGGTGAAAATATCCATTACATATGCATCTTTACTATCTTTTTTAGTTTTAGCATTTAATTTATTATTATTTGCAACGGACTTGTTCTATGCCCCCTATTTCGAAAAAATTGCACTCGTTAATTCATTTACTGGTTGCTTCATTATAAATACCCTAAGCTTTTTATTTAATTATAACTTTGTTATTAGATTGTTATAACAAAATTATGATTACTACTACAAATTTATCTATAAATTCTACTTAAATTATAATTAAAAATTTAATAATAATAAACATTTTATTTGGTTTATATTTTTTATGAGCCTTCAGTGATGGTTTAAGACGGTGCTATTTGCAAATTATTATTTGAAATAGGTGGGTTATTGTTAGGGATAGTAGTTTTACTAGAATTAATAGCTTAAGGCTTCATTTTATTATAAATTGTGCACTTAATTATACAAATATAATTTAATATTGATCTTAATAGTAGATTCTTACTAATTCTCAACCAATTATTCACTTTACCAGTATAATTTCATTTATTTTACTTACTTTTTTTTATTTTAATGAATCTATGTATCATCATAGCACAATATAGTATATTACTAATGAATTAATGTACATTAAACTGAAGAAGCCAAGAGAGGATCAAATAAGGCCACATGATAATAGTGGGAGACACAGCTCAACCTCGTCTTCTCAATCATCAGCGACAAAGATTCTAGAGCAGTCTATGACCTAAGATAAAGCCCTTGCAGACGCCATAGCTCAGGATGAAGAATGGAACAATGAAGAATTAATAGTCAAGACTAAACCAAAGCCAAAGATTGTTGATGATGAAGAGGAAGAGAAGCAAGGATGGGATAATAATCATCAAAATAAAAAGAGACCTAAAGTCATAGTGATGGAGAAACCAGAACACATAGAGATGATCAAGAAACAACAAGTAAATGTAGACACAAAAGTTTAAACATTAACAGATAAACCAGTTGTTTCTTAGATTGTACCACCAGAAGAAGTTAAGCTTCAAGATAAAATTCAGTCATAAGAACCAGCTACAATCGTAGTTAAGCCTGTAATTACAGATATTAAGCCAGAAATAATCCAGCCATCAGTAATTCTTCAACAAACTGTGCCAGTAATTTAAGAACAAAAAGCCAAAATAGAACAAGATGTGTAGATATCAGATACAAACGAAGAAGAACTTCAGAAATAAAAAGATGAAGACTTAAGAAAGAGAGCTTCAGATTTGCTATCCAAATAAAAAGTAGAACAGGAAATCAAAAAGAAGCAAGAAGAAGAGTAGAAACAAAAGGAACTAGTGGAGTAAGAGTTGAAAAAGAAGCAAGATGGAGAAGAGGAATCTAAGAAACTTAAGGTTGAGGAATATACTGTCACTGATGCAGATATGCGCACTTAGTATACAAAAATAAAATTATTACCAATATTGATTATTGTGATTATGAAAGATAAAGGTATGCTTAATTAGTTAAGATTTCGTAAAATTTATGAAGAATTTAAATTATTATTTTTTTACTCTTTAAAAAGAATTCAAAAATTGTTAGGACCCACTAATTCTTTTAGATTATGCTGAATCAAATATTAGAATTTAGAAAATTGATTAACCCTTTTTAACTAACATTTAAATCTAATTTATAAATATAGGAGGAGTTTTTTTCTTTCATATTATTATTTTAAAAAGTCATTTGACTTATAATTTTAATCTATTCATAAGTCTCTAAATTATATGAAATTTGAAATTTTGTTCTTCAATTGTTATTAAAATTTTAAGAAAAAAATTGAATGACAGTGTTAGAGTTTACTACAGTGTATCAAAATTTAAAGAAATGCATTATATTGGGAGATCAAGGCATTGGAAAGTCTTCACTAGTATACCAATTGAGTACCCTCACCATGAAGAAAATAAACATAAAACCCACAGATGACACATACTATTTTAAATGCTAAAACACAGGAAGCATTGGGGATTTCTAGTTTATAGATGCACAGATGAGTAAAGTCAAGACTAAAGACAGTGACTATATTAAAGAGAGCAGATGTGTTATTATTGGGTTTAATAGCTCAAATGAATAGAGTTTTGCTAATATTAAAACTGTTTGGATGCCACTCATTCAATCAATAAAAATGAACATAAGAGACTGTATTTTATAATCATTATATATAATAGAATAACAAGCCACCAAGAATACATAGAAGTTTGGAATAATACTGTTGAACATATCCTTTGATGATAAGGAATGTCAATTTTCACATAAAGTAGCTCTGTTGGCAAGAGGATTAGGTTTAATGGGCAAGATAATACAGTACAATCAGAAAAAGCAAATAAATATATAATTCTTAGCCCATTGTTTAAATGTATAAGAATTTAAGAATCTTATCAACCCAGATCAGGGCATAAAAGACTTAACTAAAATGATTGATTAATGTCTCAACTAAAACATAGATGAGCTAGTCATCGAACCACCAAAGACATAACCGCTTTCTTAACCTACTCTGATTGAAAGTGTTAAATAAGAAGCGCAAACCATTATTAAAGGCAAAGAAGAAGTAAAAATAGACAACTCAATTACTCAACTAAAATCTTAAATCACTCAGCCAGTAATAAAAGACTCAACTCCTCAACCAATTATAAAATAAAGTGTCATAGAGGAAGAAAAGCTATCAACCATAACACTAGAAAAGAAAGATCAGCAGTCAATTGATGATGCAATTGCAGAAGAAAAGTTAAGGAAGTTAATTGAAGATAATAAATAATCGAGAACCATTGAGGTTAAGAATCAAAGTGAGACAATTAAACAGGATAAGAATAGTGATAAAAAGAAAAAAGTTAAAGACGCAGAAGATTCTTATGATGAAGATTTCGAGTGAAAGATTTATCAAGTTACTATAAATTTAAGAAAGAATTTCAATTTTAATGGAAATATTGCTCATTTATCGCTTTTATGATGCAATTCTCTTAAGTTTAATAAGTTAACTGACCATCTTATCAATTTCAAGTACCTTTTTTAAATCAAGTTTCTTCTAACAATTCTAACTCACTTAATCACACTCTGCTTTACTCATATTACCAATACCTTTAAAGATATTCATTGATCTTAGTTACTCATTCATTCTCTGCATTACTTTAGCTTTACTTTGTTCAATCTCTTAAAAAGTTTACTTGAAATATGTTTGAAGCAGATTTCCATTGTATTTGTGAGGGAGGAATGGAAACTTAGGATTAGTTACGGTTAGATCTTTCAATTCTTGAAGTTTCTGAATAATAATTGGGTCGTGAACATGGACTTAAGATGGCATATTGACTGATCTCGAGTCAGACTGAGAAGTATATCTTAATAAATAAAAAATATTATTAGTAGCATCCCTTTCATCCTCTTCATCTACTTCTTCCTGGATTTCATCCAGTTTAACTTTAAGCTTCTTGTGTTTATCATCCTTTTTCTTCTTATCCTTAGACTTCGATTTTGCCTGTTTATCCTTATGTGGTGATTTAGACTTCTTCTTTTCAGAATCCGAGCTTTTTGAGCTTTTTTACATTTCCTCTTAAGAAAGACTGATGGTATTTTTGTCTTTCACTGGACTTTTAGATTTTCTGTCTTTTTTCACAAGCTCGTCATCGTCATGTTTATCTTCCTCAGTTGTGTTAGATTGTTCGGGAGTGCTGCTCCTTGATTTAGACTTTTTCTTCTTATCCTTTTTGTCCTTCTTGTCTTTCTTATCCTTCTTATCCTTTTTATCCTTCTTTTTCTTATCTTTTTTATTTGGAGAGGGAATATATTCAATTTCCTTGACAATTGGTATTTCATCATCATCGTCTTCAAACACTCCTGCTCTGGACTGCTTGTTACTTACAATTTTTGGCTTTTGAGATTCAAAGCGGTCTTTATTTTAGTTTACAATAAAGACTTGCTCAATTTCTAGTCCCTGGTTATAGTGAAAATTAGATAAAATACTATCAACACAAATATTGCAATATTCTTTTCATCTCCAGAAGAGCTAGATGATGATGAAGACGATGACTTAGATCTTTTCTTCTTATTATTTATAAAATTAATAAAATTATAATATGATATCATTATTATATCCTTCTTTTTCTTTTTATCTTTCTTATCTTTCTTGTCTTTCTTCTTTTTCTTTTTGTCACTTTTTTCTTCGTGTTAGTCTTTGTCCAGAGCTTTAATGTCATTGATTATTGAGTTTTCTTCAATCAGTGATGCATCAATTTCTTCTTTCAGTTTTCTTTCTCTTTCCTCCTTTTCGGCTCTTTCCTTCTCCTTTTATTCTTGTTCTTACTTCATCTTCTCTATTTGTTGCTCTTATTCAAGTTGTTTCTTCATTATTTCATCAAGTTTCTTCTGTTCCTCTTCTCTGATTTTCTTAATCTCCTCCATATACAAGTCGTTTTAGTTAATTTCTTAATGATTTCCCTATCCTTTTCCTACTTCTGCAACATCCACTCTTAGTTTCTTAGAAACTCCTTCTGTATCTTTGAGTTCCTCTTCGTACTGCCTTTGTAAGTCAAGCATTCTCTTTTCTTTTTCCTCCAACTCCTATTGCAACTTTTAAAACTTCAAATCAAATAGTTCGCTCATCTCCTTCTCAACATTGGCTTTGATTTCATTCTTAAAGGCTGTATCCTTCTGTATTTGAAGTTCTTCTTGGTCTAGTTTCTTCTCATCGTCATCAATCAAATTGGTGATGTGAGACTGCACATCTTAAACCAGTCTCTCCTCCTGTTGTTTGAGTTAACTTACAACTTAATTCTTGAAGTCTTCTATCATAAACTCGTAGGTTTTAATGGTTTCTTGGACCTCCTCGCTTTATTAGACAACTTGCTCTTTGTTAGAAATAAGTAAATCTTATACAGTTTCTAGCTTAGACGTTTACTTCAACTGTGTTAGTTCTTAATGCAGTTTGAAGAAATCTGTCTAGAATTTATCAACCACTTCTTCCTTCAATTTCTCAATAAAGTCCTCTTCATCAAATTGATTCTATTGAGAGCCAATTTTGTTTTTCAAATTGTTCATTAATTGCAAGTTTTCCTTGTCTCTCAATTCTTCCTCAAAGTATTTCGTGTGACGCTTCTTGTAATGTGAAACTAGGAAATCATTGTTCATAAAATATTTGAAGCAAAGTACACAACGAAACACCTCGGTATTTTGTGAAAGTGAAGTTGCTTGCATGGGATTCTTCAAGATTTTCTCGTAGGTTTTTATCGCTTGCTTCTTTTGCTTTAGTTTGTTTCGGATGTCATTAATTCTAATTTGATTTTACTTTACTTGCTCTTCTAATTATACAGCATTGTTGTAGTGAAATTAAAGGAGTTATGAATATAAATTAAAATAATATAGAAATTAGATTAATATTAAAAACCTTCTAAAATTTGTATTCCCTTTCAATACCTTGACAATACCCTTCTGCAAATTTCTATTGTTAAATTTAAATAAAACTATTTAAATATCCTTACTTAAGTATAAAGCAGATACTCAGTGGTGAGTTGTCCTAATTTGAACAACTTGACAATATTTTTATCCTTGATTCTTTTGAGATCGCTTTTTTCAATCCTGGCAAATGTCACATTCTGCAAAAGTATCTCTAATTAACCAATATCAACTGAGGTAACTAGCTTGTCCAAGTCTGTAGTCTCAAGTGCATGCCAGTCTAAAGCAGCACGTTTTTCTGAAAAAGTGAATAGAGGTGGAGGATTCAAAACCCCAATACCTCTTAATTAGATATTTTAGTGGTTTTATTTGTTTGGTAAAGTTGGGGTTTCTAATGAAAATGCATTATAATTAATTGAATTTGATAAAAATAAATGAATTAGATTTAATTAATCATGCCTGTTATTTGCCTGATTGAAAAGTACAATTGCTACAATTTTTTCATTCCTTTGTTACGCCTTGGTCAGTTTCCAAAGACTGTTCTTGCCAGATGCAACACCTGTAAAATATAATTTTTTATATATATCTTTTGTAACTTACATTTAAATGAATGACATTGCAACTTTTGATCAGACATATTTTCAATCATTATTTATTTAATTATAATATTCAAAACAATTCACTTTATTTAAAAATTTCATTATTGTCACTTAATGTTTTAATTAACTATTAATCATATAAATTAAAATATTCAACTAATTTATTTTAATATTTATAATTGTGACTAAGGATTATATATTTTATAAGGATGTATTATATTAATTAAATAGTTATCATCCCTAAAAATGTAACTTATCGTGAATTGTATGCTTTATTTTTAATATCAAATAAAAAAGATCTATATTGTAATACTCATTTTTATCGGGAATAATTTTTATTTAAATTAATAATTCAATTATAAATTTATATTTTGAAAAAAATTTGATAAATAATTGATAGTATGAATAATAGTAAATTTAAATCTATTTTAAAATTAAAGTCACTTATGAAAAGTAACTTGAAGTAGATAAGAAAAAAATAAAATTAATAAATATCTTAATAGACAAACTTACAATATTAATGAAGAAACTAGCATTTAGAATATCTAAGGATTAATGAATAAACATAAAGAAATCTAACTATTAAATAAAGTTGATTTATATGTCGAGAAAGTGCCATAGAGCGCAGCAGTAACTATATGAAAAATTACACGACATCATTTTCTATATTTTAGGTCTTCTTTTATATTAAAAACAATTTCATGATAAGATATAATAAATTGGATTTTGAAGTTGCATTCTTGATCATGGTAAAAGCTTTCATCTGAAGTCTCATTGTATCTATAACCATTCAATTGGATGTATATGCTTTTCCAAGATTATTTAAAAACATAAGCACTGTAATTTTTGCTCTCTTAGATAAAATATTTGTGATAATAAATTTTAGATTTGATTATTGCCAAAACATAATTTATTTGTCTAGAGTTTTAAATTGAAATATTTTAACAATATTTTAAATTAAAATATTAATTTCACTATTTCTTAATTATAAAGATTTTTAATCTCAATAAGTACCCTTTCTACATTTAATTTTAATTTGTATTAATTATCCACTTTCATCAGTGATTATTTCCTTGATCTCTTCGTATTTAATAACCTCAAATATAATATTTTTATAGATTTTTTATTTTTAAATATACTTATTAAATGCATATTAGTAATTAAAATTTAATATTTATCATGTTACTAAAAAGAGAAGGAAAAAAAAACTTCTGCTCTAAATTGTTTGTGAAAGCATAGTAATATATTAAATAGCATGCTTAAAATGATAAATCAAATAAAATTATATGAAAATATAAAAAGCTTCTACTTACTATATAAATACTATGGTATTGTGTTTTCTTTCTAAATAAAATTAACTAATAGCTTCTAATAAGGCAAGATACTATTTTTTATATGAAATTTTATATCTGAGTTTAATTGATTCTTATATAATATAAAAAAATAATTATTGCTAAATATTATTAAGATTTATTTTACCTTAAGTTATTATCTATCTATCTCTATTATTAAGATTTATTTATACTGTTGTTCATTAATTGTTTTATAAGCTTTTGTTTTTATTTCTCAAATGATATAATGAGAAAAAAAAGAAATTAGAATTGAATTGATAAAATGAAGTATTATAGGATATTTAATTATTACTTTTTATTAAAAGAAAATTTCTAAAGAGGGACAATATATGCTATTTTTATAATTTAATTCCAAAGATCTTTTTTATATAATTTTAAAAATTTAATCTAGTTATATTTCTCTAAGTTATACATTATAATAGTCAAAAGTAAAGCTCAGTTAACAGTTAATTATCCTATTTATGAAATGTGTTCTTTATTCAAAAAATAAATCATTTGTATTTAAATATAAAATTAAATTAAATTTAATAAACTTTTTGGTTTTATATTTCCATGTTTACTCATTCATTTTATATATTAATAAATTAAAATCTTATTTATTTAAATTAATCAATTAATATATAATAATAAAAAACAATAAGGAAGTATGAGAATTTATAATTAATATTTCAATACTAAATATGATAATCTTAATTAATGATTTAAGAATTATTTTTTTAAAAAAACTAGTTTTCATGAGTTTCGAACTCTGATCAAAATTAAAATCCTCACGCGCATTTCATTTTAATTTATGACTAATAATAGCTTTCTATTATCTGTTTGATATTATATACGCTCTAAATATTATTTTCAATTCTATTATACCATGCTAATGTATTACAGCGCGAGTTTTAAAATATTATAGAGAAAAACTTGAAAATTAAGAGGAAGTCACTTAAGTGAAAAGCTGAAGAATAAACAGGATTTACATGCTACTACAATAAAACTATGAATTACTGCACAGTAAAACAAAGATTGTGCATAATTAAATTAAGAGATCATAAAATAGGCAAATTAAAAAAATTGAAATTACTTATCGAAGAAAATATAGTAAAACTAAGAAAAAAACAATATTAAACATTATTGATGAATTTGAAGCTACAAAGAATGAAGAAGAATAATTAAAGACAGTGGACATCATATTTATAAATAATTGACTGTTTAAATTATTAATTTTATTACTAATCACTTTATCTCTATTGATTTTATTCCTTAATTATAAATTGGATTAAACTAAATTTATAAATAAGAGGATAGATAACATGCAAAAAGAGAGGAGTATTGAAAACCAATTTTGGTCCGAGTAAAAAAGAAGCTATTGGGAAGAGTTCTACCAAGAGTGGAGACATAACTACATGTTACCAGGAAATTACATCTCAGACCATAATATTGAAACCTTCATAAAGCAAATTTAAGAACTATAGTTTAACTTAATTAGGCTAAACTACTTAATTTTGACCCCAATTTCTTAGAGAGAGAGAGCAAGGTATTGCATATATATGTAGAAGACAATAGGGAACATGAACTGGAAGTTGGATAATAGCAAGTACTGGAGATGACTGAGGACATCTTAATTCCAGTTTCTGTTTAGAATTAATAAAGAACTGCTAGAATTGGGTTATTTTTAAGATTGAGAAGTAAGAAAAAGTGTAAGAGGAGTATGCCCCAAAGAAAGTAGTGGAAAGTCTAGCAATACAAAAAATGATTTGAGGAACTTGAATGATTTGCATATAGAAACTTTGAATGGAGAGTTTGAAGTGAAGAGGATAGAAGCAAAACCAGACACATATCAAAGAAATAGACCCAAGGATTGTAGGATTATAGCTCTCCTAATTATAAATCATTTGGCACTTGAATTATCTGCTGAGCCGGTGTTCCATATATTGGGAAAAAAAATTGAATTCACATGTAAAGATATTGCATGATGTTAAATCTAGATGAGGCCTTTATGAAAATTTAAGTTTAAAGATCAGAATTCGTAACATAAGAAGGAAGAAATGCTGCGATTGTAAGAATAATAAAGTGATTCTGTGTAGTTGATAGTGATTCAAGAGAATGGATCATATAACAACACTCAGGCGACGCATCTAGATACTTGGGGTGAAATGCCTCTTGAAAACTTCAACAAACCTATTTAAAAAAGTAATTGAAATAAGCAAAAATAATAATTCAGTGAGCTTGGGGATGATATGACTGAAATTATATGATTATATGATTCCTGTTTGTTAAGAAGCTAGAATGAAGACAAAAATAGCAGCAAATAAAAACAGAAAGAGAGAGAATAAAACCATTACTCGGAGGCACTTAATTTTAAAGAAAAAGGTACTGCAATAATGAGTGAATTTGAAGGCAATACAGAAGAAGTGAAGAAGAAACGGCAATTTTGAACTAGAAATTGGATGTTAGGCATTCGAGTATCATTATAGAATAGATCGAATATTATATTCCTTAAAAGGCAATTATTTATTCCTTAATTTTATATTTACTACTAAAACTAATATTTAATTAAGAACACATTAAATTGCTATTATCACGAATGGTAAAAATAAATATAAAATTGTTTTAAATGGTCTTGTAGGCAATCTATAAGGCATTTTTTTCAAAGCAATTTTTTAAATATATTTAATAAAAACTATACTTTAAACCAATTACTCTATTGATTGAATTAATTTTACAACAAAATTATCAAATATTAAGCTTTAATATTTTAATAAACTCCAATGGGCTTTTCATATTATTAATCAATAATAATTTTTTAATCTATATCTAACATATAATTGTAATTATATTTTTATTTTAAAAAATATAAAAACTATATTATTATAATTATATAATTTAATTAGAAACAGTCAATATTAGCAATATTACTTGATAATAGTCGAGTCGATTTTAAGAGAAATTTAAAAGTAATCAAGATTATTTGATATTTTAATCATTAAAACATTCTCAACTCAAGGTATTATAATGCAATGTTATCTGAGTATTAAATATAGGGTTATTAAATTTTAATATTAAATATGGAATTTTTAATTTAGATATATATTACCCTTTTTTCTTTAAGCATCAGGACTTGGAGAAGAGAGCCAGCAGTACTTACTTTTTTTTTTGTACTAATTGCTCGCCTTTAGCGTGAGTTAAGCCAAGCACGTTGTATTGACAGTGCCAAGATGAGCCTCAAATTTTCACTTTTTTTCCTTCATCCTCATCTTCGTCATCAGCATCGTCTTCTTAAAAAGTCAGATAACATTACATTTTACTTGATATTATATAACTTTTTTTTATAAATTTAAACATAAAAATTATCAAGATTATAATTTATGGCACTACTCTAAATTCAAATGATCAAGAAGTTCGTCTATAAACCATCATGGCAAAAAGTTACGGGCTAAAAATCTTGAGACTGATGAGGTCTTACTGGAAACTTGCGATGAAACATAACTGCTCGCTAGTCAAGTGGAAAGTGAGCCCAATTCTTTAAAGTTTAGAATTGCAGAGTAAGTTAATATGGTTCAATGAGAACTTTTATTTTCTGCAGGATGTTTTCAAGTACCAGTTTTAAAATGCTAACATCTAGCAGTCAGTTGTACCTAAGAATTTGAAACACTTGTGTAATAGCTTAACTATAGCTGCAAAATTCAGTACTGGTTTGACTTAGTCTATATTAATACTCGTACCATATTTAAGCTTAAGCAATAAAACTAAATATTACTCATCATAAATAGACCTTAAATTTTGCTAATTTCTCTTTCTCATTTTGTAATTTGACCTAATTTCTCTACTAACCCAATAAGACCCCAACTATACCCTACATATCATAAAACTTATTAACATCATTATGGGGTTTTGGGGTTTTTATTCTGCAGATATTACTGTTACTATTATTAAATGTATAAAATAGCTCTAATCTTACAAATTAGGAATGAGTAGGTAAAGTCTGCTATTGTACTTGTTGTTGTTAATTAATTGATTGTGGTGGATTCATATAAACATATTAAGGCGCTTGCATAGAACTATTGTTATTGTATTTATCCATTTTAAATTTAGAGGTTTTATTTATATTTTGAATTTAAACTAGAGTCATACAAACTATGTAAATCGCTCCATAGAATGAAATTCGCCAATTAAATTATAAATAATAATAATAATTAATTGAAATGAGCGATTAAGCCGAAATATCCTACCAAATGTTATCATGTGATAGAGTGGTCAATTAAGCCTCTTTAAAAGAAGAATTAAAATGTAGAATTTGTTTTGGAGTGTTAAGGGATCCCCAAGAATGCAAAAACTGTGAAAATTGCTTTTGCTTGAGTTGCCTTGAAGAGTGGTTCAAATCTAATTATATATGCCCTATGAAATGCTCCTAAGAACCAGATTTCAAATCAAAGGCTCATAAGATTATCAGGAATATGCTCAGTGAATTAGTGATATGCTGCTAATTCCAAGAGTTTGGATGCTAAGCATAGATTTCTTATGATAAATTAGAAGATCATGAGAACTTTGAGTGTGAGTTTGAGATGCTAGAATTAACAATATTAACTTATCTACACGAATAATGAATCTAATTTATTATTAAATGCAATGCAAAAGAATAAGGTTGTGATGTGAGACTTAAACGCAAAGAAATGACAACACATAAAATAATTTGCACCTACATGCCAACATAATGTGACTTTTGCAAGCTCATGGTAAAACGTAAAGAAATTTAAGCACATTGGATGCATTGCGAAGAAGCAGAATTATCTTGTGAATTTTGTCATAGTGTGGTTAAAAGAAAAAGCTACCTGATTCATGTGAACGCTCTTTGTGAAGAATTTGTTATGAACTGCGGGAGATGCTCTGGTACATATAAGAGAAAATTCAGAGCGTTTCATGATTGCATTAGACATTTATAAAACTGCTAAAAGACTATGAGTGAAGACATCATAGTTTTAAAAGAGATGCTTATCACTAAAGATAAGAAGATAAAAGACCTTGAAAACAAGATGTTCCTTGAAATTAGAGAAATGAAACTTAAGATAGATCAAATATAGTCACAGGAATTTCCAAATAAATAAGACAATTTCATAACCCAAAACCATAACTAAAGTTCAAGTAGTTAGCTCGAGTTGGTAGACAAATCATTTTCATGGGATACTAATACTACCCTGAATTTTATTTGCAATAAAGAAGCCTTAAATACTGCCGATTTAAATCTAGAAAGGATTTTAAATGTCCCTTTCTAACAATCATTTGATGAGGTATTTCTGGCATTAATTCGATAATAAAATTTATATGATGCAAGGCATCTATACCAACTGACAATAAATTTGCAATCAGATAATTTACAGACTCAAGTTCTCCAACCAGTTTATTTGTTCATTGGTGTCGTATAATAAGATTTATACTCTAAATTGCAATCTCAAACTTACTCTTTTGACAGTATTTATTAGCAACTCGCAGAGAAATGTTTATTCTAGCAAGTGTTTAGCCAGCAATTTTAGCAATAATTTAAGTTTAAGGTTAGAGCTAAAACTAAGAAAATTTAATAAAGTAATATTGAAGAGAGTAAGGATTAAGTTTGTGATATGCAGACTATTGAAATTGAAGATACAAATAAAAATTCGAAGCTATATTGTAAAACATGTATATTAATCATTTTAAGAAGTAAAATTTTACAATAAAACTACATTTAATTTTAACAATAGTTTTAATACCCCTCAATTGACCCAGTATTGGTTTTCGGAATTTATAGTAAAACTAATTTAGAACTCAGCTATTTCAAAGACATTCAAGTTATTCTCAACTGATTAATTATTTTTTACTTTTTCATATAATGAAACATATTTACATTGCATATTTAAATTACAACATGCTATTTATGAATAATATAAATAAATATAAATTCAATTATACAATTTTAATTGTTAGTGAATATCAGATCATGCAAAATCAAAAGTAAGTGCATTTTTATAACATTTCAATTTTTTATATAATTTTATAAGTTATATAATATTTATTGAAATAGAAAAGGTAGTAAGAAAGTCAAAATGCTTAAGAAATTTCGAAGAATTGTTAATTTTGAAAAAGAAATTCAACCACTGCTCCAAAGTTCACAAAAATTGTTCTCAACAACTTATGAATTGAAATTAGTCCGATATTTAATTGTTACAAAAGAATGTTAAAATATAATTTGAATTATTTTTGAATAAAAGATGGAGGAAATGTGCTCTTAGACTTCTAAGGTGAAAATATAAATGAAAATATAAACTTATCAACATTAATTGGTGGAGATGGCACTCCTAACAATTTTAACAAATCAGATCACTATAAGAATTTGATATAAGCAATGAAACCCAAAATACTCATCAAGTTCATCAAGACAGCATAGTTACAAATTATTCAATACTAAATGAATCATTATTATCTTATATTTATAATTACCTTTATTTTTGCATAGGAAATGTTATCTTGCAATCACATGAGTTCATTGCAGCTGTTTGGTTGTCATGTTTAAATAATACAAGAAGAAAAAATCACTCTAATTGGGGTTATGTACAACCCTACAATCAAAATAATTACCATTATAGTTCTATAAATTATATTATTAATCTAGTATATTCAAAATGGGGAAATTGTAAAAATAAAATTCAAATTCAAATATTACTAATTCAAACTGCCTAAAATTTGCAAGGGGTTTAAATAGAATTTGATAAAGTAAGTACTCAAAAATGTCTGTATGAAATGGCCGTTACTATGCACCAACTTCAACAAAAAGTTTGAAAGTTCGAATCCTCCTTTGGAAATTCTTTTATTTTTAGTTCTAATATTATTTTTCATTTATTTTATAACAAAAATAAAAGAATTTCCAAAGGAGGATTCGAACTTTCAAACTTTTTGTTGAAGTTGGTGCATAGTAACGGCCATTTCATACAGACATTTTTGGATACTTACTATATCAAATTCTATTTAAACCCCTTGCAAATTTTAGGCAGTTTGAATTAGTAATATTTGAATTTGAATTTTATTTTTACAATTTCCCCATTTTGAATATACTAGATTAATATATACTATTTATGAATGAGTAAAAGAGCAGAACACATGCTAAAATTTTGGATGAAACATCTGTTTAACCAACTTGAATCAGAATTTACCCCTAAATTATTCAAGTATGACGTGCCCTCTTATGAATAAAATGACATTAGGAGATTTTAAATTACAGATATTAATTTTTTATACTTATCACAATTTATGCTAGAGATTCCTCTACTATAAGGAACTATTCGAGCTTTACACATAAATGTAAATTAATGAAATGTCTCTGAAGTTTGGATAGTATGTCCGCAAGCTGTTGCAAGATGTTCTTGCTAGTAGCAAAGCAAGATATTTACTAAGCAGACTCATAATAATAGAATGCAATGATAATCATAAATTATAATGTACTTTTTATTCAATAAATAATAAGGAATAATTATTTTGTTGAATGATGATGTGATATTTGATCATTCATTTGTGAAGGACAGTGCAAGGAACATTGATTATATGAAATCAAAACCTTTCAGAGATTTGTTGAACTAATTTGATAATATTCGTAGAAAATAGAACTAAAAGAGTATACTATCCAACTTAAGAAGGCGTAGTTTATATTTTATTTGAGTAACTAATTATAGTGTAATGAGCAACTATAATAATAGAACATATAATAAAGATACCATATAAGAACTAAGCTTTGGACCATTTATTTTGAAAATTTCTTCAATTAAAACTCCTCTAGAATCAGAATACAAAATTGCACTTGTGTTTGAGAAAAATCTCAAAAGAAAGCAAAAGTTAGATAAAAAGACTTTTACAAGGCTTTCTCGTAAACTAAATCGTAGATATGAAGAACAGAAAGGAAGAAACGACAAGTATATCATAATTAATAATATTAACGCTTTATTAGTTCATCTCATTTAAAATTTAACAATATTTCTAAGCTGTGGAATTTTTCAGATTCTTATTTGACTTTAAGCACTCGAACCCATTTACTCAGTTTGTTGATTATAATCAGTTAACAGACGTTAAGGCATCTGCAAGGTTAATGATGTTACAAGCCACAACTCCTGTCATGAAATAAAAGAAAGGGTCAATCCATTTAAATTCTTTTTTTATTTGACTTTTAATATCAAACCTTTATTAATGAATAAGGAGAAGAAAGTTTGGCAGTGAAGTAAACAATTTGGTAAAGTCGTCTACCAATGACAGCACCAAATTACATGGCTCATTTGCAATAGCAATAGATCCTTCTAAAGAAGAACAGATTGGTTTCGGTGGGACTCGCACTAGTCACTAAGTTTAATCGTCTTTCAGCGGCGTTAATTTAAGATAGTTAAATGAAGAAAAATCAGACGATGACAGTGGTACAGTAGAAGGCCAAGATGCACCTAATCTCGAACAAAAATCTCCTGGATCTCCTTAAACATCTAGCTCTTCATCTTCAGATGAATCTGACTAAGACTAGTCTAATGAAATTGAGTAGAACCCTTCTCTCAATATGATAAATGATTTTTTATCTCATCAACAGTCATTCTAAACTGTTGGACTAAATAGGACCATAGGCATTTAAAACATTTCTAAGGATTTTTAAAATCTATAAGTACAAAAATCAATATTTTTTGGAGTATCAATCTTAATACCAAATATTTTTAATTAGTTATTTTAGTAAATAATATTATATTAGGGTTTGTTTGAATAAGTAGTTTAAAATCAAATATTTACTCTCAATCTATAATACATTGAGAAAATAACTTCTACTAAATTGTTGTGAATATTTTTAAATCATTTTAGATTGACTTCTAAATTTAATTATCTTTTTAGTCTATTAATGCTTTCAAGTGGTTACAATGGGTAAGTCTTATCCATTCTAATTAAATTTCATATTAAGTATGGCAAACATTTTATAAAATTTTCTATTCCTCACATTCATAATTTGAAATTTTCTCACTTATTGATAAATATTCAATCTAATAAATTTCATTTAGCAAATGTAACTATATAACTGCTATTTGCTTTAATGAATTCAATATCAACTACATGCAATCAACATAATCTAACGTTACCTTTTCAGGCTTAATAACTCGAGCTTATTAGAGTCCCCAAAACCTTATTCATCCTTTTTAATTCTTAAAATTAAATCACTCAAAACGATAGTAAATCTAATCTTAAATTATTATTTCATACTTTTCAGTCTTATTCAGTCTCAGGACTAAAAAACTATACTCAAAAATATTCCACCAAATTAAAAGCAATGCTTTTTTTTTCTTTATAGATCTTTAAGATTCAAATTATTGTAAAAATTTTCAATTTAACCCTATCTAATTCATAATATAATAACCCTTATTAAATAGTTTATGAATGCGAGGACTGTTAAGCAACCAAGATGATAATTCTTAAAGTGACGAATCCTCTGGCAGAATTTCTTTCGATCGACCAGTGGATGAAGAATTGAAGTTTCAATAAGACATGAATGAGTACAAGCACAGCCTCTATGACATGGCCAATGATACCATTATAACGATATCCTCTATTCAAGAATTTGACAAGGAAAAGGATTGGTTGGCTAAGTAGGTGTGCTATACATCAGACGAGTCAGAGGGCAATAAAACTATTAAAGACTTAGCCACTAATATATAAGTTGGATTGCCCTCTCCAACTAATCATTAAAATATATGAAAATTTAAGTAAAAAAATTAAATGAATCAATAAAATGTTTTTTGTAGAATATGAAGGGTGATTCTGAAATTTTCCATAAACCCATCGAAGATGACTAATATTAATTGACAATTTCACATTCTTTTTCTTAAGGCGGTAAAAGAATTGTTTTTTATATTTTTTCTAGAATTGTAAAGAAAAGCAATGTATGGAAAAATGCAACTTTAAAAAGAATAATTAATATAAATTAGGTGTTAATTAAATTTAATTATTTTAATTAAAAATGTTTCTATTATTTTGATATTTTGTACCAATTATTTCAATTTATATTATGAATCAATTGCTGAAGACAGGAACAATTACTTAGAAGCCTAAACGAGCAAGTTTCAGAATTCATGATAACAGTTAAGCATTGCTACATCAGTCTAAAAACAGTAAGCGTCCAAGCATCAGAATTACCGTGATTCCTGATACTAACTTGAGCAACTTGGTGCCTCCAAGACGTTAGAGTATGCGAGTATCTACTGGCAAGCCAGGTGCATTAATGGGCATTAACACTTAACTAATGTTTGAAATTAGTCCTAGTACTACTTCAAAGCGACCAAGTTTTAGGTTAATGGAAAGCCAATACGATAACAGATCTAATGAAAGTCCTGGGCCTTTGCAAAGATACATTGGTATACAAGAAAAGGTGAAGGAGGAAGAAGAGAGTAGCGGAGATGAAGAAGAGCCAGTTTCCTCCAAAATGAGATAAAACTCTCAAATTTATTAGTAAAACGATAATGACTCTAACTAACTGCCTGTAATTGAAGAATTTAATGCTGATAATCTGTAAGAAACTTCTAAAAATTGATTATGAAAGAAATATATTTATCTTATAATATCTCATTAAGATTTTAACTGTTTAATCAAATCCTTATAAAATAAGTTGTAAAATTTTACGATAATTTAATTATAAATTTCATCTCTTTCCAATTTTTGAATAAGATGTTTTCAATATATGCAAATATAGATATAATAAATTATTAACGTGAATTATAAATTAATATTTAAGGGGGTGGATTATTTATAAATATTGAAATAATTCTAAAATTTAAAAAGAAAATATCTATCATCTAAAATATTGATCATAAAATGAAACTATAAAATCAATTCAATAAGATGAGGAGGATAGTCTAGCTCCAGCAGAGGTCTTTCGGTGCTCTTAAGAAACATCAATAAATATTGTTAATTAGCTTTATTAATTTTTAATAACCAGATAACCTAGACTTGCCTTATTTATTTGAGAACTAATACCATATAATAAAGACAAGAGAAAAAACAAATAGTAATATGCTGTAATAAATGAAACAGTTTCTAACTAATGATTCTTAAAACCTGTAACTAGGTTTCAAATACGCTTACCTGACTCTCTTGAAAGCCATTTCCTAAAAAGATTACGATCTAGTGGGAGGATGCTGTGAACAGTCAATGTACAAAGCATTCGCTTAAGGCATGGACTAGTTGAAAGTTAAGGGTTTTAACACAGAAATCATGAATGAACACAACCATAAAATGGAGTTAGAACTTGTAGATTTCCACAATTACTATGGTGCATCAATCGATAGAAATGAGAATAAAAAGAAAAGCATTAAGGAGTTCAACAATTTCTTAATGGATGTGCCAAACATCACGATGTACACAAGTGGAAGTGCACTTAGCAGTTTATAAAGTATGATTGGGATGGCTCAAAAAGGCAAAGGCAATAACCCATTGAAGATTTCAGGACTAACTATTGAAATGATAGTTAGATTCAAAACAAACTTCAAACTTAACATTTTGAATGAAAACAACGACAAGCTCATATAACCAAGATATTTCTTGATTTATTTTGTTAATCATAATATCAAATGATAAAGCAAGAGATGACGAACTTCATTTCGTGAAATTTGAAGGTGCTTATCCTGAATTTGAGTTCAGTCCAGATTCAATGAAAAAGAGCTTAACCACATTTAATTTTAGAGATTGGACTATTGTAGATTTTGATAATAAACTTTTAGGTAATCCACACATTTAATGATTGTAAAAGTTCTAGAATATGCAAAATTTTAATTTAATAATTACATTCAAACCTTTAAAATAATAACAAAAATATGTTATTAAATTATTTAAATGAATTGTATTTTATTATAAAAAAATTTGGTAATTATCCGTTTTAAACAATAAAAACCTATTTTGATTTATAACTCTTCAAAAATTTTAGTTTTAAATTTATCCAATTTTATTTTAATGCTTTAAATTGAAATTATGTTGGACCTTAAATTATCATCATTAATGATTAACAAAATTTTTAATTCTATTGCTATATGTTTTAAGTTGCCCTTTTTAATTTATCAAATTTTTATCCAAACAAATATCGCTTTATTCATTTCAAAGATTATTTGGGTTATAATTTAAATTTAAGATTCCTAAATGAATGAATCCAAATTTGATAGTATAAATAGTACTAGATATAAATTATTATAATATATACTTATTGTTAGCGAGATTTTAGCTGTTTTGTTTAATAGAAGCTATTATTTTACATTTCAGTTCAGTATGAGTTTTTGCTTTTAAGTTATTAAGGATTCTCCTTCCAAATTTTCTGTTATATACTATTAGATAATTTAAGATGAGTCTATTCGTTGGAAATATCGCAAGAAACGTGAGATAAGAAGACCTACACGAGGAATTCGACAAGATTGGCCCCTGCACTATCAACTTCAAGGTATAGATCAATTAACTAACTACTACATTTGAAATGGCACAAGTTTATGATGTGTTGTCTACTTTCTATACTACAAGTTGTGGTTGATGTTTGTTACATCGTCACGCAACATCTACCTCTTCTACATGATTATGAGTTATGAGTGGGGCGGGTACTAATATCTACAACTATAAACTTTACATCATTTTACTACTATACATTTGTCTACTACTTATTAAGTCGTCTCTCGACCAAGTTATGGGTTGATGTTTTAAAACTACTCTACAACACATATTCATTCAATCCTCATTCTAATGTACATTTTACTTAATTTGGAACAATTATAGGGATCATTCGCTTTCATCGAGTACAAGGAAGAGCGTGATGGTGAGGAAGCTATCAACGAGTTGAACAACAAGGACTTCGGAGGCCAGAAAATTGGCATCGAGTGGTCCAAGAGATCAGGAAAGTTTGACTCCAAATCAGGCGGCAACAGCAGAGGTAGATCGTAAGTTGAAATACTATTATAAAATACTACTCTATTTGAATTTACAGTGGCTAGAGATTCTAAATTAATTTATTTGCATTTCTCAAATGCTATTTTTTCAAAATTAAGAATTTTTCATCAGGCTTATTACAAACTAACTTATTACTTGAACGAAAAAATACTTAACTAACATTTTTATAGAAGAAGAGATGACTCTAGAGACAGAGGCAGAGACGGTGACAGAAGAGTAGGTACTGGCAACAAAGATTGCTATAACTGTGGTAAACCAGGTCACTTCGCTCGTGACTGCAGAGCCCCAAGAAGAAACAGATCTAGAAGCAGATCTGGCGGCAGAGGCGGAAGAGGCGGCTTCAGAGGCGGTGACAGAAGAGATAACTACAGAAGAAGAGACGACTCCAGAGACAGAAGAAGACACGACTCTAGAGATAGAAGAAGAGACGACTCAAGAGACAGAAGAGGCGGTGGCAGAGATAGAGATGATTCTAGAGATAGAAACAGAAGAAGATCTAGCTCACCCAGAAGAAGATCCCCTGTTGAGAGAAGAAGCAACTCTCCAAGAGTTTCACCAAGAAGATCTCCAAAGGATGTCGGTAACGGTGATGTCAGAAGAAACGAAAGCCCAGAGAGAGATTGAACTCTAAGGAAAGGCTTAAGTTCAAGGCTTGAGAGGATTTAAAAATTAACAATATACCACTCCAAAAGTATATATTAACTTTAACACCTAATTAACATCTACCATAAAATTTTACAATATTTTGACTCTTTGTACAAATTATTCTTATACTATTAATATTAAAATTTGTAATTTTAATTAATCAGAAGTTCGCTTTTAATACCTTTATTATGCCATTTTCTTTAATAGTTACAATCAATTGTTCGTTTGATGGGCAAATTTAGTTCAGTTAAAAAGCACCAAGAGTTTTAACAGTTTTAGTTCCATCTATATGAATTGTTTAGTCAGTTTGATTTTGATTGTCACTTGCAATAATGTACTTATCATATTACTCCATTCCATAAAGGAAAGTCAAAATTTTTGGATTCTAGGCAGTTTAATCACTTATTGTAAGGAGACTTAAGAAAGATAGTTTTCCTCTGTTTTTAAGTTATTTGAAAACGTTAAAATTTGGAAGTTGCTATTCAAAAGCTAGATAAATGTTCCTATTAAAGTCCATTAAACATATATAACCTCTGCTAGAGGCTATTTGAACTACACTTGTTGGAGTCTACCCACTCAAAATTATCTTTGAGCTGTTTTGCAATTAAGCGTTATATATCATAGTGTCTTATCTTGTCCCTAAAATTAAAAATGCGTTGCTTTCATTGTAATTGTCAAAGCATTAGATTTAACTTGAGGACCCAATGCTTTACTGATTTATTTGCTGGAGAAAGCTAATTGTCTTTTGCTGCCTATCTAATTTCCATACACCCACAAAATTTTCTGACTTCGTATCAAGAGTAAATAGTATATCGTTGACTTTATCACATTTTATTTACTCATATTGGGTTTAAACACTGCTTTGTGTAGTTTGACTCCCTGTTATAAATCTCATTTGTCTTAAAGGTTGTTGCAAATTTTACTCAAAAACTATGACACTATCTTATTCCTGTAGCTATTAAGACTAACTCAAGGAGAGTACTTAATAGCACATTAAATTAGTTTGGGTTTGATTGAGAACTTTCCCTGTAAAAATGTCTAAAATGATGAATGCAAACTAATTGTTGACAGTCGCATGTAAAATAAGTGAATGAAGATGTAAACAACAAGCATTAATTGTCATGTGTTAATTTAATACTTAGCAAAGATCTATTGTTTATTTGTTCTCAACTAAGTGAGAATTTCTACACCTTGCTCCAAAAGTACAATTACCTTGTGGATCAGCAGTCACTTTATTACATAAAAATTTCTCTATAAAAATTTAAGATTAAACTATGCTTACCGCCTGAAAGATCAGAAGAACCTGCCATTCC
The DNA here is from genome assembly GCA_000711775.1 of Oxytricha trifallax. Classification (NCBI taxonomy): domain Eukaryota; phylum Ciliophora; class Spirotrichea; order Sporadotrichida; family Oxytrichidae; genus Oxytricha; species Oxytricha trifallax. The sequence goes on from ARYC01017027.1 coordinate 226,475, forward strand.
TTATACAGAACCTCCTATTGCTTAATCCCTAGGGTGCGTGAATCTACAATTTTGCATTGTACAAGTATCTCCTTTATTGCAAGGCTTAGAAAACCTTTTGTTTTGATCTTATTGCTAAAATTGGTCTTGAGGTTGCTGAGATCCACCAAAACTGCCAAATCCTGGACTATTTCCAATGCTAGAAGATCTTACTTAAGGATTCCCAAAAGGAGCTTGACTTGGTTAACCAGGGTTTTAGACTTAAGAAGCTAAAATAAATAATTAATTAATTAGATATATTTACCGTCATGAGAATAGGTGCAACTAGCTCCTTTGTTGCATTAGTTTTTTAGGAAATATGTGCAAATCCTTTTTCCTTAAGGTCCTCCACCTCCAGACATACTTACGCTCCTCATTTTATTAAGTTAAATAATTATACTTCTCAATAATATATTTTCAATTATTGTAGAAATACATTTGAATTTGGAAAATTAATTAAAATTAAATTAATAATAAATCAAAATCGTGGCAATTAAAGTTGACTAAATTAAACAATCTTGGGCTCATTCGATAGAGAATTCAAAATTAGCTGGATTTTACTATTTACGGTACTATTTTATCGCATCCCTGGAGCGAGTTAACTTGAGCTTCTTAATTCATTTAATTTACCTCACATTAAAGTCAAGTTAACTCGCTCCTGGAATGCAATAAAATATTACCGCCAATAATAAAGTCCATCTAATTTTGAATTTTATCAAATGAGCCCTAGATCGTTTAAATTGGCCAGCTTTAACTGCCACGATTTTGATTTATTATAAATTTAATTTTAATTAATTTTCTAAATTCAAATGTATTTCTACAATAATGAATGATCTTTTCTTCAAATATGAACATATATTATATTATTTATTTTGTATATTTGATGATTAGCATTAGACTACGATATATTAATAATTTAATCGAACACACTTCAGATCATCATTTATGATGAAATTTAGGATTCGCTAGTTAATTACTATAATGTTTAATTTTGACTAGTTTGTTTTCTTTGCTACTTTTTTGCAGATAACTACCTTTTCCCCCTTTACATTTATTAATAACTATTCCTATTTATATGATCAGATTATTGCAATAACGAATCTCTAGCAGTTTAGTATTGCTAGTATTACTCATCATGCATCAAACTACTTCTCTGCAGTTCTTTCTAAGAATATTAACTGTCCCTGAAATTATTCATACCGTAGTTTGCAGAATTTTATTAGACCATATAGTTTAGTTACTCTTACTATTGTTACTATTACTCTTGCTTATCTTAAGAAGCTTGTTTCTACAGAGCTTTGCGTTACTCCAATTTGTAAATTAGGTACACCACTGAAATCGAAATAAAGATTAAGCTGTAAGACACTATGAAAGTTATGAACACAGCACATCATATCTCATGGATTTCTTAATGGTGATGGGATTATAACACATCGGTTAGATTTATTAGTTAATTCAGAGAATTTTAAGCAAGCATTTATTTATGATACAATTAATTGTCTTCTTAGTAAGTTCCACAAAAGTCCATGTTATTCAGATTATTATAATTATAATCAAATTAAATCATTTTTAATTATTTATCTAAACTTTAATATTTGATTAAAATGTTTAAATTACATCAAATAAAAGATTAATGAGCTAAAATTACTGTATGTGTGACTATATATGGTTCAGTTCCTGTATTCAATTTAATTAATAGTCACAATCATCTCTGATTACTCCCTGAGTTTATCTAACTAATATATTATTTAGAAATATAAAAGAAGTTTTGTCTTGTAGAGCTGATGGTAGATCCCAATGAAAGTAAAACATAATTAATGTGCAAGCAAAGTGTCAATGACTGCATTGTAAAATTAAATATATATAAATAAAGTCTTTTCACTTAATCAATAGTGCCCTTAGGAAGAATTCTTGACCATGACAAAGACATTCTAAAATGTTTAAGACCTAGATTAGCAATCATTTGTAGTGATTTTAATATAATTCATAAAGCAAAGTCGTCTGGGAAATCTCTTACTTTAATTGTTTAAAATCTTCTCTAGGACTTGGGAAAGAGACTTGTTGTGGAAGTGTATATTCTACTTTATTTGAAATGACATCTAATAATAAGTTCTCAATTGATTGAATGAATTTATCATAAATTTTATCCTTAATCATTCTTTGTTTCACTATGTCTGAAACTCCACCAAGAATGGCAAGCACTGTTAACTAATTAAAATCATAAAGAGATACTTCCTTTCCTGATTTGCTGATTGAATCAACGCTTCCATATTAAGTTTAAGCTGCAGGACCTGAAATCATATAGTGATGCCACACTGTGGCGATTGGCTTATTAGTTAAAAATACACCTGCAATAGATGAAATATCAATTAACTCATTCCCTTCAGCATTAACATCATCAAAACCCCTTTAGTTGTTTTGTATCTGTTTTGATATTTATGGACTTTGTTGGGATTAGGGTATTTTATTTAAGGGGAGAAAATTTCCACGCCTTCGGATATTTTCTGTATCCAAATTTTGTTATGCAATTAAGGGGAAAGTGTCTTGCCCCTACTGAAATTTCCTGAACCATAAATTAAATTTTTTATTTAAATCAATTTTTAGAAATCTAAATCAACATCTATGAACAAATTTGCTTATTTAAATCTCAATTAACTCTCATATCTCTAGAAATATTCAATTTATTGACAAAAATTACATTAATTTTAATTAAAACAATAAGATTTTTAATTAGCAATGAGTCATGGAATATTTGTAAATCATGAATTTATATTTTAAAGTAGGTTGCTTAATATAACGGGAAAAATATTGAATATATATATATAATATGTTTCTTCTATAATTATTTGCAAATAAAAGATATTATAATTTTTGGGTAAGGAAACTAACCCCCACCCATTTGATAAAATTAATATTTTCATCAAATATAGCAATTTTAGTAAATTTAAAGTAACATATTAATAATATGAAAATATTCAAGTTTTATCTATGAGTAATCCAACATATCATTTGTTCGAATTTAATTCCCAAAAAATAAAATTACTATAATTTTAAATAAATAATTTAAAATGATAATAAATCTTAAAACCAAAATATAATTATTTAAAAGCATAATTCAATTCCCCAACAACACATTTCATTCAAAACATATCTCATACTACTGAAGGGTTTTTGGTCTTCTTATTTGATATTATAATAATTGTTAATAATAGAGTACATTTTTAATTAAGTTGAAATGATTTAATGAAATTAGGTTTGATTTTGAGTTAAATTAATCAATCATTCTTGAAACTCAAGAAATTTAGCTTCTTTCTTTTCTAAACTTTTGAGTGTTTCAAAGACTGGATTGTAGTAATCTCCATTAATTTGTTGTGTTTTCACAAATTAACTGTACCAGAAGGCGGAATCCTTTAGGTATCTTGCTTGATTATTCTTGTAGTCTACATATGTCATACCGAATCTCACACTGTAACCATCAGCCCATTCAAAGTTATCCATAAGTGACCATGCGAAATAAGCTGTAACTTTTACGCCATCTAGTGTTACGGCATCCTTGACATTAAGCAATAAATGATAAGTTAAAAAAGGCGGTAAAATTCATCTAATTATAATTCTGTAAGTATCCCTTGTAATAGTTTACTCTAAAGACATCATGAACAGCATCAGCAATCAAAACCCCTTTAATAGTCTGATTAATTTTTTATTGTTCAATTTATACAAATATTGCATTCTTTCTTAGAATTTAATAGAGTTTCGTATGAAATTAAATGCTGGTTTATGAAAGTAATTTAAGCGATTATATTTTATATTTTTCACACAAACATAAAAGCTTTGAGTCATATTAAAGTTCTCTAAATTTTATCTTTATATTTTGGTTATAGATCTTTTTAACATTTTATAATTTATTAGCTTGATTTGATTATGGTTCTATAAGTAGATCCTTCAAACTTTCATAACGTTTTATTAAATTATTTTGTGTGATTTTTTACAAAATATATTTCTTAATAACTCAATAGACTTAGAATAAATACCATAATTTAAATTTCATGAAAATTTCAAGGCATATAAAGAAAGTTAAAGTCTATGAATAATGTATTGAATAGAATAAAAAATCTCAAGATTTATAGCGTAAAATTATGCTAAAATATTTTTGCTTTTACTAGGCATCACAAGGTTAGTTTTATTTAAAACTATTTATTTCTATAATTGGTTTATTCTGGCCAACTCAGTTATGAAACTTTATTTATAATTGCTTTACAAGAAATATGAAAAAACTTTAAGACTAATGAAATTAAGTCAACTTAATCACTAACTACCCAGTAATCTCTCTGTGGCAAATCTATATAATGATACTATGAATCTATAGAATTTTAAATAAATTATTTTTTTTTCCTTACAAATAGTTTTTGAGATTGCTGTGTATGTCTGACCAGTAATTGCTGTATGTTACAAAAACTTGCAACTTCCAGCCTTAAAAATCATCATTTGGGACTTAAAAGACAAGTCTGTATAAAAATTTCTTCAATCTATTAATAATTAGCTCAGGGTTTCAGATGTTGCAATTTACCTTATGTCAACTTTACTATCTTTATTAAAGGCCAAAGAAAAATCACAATGGTTGTTTTCTATTCTCTTAATCTCGGTACTTTATTGAAGTAATAAAGAACATCAAAAGAAACGCTATTCTACAAAGTGATAATAGTGACGACTTAAAATCTAGGGACTACAGCAGGTGAGGAAACATCTATGATATATTTTTTGGAAAATAGAGAATTATAAAAATTAGATTAACAATATTTTAAATAATAAAAATGTCTGATCAGAATATGCAGTGCCACTCACAAATGATGTAAGTACAAAAAACATATCTGAAATTCTTATATTTTTTAGGTTGTACTTGGTAAGAGTGGTGGTGGCAGAAGACAAAGAATTCACAAGAGGCTGCAACGACAAGGTAAAGAGAGCCTAATACTAATCTGAATACGACGAAGTTCAATGCATTGGAAGAGATGATACTGATTTTTAAGATTTCCATTTTCATTTGCTTTTAAAACTATTGTTATTATTGTTAATCTAATTGTAATAATTCTCTATTTTCCAAAAAATATATCATAATTATCATGGACCGGTTTTTTCTCCTGAGCTAAAATTAAGTTATTGCTAGTCATGTAAATGTGATGCTTGTTGACCATTTGTTTAAGATACTTTGGATAATGGTAGAACCTAGGTAGTTAGCATCAGTGCTTTGACTTAACCTCCTCTTTGGTTCTGTTAAAAGTTTTCTTGATCTTCGTACCTTTCATGACTCTCAACTAAAGTTAATAATAATATATTCAAATGTTTAGTTGATCAATAAATACTAAATAAAATAATGAAAAATTGTGGGGTTTTGAAATACTCAACTTGTTTTCATCTGGGACACTTACTCCATTTTCAAAAATGCAGATACTTTGCTTTTTGTTTGGAGAGCTGTATCTCTAATCTATCCAATTAAGCAGTCCTCTTAAGCCTTCTGGGTAAACATAAAGCCAGCCTGATTCTGATTTTGGTCCGATTAAGTGTCCAGAAGCATTAAAAAGCAAATTTATAATCTATAATAAATTAATGATTTTTTGCTAGGTAGTAAGTTTTGGAATATAATCTTAAACATAAATTAAAATAAAATTTTGATTGTAGACATTGCCAGCAACTTAAGAATCAGAACCCCAATCTTTCTTTTCAATTGTAGTGTCGAATTTCAAATAAGATGAAGTGTAGTGATTTAATCCAATAAAGTCATAACTGCCTTAGATCAACTTTACTTATTCATCAGTGAATTTAGGAAGTCTATCTCCAACATTTTAAACCATGACATCTGGGTATTTTCCAAATACTATTGGATCCATATACCAACCAAAAGCAAATTGCACAGACACATCAATTGCTTTGAAGTCATCTGGGTTGGATGAGTTAAATGGTGCACCGTAGTTTGTGTTTAGTGTCCATCCAATTTATCCTCCTTGGTCTTTTTGATATTTATCTCTGTAAGTCTTGACAGCTGTTCCATGAGCTAAAATTATTTATTTCTTTCTTTAACATGTATTTCCACCTCCACCAACTGAGTCACAATAATATTAAAACTGAGTGCATCTACCTGGAGCATTTCCTCCAGTTCCATATCCAAGCCAAGTAAAAGTCCATGGTTCATTGAATGTCAGCCATCTTTTAACTTTAGAACCAAAAGTCTTGAAGCAGAAATCTGCATAGTCGTTGAACTATCCAATTATAAATATGTAAGTTAACAATAATTTTTTTTAAAAACATTTATATCTTAGTTCCTAACCAGGCTCCAGTATCAGTTTTGTCAATTATTTCAAAGATCCCAATGGAAAAGAGTAACCCATGGTTATATTCCATGTGCAGAATTTACATTAAATTGTAAAAGTCGACTCCTTCTTAGTTTACTTAATCAATAAGTTTAAGTAATCATTTTGACGTCTTGTTCATATTTGTGATAAAAATCATCAGCAACTGTATAAAATTATCAATAAAATCTTGAATTTTATTAGATTTAAAAATTAAACTGTTCCATCATCACCATTTTAGATTCTTCCCTTTATGGCACACAGGTCATCCCAAATGCTGGGACCTCTGCCATTAGTATTTGATGCTCCCTCTACTTAGAAAGAGGCAGTAGCTGAACCAAAAGCAAATAAAAAAATCATGCATTTCATACTATAAATCTCTAAGTCTACAAGAAGTAAAATCTTTTCTTTATCTATATATACAATAGCTTTTAAAGGTGTTATTCCCTTTAAACCATTGAAAAATCAATTAAAAATATAAAAAGAAGAGATGCTTCACAATTTAGTCGAATAACTTGCCGTAGTTTTTAATTTTATAAGAATTATAAGTGATTTTTTTTTGTAAGCTTGCCTATTTTCCTTTAGGATTATAAAATATCAGATCGTCATGGATTTTACAGAAATTTAAAAGATATAATCTCATCATAAATTTTAAACAAGTAATTTGAATTGACAAAATGCACTGTTACTGCTTTAGTTTCAAATTTCAGATAAAGAGAGACTTCTTAATAATATATTGATCTATATATTAGCATTTGATGATAGAGTAGAAGTAGTTTTTTGTATTTGTTCTATTTCATATTGATTTTTTAAGGCTTCACTGTCGAAGAAAGGCATGAATATATTATCAACTAAATTCAGTTTTTATTTCTAAATCATTTATTAGGAGATTAATATTTATTTAGAAAAATTATTGTTAAATTAATTTAATTTCATATTTGAAGAAATAAATTAATTAAATTGAATCTGATAACCTTATTAAATTTAAATCAAAATATTATAATTAAAATGCAAAAAACTCTTGCAAAAAAACTAATTACCCATTTAATCTCTAGGTAAATCAGCATGCAAAAGCATCATCTATTCGTAAAGTGCCCCTCCATTTTCGTTTATTTATAAGAGCATCTTGGTTTCTAGGTTTTTCCATTTTTATATTAACTCCAATTCATTTGAGTATTTAGTTTGAAGCACATCGACTAAACCATAGACAGCCCAAAAAACTTAAGCATTTTCACTGACTGAGGCCTTCTTTTAGGCAGGCTCAACGTGATGATGAACGTGCATTTGAGGTAAGAGTCCTTCAAATTCTGGATGCGCTAGTGAGAAGCTCTCATAAGTGTGAATCTTCTTTGAGATAATCTCAAGAGCCTCTTCTTTCGAGTAAATCATTTCAGTGTTGTTATCTCCATTTAGAGTTTTAGCAAGCATAGCAAGATGTATGGCTTCATTAGAAGCAGAAGTATATCTGTTTGGTTAGCCTGATGGCATGCCTGTTTTCTCATCAATCCTTTACCCTTCAAGAGTCAACCCAGTTTACAACATAAAATAAATAATTAAACGAGTTTTGTGGTCGAAGGCGATTTCTTTGAAGAACTTGGCTTCTTAAGAAATGACTTTCTGTAAATAATCTTCTCTGACTTGAAGGTTATTCATCAAATCAGATTTTGTGTAGGATCCTGTAAATCTACAAGATTAATCCGCAAAAGCTACTGTGGTTAACAGCAACGCGCAAGCTAAGATTCTCATATAATATTAATTAATAATAATATCTATAATGCCATATCAAAAATAGAGGAGTATGAGAATAATTAAGATATTTTAGCTATAAATTTTAATAATATTTGATTACAAAGTTAATATTTTAAAAATTTAATTCAAAAATTAGAATGATAAAAAATAATTTATAATTTTATTTTTAAAAACTATCTAAATAATTTTTATCTCTTCTTCAAAATTTAGGCATATAATTAATATTAAATAAATCGACCCTAATATTAAAATTTATATGATTTTCTTATTATACTTAATATCTACCTTTTAAATTATTACTTCTCCTTATTCATCTAAGATATGAATATTATTTTGAAAATAAAAAATTATCAGATAATAAATTGACACAGAATATAGATTTAATATATTTTATTTTAAGCAATAATTAAAAATTGTTTTTTATATTAATATATGGTTTTAAATTGTATAGTGTTTTTAAGGGGTTAATAATGTGAAGGAATAATTTATAAGCTATTGAGGTTGGAAAATGTAAAAAGATAAAAATTGGTTAATCAATTACAGTTTAAATTTTATATGTAAAAAAAAATTAATTCAGTATTGAATAATAAGTTCTAATGGACTTTTAAATTTAAATTTTCTATTATTTTTGAATTAGACTATTCTATAGGTTTTCCAAATGGCATCAGATCCCAAAACTTTCATCCTGATTGTATTCCCACAATATGCCAATTTATTTGATAATAATTTATGCAAGGGTTTTAATTGATATCTTTATTACTTATCGATATAATTATTTTTCAATAATTTTAGGGTTTTTGGATGGAATTGAAATTTATTGGTGAATACAATTTATATTCTATTTTAGTCATCTCAAATATATTTATTTAATTCTAATGTCAAATTTATCAAACTTGCTTAAATGGAATCATTTTATTAAAGTAAGTTTTGAAAAATATATATGTTAATAATAATCTTAGAATAATAGATAAAAATATTAAACATAATTTGTTTTTCAAGTCACAAAGAAATAAAATTTATCCAAATTTTATTTTATAACCCTAATTTAATTAATTTGCGGAAACTTTTTTATAAAATTTATATTCATGTTTTATATTTTCATTTATATAATCATAGTATTTCTATATTAACTTAAATAAAAATTATAAATATATTAATTAAAAATGGGAAAACACGATAAAGAAAGAAAACGATCCAGGTAAAGGGATGACTCTTAAGGAGACAGAAGAGACAAGAGATAATGTAGATCTATTTCTAAGGATTCTTGGGGATCAAATAAAAATGATAGAGATACCAAATATATTGATAAAAAGCACACATCGAAAAGAGAGTAAGATTATAAAAATCATTATAATTACTATAGTAGGAGGGATTCATCATCGTAATCAGACAGGCGTCATAAAAGGTCAAGATCAAGAGATAGAAATGAGAGAAAATATAGAGACGACAAGGGATATAAAAGAGATGATCGAAATAGGAGAGATAATAGGGACTATAAATAAGGAGACAGCAGTAGTAATGCCAAAGCTATGACTAGAGAAGAAATGATTAGACTAGAGCAAGAAAAAAGACGCAAAGATAGAGATGGCAAGAGTGCAGGAGCAACTGCGGGTGTTGATAAATCAAGTAGAGACACTTACTGGAACAGACATAAAAGCGATAGTTTCGATTCTTATAAGTCACCTGAAAGGGTGGGTGGCGATAAATCAGATTATAAGAGAGATGATAAACTAAAATCAACAAAGCATAATGATTCCTCAAAAACAACTTCTTAATAACCACCATAATAGCAAAGCAAGGTAGTTTAAGCCAAAGATTTAGAGGAAATTGACGAGTAAGATATCGCAAGTATGTTTGGGTTTGCTGGCTTTGACACAACCAAGGGCAAAGATCATCAGGATTAAGCTGAAGAAGCTGTATATAAATAATTTATTATGAAGAGAGACCATAGACAATTTATGAATAAAAAACCTGGAGTAAGTAAGTAGTCTGTTATGCAACCTTCCCCATTTATGTGAAAATATTCTTTAAATTCATGAGGAATTATTATCAGCTTAATTAATTTCATTAATTCATTGATAAATAGAGGTATAATTTTTGTAAGAAATATTAAGGCGTAGCAAATATTCAGTAAATTTAATACAATTCTCCCACTATTATTAAGCTTTATTATATTCAAAAATATTAGCATGTTTTCAGATAGAGGAAACGGAGGTGCTGGGCAGGGGTCTCATTTCTAACAGAATAACAACGACAATTTCTACTAAAATTAGTAAAATAGCTACAACAACAGCCAAGGCAATAATAAAAGCTTCTATTCTTGAAACTTTTAAAGAAATTATAGCAACGACTATGGCAATAATAATAATAGCAACAATGCGGAATAAACCAATAATTTCTCAAGTGGCATGTCTCAAAGATCAAATAACTACAACCAGAAAAGGTATGGGCAATATAACAGTTTTAAGGGTGGTGGCGGAGGTTAAAGATTTAATAATTATGGAGGAGCTCAATAAGATCGATTTAATGGAAACAATAATTAAAACAGCAATTTTAACAATAATTAACAAGCATTCTCGCCATTCAAGAGTAATAACCCAGCCTATCAAGAAATTAGTGCCATTCAGACAGGTAACAATAATAACTAAAAGGAAGCTTTATCTCACAATGAAAATTAAGCAACTTCGAATTAGTTTTACAATCCTTTCAATCATAGTATTCCATCTATAAAATAGAAGCCACCCTAGTCTCATGCTGAATACAGTTAGTAAGTGAAGAAATCAAAAATTTTTGTTCCTGTTACATTGAAAATGGTCCAAGAATGTGGGGCAAGACATGATGATGTATGTGAATTTGACGGTGATGTTATTTGTAATATTGTAGTTTTGGGGAGATTAATTCAAAAAAGAACTGAGCCTTAAAGAACTTAATTTGAAATCAATGATACCACAAGCAGTTTCAGAATCCTTTTTTATCATAAAAGTGAGTCGGAGCAACCAGAAATGATTAGAAAATTAAATGCCAAGCCATTGCAAGATTACGTGAAGATTTTTGGCTAGATTTAGGTATTTAAAGATTAGAAAGCTATTATTGGTGCATTTATAAGGCAAGTTAACAGTTCAGATGAAATAACAAATCATTTCTTGTCTGTATTTACGTCCCATTAAATCAGGAAAAATGGAGCACTTAAACCAAGTGACTTAGGCATAGAACCTGCTCCTAGGGTATACTCATAAGGTGGGTAGAGTACTGCATACAATAGCAATTAAGTAAGTAATGATTAACAAATGTGGACTAATAGCTAAAACAGAAAAGAGAGTTACTTTGAGTAAAAATGCAACTACTAGAACAAAGGTCAATCCCCAATTAATAAACAAGAATATCAGAGTAATAGATAGTACAGTGGGAATAATTATCATTCTAACCAAAATAGCAGCAACAGTGGAGGAGGATATAATTATAGCTAATACACTAAGAATTAGTAGTTTTAGTAATCTTAAAATTCTGGTACACCTCGAACTTTCAATAATATTTTGAGCAACAGCTATAACAAAGATACCTAATCAAATTAGAATAGAGTTTTCAATGACTCCTATAGCAACAATTAGTCAACTTATTGCTCAAATAAAAATTCTCCACACTTCGGTCCATCATCTGGTTAGGACATTATGAAGCCATAAAATCATATGTAGCCACCATAATTTAACTGAACAAGAGAAGAATACCAAAAAGATGAAGAGACAAAGTACTTGATATTTAGCTTAATAAAGAAACTGGCTGATAAACATAACAATGGAAATTCTTAAAATACAACATAAAGGCAAGTTAAATATGATGATTTGGTGTTTATGAGTTCTAGTATATGTGATTAGATCAAGCTTGAAGAAATGTTACAGAAATTGGTTAAGATACAATAGATTAGAGTTTCAAAAGATGATAATGGGCAGAAAGTTATCTTTATTGTTTGAGTAATTTAAATAATTTCATAATTCATTTATTTCCAACATCAAATTTAACATGTTGACTTTTAAATTTGGACAAAAGAATAGTTATTAATAACAAATTGATTAGATATAACTTCTCTCAAAGTTAGTTGAGAATATCATTTTCCACTTCCCCTTCACTAAGTAAATTGTAGTCATCGTCTTTATTAATTGAGTCTGTCTAAAGCCTATTGTGCACTTTATAAAGTTCCTGTTCATTCAATACTCTTATCTGCATATCACTTGAAATATCATTGAACTTATTCACACTTCCATCTTCTAATCCAAAATTTTGCTGCTGTTACTATTGTTGCAAGTTATTAGCATTTGCACTATCTGCTTCCTCCTCTTCATCATAGTAATATTCCTCTTCTCTATCTATATTGATATCGTTATCATTGAATTGCTGAGTAATTTGATGGTTTGAGTTTAAGATGCTGCCTTTCTGATTCGATTACATTATTCCTGAAGAAGCTAAATTACTATTTGCTGCAGTGTATTATGATGGGCCTGTCCCCAAACTTTATCTTCCGCTATTAAAACCAAAATTATATGTAATTATAAGATAAACCTCCATGAGAGATGTTTTTGAAGTTAGCATTACCTTTCATGCTGTTGTTATAATTGTTGGTATTGACATACTCTAATTCATCTTATTCAGTCAGTACAACTTATTGTTATAAACCAGTATCATCATTGTTTTCTTAATGAAATTGATTGATACCTTCTTCATCTGCCTAAGCATCGCACATCATAATCTTGAACACTCTTCCATTAGAAACTAAAATAAAATATTAGAGTCTTAGAAATAGAGTTCCTCACTTGGATCAGTTATCTTTTCAAGTAGTGGCTATAGAGCTTGTTCAATACCATCATATTTATTATTGTCACTAGCACTGTCTTGTCTACTATGCGAGCTTATTCTATGAATTGGGCTCTTAATCAAGTCATTTTGTTGAATCGCATTAAGAGAATTGCTTCTGGCAGATATCATATTTTCTCCATCATGAATATTCTTTTAAGACTGACATTATGAAAGTGTTGATGACTTAAGCATTAAATCTTTCTAAGTCATCATATTTGCAAAGTCTTATTTTAATTAGTCAATCACTGAAAGTAACTCTTCTTGCCTGACCTTAAATTCTTCTCTCTCTTTTTCAATCAATACTTTACAAGGCAAGCAATAACCAGAGGGAGATTGAATTGGGCTTTTTATCTATAAATTTTCTAAAATAGCTTCAGACGGTTATTTTGACATTTGAGATTAGCCTTTCTAGTTTCCATACTTAGAGCTTGATTCGTTTTTGAAAATATCTAAATCGTGAATATCTAAGTCTGCAGTCATGAATGATACCTAAGAATTATCAAATAGATTGTTGTTATGAAGTAGATAAGCTCTTTAGTCATTAAGCTTTTGATTGAGAGATTTCCCATACCCTACAAATTCATCAAGCTTCGTACTTTATTGAGAAATGACATCAACAAGCATTTGTTTATGCATTTATATCAATTCCTGTTGATCTGATATTTACTCCTTCAAATATTAGTTTTCTCTTTGTATGTGATCCACCACTTCTTTTAGCATTTTATTATGAGATAGTGATAGCATATTAGGATAAGAGTCTAAAATAGCCTCTTCTTTTGGATTGAATATCAGAAGTGATTCTGATCCACCGTTTGAAGCAATAAGTTAAGGGTTGATGTGTCTACTTTGTTAGGACTACCTTAAAGTTGGATTGATCATATCCTAATCTTATATAGGCTTCATATTGTAAATTTTATTACTTCTGTCTGTTTTTTACTGTGGTACTTGAATTTACTATGTTTTTAAATTAAATTGCGAGTCACTCTTTTGCATTTATTATAGCTTTTCCTATTCAATTAACTGACTTTTATCTTTAAATTCAGCACCAGGTTCGAAAAACAGTGAATTCTATAACTTTGACAAATATGAAAGATCTTTATCTGATTCATTATTTTATAGATGCTATAATTGCTATAGATCTGTTGGATTTAGCTCTTTATTGGTGAGAGATGACTATTTACTCTATTAATCAAATGCTCTTTTCTTATTTAACCAGTTCTCTAAATTGTTATTTGTTCTAGCTGAATTTACTTGCTTATCATTCCTCTGGTTGACAATCTTCTTCACATCCCTCAAAGCATCTTTATTTACTTGATTTTGATTAGTGGAAGATTCATTATCGTTGTTTGAATCAGAAGGTGCTTAACTTTGAACTCCAGCTCTCTCTGTTTTTGAACTTTTTCTGCTTTTCTGAATTTGATTTTAGTGATTAGCATCACCATTGTCTCTTCTGGTGCGTCTTGACCTATGAGAGGATCTAGCTGAAATGCCAGGACCAACTCCTCCCATATCATTTTACTATGACTATAGATAGGAATCATTGCTAATAGTAAAGAGTGAAGAAGTGTCTTTGAAAGAAGCAAGACCATTAGACACCTTCGGGATGTCTCCTCCACCTGATAGATTATCAGCAATTTATTATTGGGTTTTTGCTTACATTTGCAGTTATAATTATAAATTATATTGTTAAAAATTAATTATTGCTACTTCTCAATAAAATTTAAATTATCTCACACAGATAACTTTAGTTTTCATAATCATTTTATAATTTAATTAAATTTACAATAGAAAATTACAAATGATAAAAGATATACAGAGCATAATTTAAGTAAATAGATCTTAATATATTACTTTTACAATAATAGGAGATATTAAGAAAGCATTCAGATGCCTCAACACTTTCATGTGTGGAATTGATTACTATATAAATTAATGACAACTAAGCATCTAAATCGAATGAAATAGAATTTGAAATTATTGTTGAGAACATTAAACTAATTAAGCCAAAAAGATACTTTAAATCTTTGCAATCTTTACAAGATTATGCCAGAAAATTTAAGTTTAGCATAGACATACTAAGTGAAATTGATGAATGCTAGAATGATAATAGTATCTTAAATAATTCTAGATTCAAATTTAGTGTTAAGCTAAGATCTTAAGATAAGGATATACTCACTCAGTTTTTAGAAAAAATCAGTCTAGATTTGCTCTTTCACTCTTAACTAGAAGTTAAACTAATATTTGTGGTTGACTCTCTAAACATCTACTATAAGTAAAAGATTGCTAAATAATCATCAATAAAATAAAGAATTTGTGATTTGTTGTATATCAAAGAAAGGGATCTTAATTAAATTAAGAAGGAAAATAAGTATTTGATATTTTACACCTGTCAGGATCAATATTCTACAAGTTAATATAAGTTATAGCAATTACTATTTATCTCAGATTTTCAGTTAGTTTAAGATACCCTTAATGACAGTTTTGAGTAATTATGCATTTAGAATAATGACTGGCTACCAAAGATTTTAATAATTAATATTAATAATGAAGACGGTTAAGTTACCTACAACTATTTAAAAATGATATTTAGGGAATTTTATTAGCATTATAAATATGGAGATTCTAAAGAGTATTAATCCAGTCAATTTAAATAAAGCACTTAATTGAATTAATAGGATTAGTTAAGTTACTCAAGATAGACCTTATAGTTAGACATTTAAGAAATAGACGAAATTCTGGATAATTTAGCTTTTGATATTGACTCTGAGGAAGAATTAGGCAACTCATAAATATCATTTTAAAACACTTATTTTGATTCAAGTCTTGATGGATCTAAATATTCGAATCAGGATGAGTTCACAGTTGATATAGGTAAATTGAATAAATCTTTATAGTATAATCAAACAAGATTAAAGAAACCTAGTGAAAATCAGTTTCAAAGAGGTGGGGTTAGATCAGTTGCGTTGAAGGATAATGCAAGTAATGACAATCAACTAACACTATTACCTCCTAAAATAGAATAGGAAAAAGTGATTTCTATCAATAAATTTAAGAGTAATTACAATTTCAAGCCATTTACTTCAATTAAAAAAGCTACTAATGGTTCCTAAAAAGAAAAGTCAAATGAGATAATTAGACAGTAGAAGTTTTAAAGTTTCAAAGAAAGAGAATTACCATAACTATTTAATTAAAATAACTTAATCTTAGATTTATTTTCAATTTAGTTAAAGAACAGATACATAAATCAGCAGTTAAATTTCTCGATAATCAAGTATTTACTAATCAATGAGGAACTAAATCATAGAAAAGAAAATGGAAGTAAACCTGCAAATTTCAGATATTTAAAGATTAGAAGTGCTTAGCCAAATAGAAAACAAATTCATAATTGGAAAATTAGACAGGTACATAGTAGCCATAGATTAGCATGCTATTCATGAACGCATCAATCTAGAACAACTTATTTGGTATTATCACAATGCTCCTTAAGGTGAAAAATGCAAACTCTAGTTTGAGAATTTGAGCAGATTCAAGTAATTCATTTCTAGCTGTACAATTTTAGAAGCCATGTATGCAGAAGATGATATGAGTTTTAATACCTCTGTGAAAGATTATTAATAGTATTAGATGTTAATTGACAAGAAGAATGTTAAAATACTTGAATTAATTGGGTTTAAGTACTCAATGAGATATTATTCAGCTAATGATACGTTTATCATTTAACCCATTACATTGCCTGTGATTTTTGGTGAAGCAATTTAACCAAAGGTTATCTTAAAACATTTCAATCCTTTGAGCAAAATTTAATCGTTTATATTAGAGTAAGATTTGATTTATTTACAATCAATATTTTAGTGAATTAAAAATGAAAGCCTGTAGGTATGCTGTTAAGTTCAAATAGCCTTTGAGTTTTGAGGAAATGGAGATGCTTATCAAATTAATTCAGTCATGTGAATAACCGTTTATATGTGCTCATGGTATGATTTAGATTTTATATTCTTAATTTTAGGACGACCAACTATATACATCATAGGCACATTTTGAAAGTTAAATATACATATAAAATTATAGATATAAAATCTATTTCTCTTTATTTTTCATAATTTCTATTATGATTCTAATAATTTACTTTTACAAATGAATAATAAAGTATTAGAAAATAAATCAATGTTGAAAGAAGTACTCTCAGGAAGAAGCCACATTGCAGCAAAAAGCAGAATTGATCACGCTGATATCGATAGAAAGTTCCAGTTGAGACTGCTTACATCAAAGAAAACAGACGAGGTAGATTTTGAAGAGGTCTTCACCACCGAAAGCTTGATTTTTGGGATGGATATGTTCAACGACATCAGAAACATCAATGATTTTGATGAGCAAGATTCATCAGTAGTTGACTATTCTCTCTATGGTAAGATATCTCTTTAGCATTATTCTCATTTTTCTTAAAGCTCACAATCGTCTTGCACCCAACCTCAAACATTGCAAGTTTTAATGGTAAGCTGAGCATTTCAAAGTTCTTGAAGAAAAGCATTTCAAGAATCTTGCTTTGACTTCAAATTAACCTGAATTGCGGAAAATGCCAGATAATACTTAAAACTTCAATGTCAGATGCGTCAGTAGAGGGTTTGATTTGAAGAAAGCATACTTTGAAAACTTAAGTTAGGGAGATTTACAAGATGTTGTTGCTGATATAATCTTAACTCAGATAGAATTTGGAATTGAACAAAGCAATGCCAAAAACTTAGTTCTAAACCCAAATATATCTTGCATCGACGTTGATCAGACTTTGCAAGACTCCAATCTTCTAGAGGAAGAGGTTCTTAGCACAAGAAAAGAACTCTGGTATCCATATATCCTAGGAGAATTTCCCAAGGATATTATCAACAGAATCGTGGATGAGTAATACCTAGATAAGATGAGAGTTATCGAGTCGAACTACCTTCAATTTTAGTTTATTCTTAAATAAAATAATTTGCACCAAAAGAAAAAAGTGGAGATCCTGGATAAGTATAATCATAGGAACTTTATCTAAACGCCCAAGATGAAATTGCCCATAGATCTATCCACTTTGAAGAAAAATTTGAAGGCTAATCCCACTGTTGTAGTACAAAAGATTTCGTATTGAAAAAGACTGTTGAATACATCATTAATTTCCTTATTCAATATTTTAATTCTGTTGAGGATCAAAGAGAGGATCTATTCTCTTTCTGCAACAAAAGATTTGACTCTCTATCTTAAATATTATTTTATCAAGCCACAACACAATGTTTGAGGTGGATTGTTAAGATTTTGAGATTGGGTAATTTGTTGAAACCAAAAAGACAAAATTACCAGATTAAGTTCCTCCACTTCAGGATATTTTGAATGTTCAAACTCCAATGCCTACAACATAGCATATGTTTATTAATAAAACTGTCATCTCAATAAATCCCTCATCTCTTCCAAACTCAAAACTTAACATTGAAACTCTTGCCCCTTCTTCAACTAGAAATATCCATACAAGGAATATGACTGTTCTAAGTCTATAAGGCTAAAAAGAGAACAGCACTCTCAAGCAAGTTTAACAGACTCCTAGACTTGACAGTCATCGAAGCAACGTTTCATTGAAAGTAAAGAAGTCCCAATCCCCAGTTTAAAGAGATTTGCTCAGCAACACCCAGAGACTCCACAGAATCATCAACCAAACACTTAGTTTAAGAAAAATCAGGGAACTTGCTCAAGGCTAAGTTTGATTTTATGCCACTGTAGATGAATTATATCAGTTTTTGTAAATTATAGCAGTAGTTATTAAAATAAAGTAATTTATAAAATCAGATATATTAATTTCCTTAATAAATATTTATATAAAAGTTAAATAGAATCAATGTCAAAAACTAAAGATCAGCCTGTGAATTCAGAACTGCTCTTCCAGCAATAAGCTGAGTAGCTCTATGAATAAATTGAAAAAGAATACGATTTGCCTTTATAGGACAAATCCTTGAACAGTTTGATTATGTTCTAATTTAATTTCAGGGATTTAAAGAAAACAATAGATTTTCTTCTAAATAACTAAAAGAAACATGCCTTTTTGATTTAGTAAATGATAAACACTCACAAAAGCTCAAAGATATCTGGAGACACGAGTAAATCAAAAGATTCAGATAATGCACAATAAATGCCAAATATGGACTTCCTTGATAAGATATTGGAGAAAAAGAAGGAAGAGCAGCAAAATAAAGTAGATTTAGATTAAGATAAGGGGCATGGAAATATGAGTTAAAACAATGAAGAAATCGAGAAGATGATTTAAGAAATACAACTATAGTAGAAAAAAGATCAGGAAAACATAACTGCAAATACTTCAATAATTGAACAGCTCCAAAATTCTTTAGAAAAATTAAATGTAAAATTAGAGTTAATCTATAAGAGTTTTTATTTAGTAAAAATTTGGAGATATGGAGTTAAGAACTGATATTCACGAAAGCAAGATATTTGACTTGTAAACTGAACTCGAAAACATGAAACTTATAGGGGAACTTGAATAAGTGAAAAAATGTAAGTTTTATATTTGTTGTTTTGATAAAAATTTATAGAAAGAACAATTAATATGAACAGATAAAAAACAAAGAAGGTAGGGGAATTAGATGACTCAAATCTAGAAGATGAAGAGGATGATGATGATGAGATATAAGAGCCATAAATTGATTAGGAAGAAGTGGATTTTCAAAGCTAGATTGATGAATTGAAAAAGATGATTTAAGACTTATCTGTAACAACCATTAGACCTACAGCAACAATTAGAGCTTCAGCAATGATGGATTAAAATGGTGGAGTAGCCTCAAAAGATATTGATGAACTTAGAGAGAGAATGACAATAAGTGAAATTAAGGTTAACGATGTAGAGTAACGTCTATCACTTTTACTCAGAGCAAAGAAAGCTGGTAGAGCAAGAGCTAATTCAGGTGCAGGAAACAATGAGGAGGAAAGTTAGGCATAGAGTGGCCTTGACATTGGGGAGATAATATCTCTGCTTGATCAAGTAAAGCAAGATCTTAGAAGCGAACTATCTTCAAAGTTTGATCATGAAAATCTAGAGAGAAGAGTGACAAAACTTGAACAAGATGCAAATATACTCTTTGAGGAACTCGACAAATCTAAGCTAAATATTCAATTAAATGTAGAAAAGCTTGATGGTCATTAGAATAGATTGAATAGTGACTCTGATTTGATAACTGAACTGTAAAATTAATTGAGAAGGCTTACAGACTAAGTAAAGTAGAAAGTAGATGGAGAAGAAATAGATAGTATGACTCTATTAGTAAATGATATGTTTGAAAGGTTTAAGGAGATTGAGAGCAGCGGCATGTTCTCACAGATTAATAATGGAAATAGCTCCAACAGCTTAAATCCAGCAAATTTAGAGCAAAGAAAAAGCATTGCACCACTTGAGAGAAGAGTTTCAAATGTGGGCACAAGTTCCAAAGACTCCAAGATCATCAGAGAACTTGCAGAGTAAGTCCAGCAAATGAAGGAAAAACTGGATAAGCTTCAAAAGTAAGAATAGAAATAATTAACCACACATTTAGTGAAGTAATTAACTTTTCTGAAATTAAAATAAAGATCACAGAGTTATTTGGGTTAGTTGAGAAGAAAGCAAACTTGTCAGAATTTACTAAAATTCAACAAATAGTTGGTAAATATTTACTTCTTTTCAAGACTTATAGATACTTGTTATAATCATCACTCTTATTTTTAATTAAATTTGCTAAGTACATAAATTAATATATCATTAAATTTTTTTTTACTTTGCTGTTTTATAGCCTATTTTAGGGAGTAATTAAGTCTATGACTTATTTTGAAGCATTTAATGCCCCGAGTGGCCAGACAAAGGTGGTTGATCATTATCAATAGAGTCGTTTCCGTTGTTAAATTGGTTTTAGAATGTAATTTATGTGCTTGCCATTTTCTTGATCTAACTATGGCCTTATTTTACACCAATTTAAGGCGATAGATTTTTGAGTCTGTTCTGTTATGCTGTTGTTGTTGTGGTCTTTAAATCTGGGACTGATTAATAGTTCTGTAGTGGACTTAAAATGCTAAGATTTGTGTCATCGATTGTTAATCTAGAGTGGCCGATATCCATTGGTTTAATCATTTGGAGCATCTTTGAGAAACCTTGCCCAACTTTGGCCATTCTCTCACTTGGGTCTCTGAATGGGAGTCTATTCCAATGATGATGCTCATTGACTTGTTGAGAAAGATTAGTGATGTTTTTCTCACAAGATGCACATGACCATCCACCCAAAGGTTTCTTAGCTAGCATTGCATTGTCACCATCCACTTATGCAGAGAGTCTTGCTTGAATCAGGGCAAATAAGTTTTCGATTTGTTTATCTATCTGGGCTTTGATCTTTTTCAAGTCCGCTTTGTCAACATATCTTTTAGTCTTCTCATTGATTTACAAATCTACATTTTCTAATATTCTCTCTAAATTATTGCAAAACGCAAAATATATAAATAATGAACTATAAAATTGGGAATAAAATTAATTTTTTTAAAAAATGTTGGGAAAATGATTATAATTGAAACATATATTAAGTGATAGAATTATAATAAATTAAATTTTATAATAAAAACTAAACAAATTTAGCAATAAAAGTTAGTTTTAAAAATGTGTTTGATTTACTTTCAAGTTCTTCAATATCTGTTCTGTCTAGTTTTGACTTCATCTTGGCTTCAATGTCCAGGTGCAACTTAAAGAAATCCTCCCTCATTTTTTTGTTCTCTATGGCAATATAATCTCTCATCTTTTCGAGAGCATCAACCACAAGTGAGGTATCAAATCCTCCACCACCCTTTCCATCTTTGCCCTTGCTCTTACTCTCAAAGTTAACTGGTATATTTAAGATTGCTTTCTTTTCGTTGTGCACTTTGTACAGCTCATCCAGTTTTTCATGAATTTCTTCCATTCTCTAGTTTATCCTTTGCACTTCTGTCCTCAATTAGTCCTGAATATCATCTAAACCGTATTTAAATTGGGATTATCCTTGTCTTAGGAATTCAAACTCTGACTTCTATTTGTTCATTTCATAATTGCAAGTATCTATTAATCACTGAATAAATTCTTGAATAGATTAACAATATATAGTAACAATAATGTCACCACTAATATTTATTTGAAATGAAATGGTTAATGATATCTCTATGATCAAAAGCCAATTTATAATAGTTGTCAGTGTTCATCCACACTTCCCTGAGATTGTACCACTTGGCAGTTGCAGCATCATCTCCAGCAGTCACTTATACATCACTTTTAACTTCCACTTCATAGACTATAGACACTATATGCTTCCTGGGATCTCTATCAGGCTTACCAGCCACTGTCACTAATTTAGGTTTCCCAATTGTTTCTGATATCCCACATTCCTCATGTAATTCTCTCAAACATGCATCAGCTGGATCTTCGTTATAGTCCACAAATCCACCTGGAAAAGCAAGACAATCCTTAAAAGGATCACGAAGTCGAGTTATTAACAAAATTTCTTAAGGATATTTCAAATTTTATGATTATATTGTTGTATTTCTTATGACTATTGCATCAGTAGCTAAATTAGGCACCTTATACACTTTTTCTTACGAATTTAAAGTATATTGACTACTGAAATGATTCCCTATTACTTTAAGAATACTTTTGGTTTATCTTTAACAGATTTATTTCATTTTATAAATTGAATTATAATACAATTAGTTTTTATTTATAGTTACTTCAAATTGAAATTCATTTAATGAAACAAATTGAAAAAATTAAGGTAATTGAATGGATAAATTGGTATTGTTTAATCTTGTAAAATGATAAACTATAATGGAAGCAACTTACAATTATTTCCAATTATTTAACAGCAAACTTAGCCTAGAAATTTATTGGATTCTCGTCAATCTTCTTAAGGTAGTTTGAAAGTAAGAACTACCATTAATAACATTGAAATTTAGATAGAGAGGCAAGTGAAAAATAATGTCTAAGGTAAACCTGTTGCAAACAAAGGCAACAATAATTTTAATCACAGTCCTTCTATGTTTTATCAGCAATAATCAAGAGATGCTTTACTTCAAAATAATTAAAATGCACGGATTATCAATGAATACTTGATTTTAAGTAAATTAGGGTCAGGAAGCTTTGGAGTTATTTACAAAGTGAGAAGGAAAAGTAAATACATCCAATTATTTATGTTCACTTTTTAGGTGATAATGGTATTTATGTAATGAAAGAGATAGAGATAGAAGATGATAGTAATTTTAAGAATTCTCTATAAGAAATGAATCTTCTTAAGTCGTTGTCACATCAACACATTGTCAAATATGTGGATTCCTTCACAAGAGAACAAAATTTCTACATAATAATGGAGTACTGCGAAAAGGGCGACTTGTGTGAGTATATTTCTCGATTTGGTGTAAACTTAGATATTCCTGAAGGAAGAATTTGGAAGATAATCATATAGATGTTGCTTGCTTTAGAATACATTCATAACAATGGAATCATTCATTCTGATTTAAAGCCATAAAATATCTCTGTTATATTATATTATCTTACTAACAGGAAAAGACCAAGATATTAGATTAGCTGATTTTGGAATAAGCTAGATTTTGACAAAGAATTACCTCTATTCCCATAGTTAAGTTGGAACTTTATACTACTGTTCTCCAGAAATGTGCAAAGGACTCGCATTCAATTAGAAAACAGATATTTGGGCACTAGGCTGTATTATATATGAGCTGTGCACAAGAAGATGAGCTTATGATGGTGTTAGTGATGAAAATTTGAAAGGTAAAATATTTAACTTCTAGCATCCTCATATCTCTGTTGAGAAATACTCTGGGGATATTGTGGCAATCTACAATTTGTGCATGAGTAAAGATCAAGAAAGTTGACCCTCTGCAAAGCAGCTACTTAACCACTCGATCATCAAAGTAAAAGCTAAAATGCTGAATATCTTTATTGGTAAACATTAGGTCCATAGCACAATTCAATAAGACTCGGATTTGGGTATGTTTACAGAATAAATCAAGCTCTTTGGAGCAAGGAAGTAATCCCATTACAAAAACATGATTAAAACTAATATCAACGATTATCTTCTGGATGAAAGTATCAATAGTACTATGCTAAACAAGAGTGAGAGAAGAGGGGAGAGTAAGAAAATGAATGACAGTAAACTTATCATAGAGAATCAAAAATAAGAACGCAGGAACATCATGATCAATAATGTTCAGTAGGCTTATTTTTAAAAGCAACAAAATAATAACTAAGAATTTTATAAAGACATTTTAAAGAAAAGAAAGTATTAAAGGGTAGATATTGACAGACTTTCCCCAATTAAATCTGCTCATTTGCCAAATAATGAAGTTAAGAATAGCTAAAGCTCTCTACTAAAGCTTATTAATAATAAATATCAAATGTCTAGTATGGCTTTGAATAAAGAAAGAGATTTAAGGTTTAAAGCAACAACCATTCTCTAAAGCTAAAACTTACATCACTAATAGAAGCAGTTTCAAGAATTCTTAAATGAATAGGTGATTGATAATAAACCTCTTTAATCAGATGCTATCATTAATAGTGGATAGCCTACTTAGACTAATAATTCAAGAATAAATAATAAATTTAGCTTAAGACAAAGATAAGGCGCTTTATAAGCCGAGGAGGATAGCAAAACTCACAGAGAGAATGATAGAGACTTTAATATGGTAAACTAAAATAACTATACCAACATTGAGCTGAGGAATCTAGCAAATAAATCATCAAAATTAGGGAATAACATAGTGATATAGCCTCATTTGAGTGGAGAAACTACTCCATCATAATACGTTAGCATGAACTAACCAAAAATGAAGTTATACCTGAGGAAAATGAATTAATCAAGGCAATCTAATGTGCTAAGATCTGAAAACAATTCCCCTTCTAGCAATTACAGAAGAGAACTTTTAAGAGCTCTCAGCAAATAAAAAATTGTTTCTCAATGATTTCAAATTACCAATGAATTTTAAGATTTCACTTATTAAAGTTTGTGTTTAAATTAATTATTGATAGAAGAGCTGATCTAATTTATTTACAAGATTAATATTATTAAATTCAAAATATTAGACATTACAAATCACACAGCTTAATTTAAAAATTATTAATAATTAATAAACCATTAATTATTTAAACATATATTTTATTTAAGCTTTCTTTGACTTTTGAATCTCTTGCTTGTTTTAAGCATATTATTGTCTAAGCTAAGTGATTAGGTCAGTTTTAAGAAAATTTATTTTTTATGGTTGAGCTCCATTGTTTTCAGTCTTTGGACCGAAATCACTTGATTAATTCTCAATTTTCATTCTTTTTTGGTTTTGCTAAATAAGTTAATCACTATTAAAGTTTTTATCAAGGGATTGAGCGATAATTTGTGACTTTTGCTACACTATATGTGCACTAGAATGGTCAATCTCTTGGAATCTTCTTTTCTTGTGCAAATTAGATGGGATTTTCTCAGCCATCTATTCATAATTATTTTAGTTATCAAATAATCGCTTTGCTATTTGATCAATTTTCTTACTTTAATCCCCTTGGCTATCTTCCTCATCACTGTGCAATAGTAGTTCATCATTTTGATCATCCTGGTCATGCTTTTTCTGATCAGATTACATTTTCTGGTCTGATTTTTCTCTTAATTATTATCCACGAAGTGATTGTGCAGAAGTTGATTTGTCGAGTAATTCATGGTCTGATTGGGGGATATGTTCAACTTTTTCAAACAATTCAGAGCTTTCATTCAGTAATTTATCAAATTCGTCTCCTTATGGAGTAAGGGAAAGAGATATTTCTTTATTTGTAAATTTAGCACCCCTAGGTTTATTCCCATTTTACTTTGACTTGAAAATGTTAGCATTAGCCTCTAAAAATCTCTTTTTGTTCATTTCTTTATTATTCACATTAAACCTTTCACTAAGATTATTATCTCCACAATCATACCCTGAAGACACTCCTACTTCTTTACTCTAGTTATGATCTTTATGCTCTTCTAGAAATTGTGACTTAAAACCTTAGTTAAATTGCGAATTACCTGATTTTAAAGTATTTTAAATGGATTATGTAGCTTGACTATTATAGCTCAATACGTAGCCTTTCTTTGGATTTGAAAGTACAGGATTTTACAAGTTTTATTTGTCTCTTTTCACATAGCTTTTCAACAAATGGTGCTAAAATTGTAATCTCTTTTCTGAAACAGCTCTCTCAGGTACGTTAAAAACCAAATTTTTGGGCATCATAGCTTTTACAAATCTTTCAATCTCTCTATAGTTTGAATGACTGGAGTAGGGTACCTTAAAGTAGTAAGGGAGATTTCTGTTGTATTTATCATTCCAACCGGTCATAATAATGAAAATTGTTGGTTCTTCTTCATTGCACTTCTCAATGTCAAACTTCTTCAATTCCCTAATAGACTTAATGTGTATCCATCCTTATTTTTCATCAGTTGTGAACAAGTCAGGCCTTAAATCCATAATGCTAAGCTTTCTAAATCTATCTTCATCTACAACAACTAATGTTTCAAAATCTTAAGCAAGGTTAACAAAAACTTCTTCTTTTCCAAGATTATAAGAGAACAAGAAAATTCTGTGATCCTTGTGAGATTTTATTGTGTCTGTAAGGGATTTATAAGCTTCCTCTCTAGAAGGAAAATCGTACTCAGGGTCTGCAAAAGTGTTGTCAAGGAACAAGTAGTCTATATCAACTGAGATTTGTTTCATTTGGGGATTTCTCTTGGATGGCGGGAAAAGTATTTCATTATCGAACATTTATTCTGAGAAGCGAAAATCACCGGTATGAAAAACTGTTCCCATCTTACCTCGGAATAGGAACATAACTGCCCCGGGACAATGAAAAGCATCCATCATCATGACGGAAACTCCCTCCTTTTTTGAGTCATCTAGATATAGCCAATGTTCTTCATCCATTTCTAGTTCTATAACATAGTCTTTCAAATGGGGAAACCTGTCCACGATCAGGATCTTTGAAATGTGTGATGTGTAAATTTTTCCATAATTCCAAGAAGGGGTTAAACCTTTTATATGATCTTCATGGCAATGAGATAAGAAAAATATGTACGAAGTCAAGTCATTCTTCATAAATTCAAAATTGTCTACTCTAATGTTCGAGTGGGGTATAATTTATATATAAGCAAGTTTAAAAATTAATAATTAAATTATATGAGACTCATCTGTAGTTCTGTTTATATTTAAAAATATGATAATAATTAATATTAAAAGCTTGCTTTTATACATATTCTTATACATTTGAGAAAATACTATTAAATATTTTGAATTAATTAAATGTAATGAAATTATAGAAGATTTTATGTTATTAAAATCTAATGATTAACTTCATTCAATTTACCTTTAATGACGAGTGAATTGTAAATCTGGCTTATATATCTTAATTATCTTTGCTAGTTTAGACTCTAAAATGAAAGGACTTTTATTGAGGGCTTCCTAAATCTAGATTAAGTCTATATGCTCTATGTGAAGACCATGAGCTTAAAATAATATTAACTTTGATAAATCTATCTCTTGCTTTGAATTTTGAAAATTAATCTCCTTTGTTGTTGGAGTAATGATGGGCACCATCAATTTATAAAACAAGAGTATACCTTATAAATATTTAAAATAAATAACTAAAAAATTGTCTTATAATTAATAGTAATAATTTATAATTTAAAAACAGTATATAAACAAGTATTACAATATTGAGATATATTTATTTAAAATTAATATATTATTTTTTATAAAAAAAGAAATTTATATTAAAAATAATGAAAAAAAATGAAGCGAGTTTTGCTTTATTGAATTAATTAAAAAAATATTATTTCTCAAGAAGCTTTTCAAAAATGAACTATCTAGATAATTATTTCAAGAATTATAAAAATATATTAAAATATTTTGTTACTTTAAACATTTTTTTTTTGTGTTTAATACATCATTTTATTTTTAGTTTAGAAATTAATGAATTTATTATAAATTGATTATTTATTTAAATAATTTTCACAACCATCAATTTCAATTGCAAGTTTTAGTTCTGGAAGGAAAATGTCTAGGTAGTATAAAACAGTAAAATTAAATATCTTATTATAATATAATATTAATATGGCCCCACTTCATACTCTTACAATATCTGAAGGCCGTCTTTACTACCTACTTTTTCTAAAACTCCCAAAATCATCTTTTGCCCATCACTCATAAATATAAATAAATTCACTGACTATTAAATCTCTAGTTGAATTTTGAATGTAAGGTTTCAATTTCACAATTAATTTTTGGATGCGATCTTCATATTCTTGTAGCTACTCCTTATTTCCCAAAGTCATCAAGTGAGACAGACTTAGATAAAGTAATCTAATGTCATACAGACTTAACTTCTAATCTAGTTTCTCAATTATTTCTAAATATTTTACAATTAAATAGTAGGAATGGGGACTTACCTAATTCTTCTAAGATTAATTCCTTAAAAACTTATTTAATTAATTTAAAATCTGTAAAGAACATCATATAATTATAATATAAACTGAAAAGGCTAAATCGTATTACCCTTCAAAGATGAGTGTATAAAGAAAATAATTTCTTCTATGAAAACTGTCATTTTTATTCAATAGACTTTGCAATAATTAATTTAATTAATATAAAATAAGTTCCTTGTCTAAATGGGAATATGGTTTAGATATTAATAATTACCTTTTCAGTTAACTCTCCACTATAAACATAAAGTATATAATTTAAATAAATTACGATTGTATCTTGGAAGTCAAGTAGTCCATTATATATTTTTAATATCTGATTCAATAAGTAATCTTTTCCATACATTTTAATGAGATCATCTGAATTTAAATAAAATATGAAAATTAATGCTTCTCATTATTAAATTTTAAAATCAATTGAATCAATCAAATCTTTAATTAAAAGCTTACAAATTCACATGCATACGTATTTAAACAATGCAAAAGACTTTTTCAAATTATTTTTATTTATAAATATACTTTTGTATTAGATTATCAATTCATATTACAAATTTCTTGTATTTATTCAAGAAATTAAAATGATAATTTAATAAAGTTTTAATTACTAATCATAAAAGTAATAAATTATATGTAACTTAAATTATAGTAAATTTAATTAAAAATATATTTAAAGCTTAAGGACTATTGATATTGTAAATAAAATATTATTTCATATGAGCAGATTCCTATTTTATTAAATTTCTACATATTTACTCAATCATTTAAAATTAAAATTATTGAAATATAACTAAATTCTAGGAAATTAAAGCCTCTGTTTTTGTTTATAGCTTGCTTAGTATAGTTGAATTTATGCCTTTGTTAGGTTATCTTCCTACTGCGTAAACTATAATTGCTGCTTCATTCAATTAGATAGAATTGAAGTTATAATAAATTTAATAAAATGTTGTTGGTAGCATCATCTAACTTTGCCATAGTACTGTGGAAAAGCATTTGATTATGAAGACAATGATCTCCGAAAGATTATACAAGCAGCATCAAACACTATTTGTTAATATTGCTAATAGATTACATAAGTATTTCCTCAATAAATATCATTGTGCTTGGAAGTTTTGTAAGATCCAATTGCTTCAAGTTATATGCAATTATTGCTGCATCATTTCCTAGTCCGTTTTATCTCTCGTCTCTCATTAAATAGTTAAGCTTCTCTGGCAATTTGCTTGCGTATTCTTAACAAAACTATTGTAATTTTATCGACTCCTTGCTATTTAGCTTTTTACTGGAGTAAAATTTCTGCAAGGTTTGTAAATTAACAGCTACCCATCTAGATTGATACACTTTCATGTTCAATTGTACTTTTAAAATCTTAATTGCTTTGTCAGTAACTTTTTGAATAAAATCTGGGCTGAAATTGAAATTAATTCAAGTAAATAATTTAAATGCTAGCATAGATAAGATAAACTATTAAAAGGCATAATATTCTTGAGTTCATCATTTTCCAGCTTGCTCAGAATGTGATTTTCAATTTTATTCCAATCTAATTAATACAAGTGTTTTTTTGCTGGCTAAACTTCTTGCAAGGCTCTTAATGCTAGCAATAAATGCTCAATTGGTAGTTTTTCAAAGTTTCTTTGAATGTATTATACAAGCAGCTCAGCAATTGGCTCGTCAATAAATTTGCTAATCCTTAAATTGTGAACTAAAAATGAGAATTGATTTGAGTATGTTTCAAAGATATTTTCCTTTATCAATTTTTCAATGCTTGTAATTAAAGTCGGATCCATCGATTTCTTTTTACTTTAAGAAGGATTTCTTTAAGACAGTTCGAGCAGATATTTCCCAAGAAAGTTTATATTTTTAACTGTAAATCTTTCTGTCTTCGAAGAATAATGCCTCTGACTCGCTTAAAATATAGGCTATCTAAATAATAGTTACAGCTCATATTTTCTTTAAAGTCTTTAGTAAATATGTTTTTGCATTTTCTTTATTTATTTTTAAATTATTAATTGTGGCCTTTAATTGCTTTACATACACATATTCCTAAATCATAATGAGAGCATTTATATTAAGTGTTTATATATCTATAAAAATCCTTATTGTTTTAACTATTATTAAATTAGAAATATAGATCCAAGGTTAATACCAATTAGTATGAATTGCACAGTCACACTTGAATCTTAACTGAACTTTCAAACCAGCGACACCTTCGATTCCGGTGACCTGGACTAGCTAGAGATGGGGACCCTCGAGTATTTATTTGACGCCCCACAGCTTTATAAGATGTAATACTGCATCAAAAGAGCTCATTATAGCTCAGTCTTGACTGAATACAAAGCAAGTCTCCTCAAGAAATCTATAGAGTAAGAACCATCACTAACTCTTGACAAATTCCTTCATCGCCTAGACTTTAAATTGAAGGAATACCGAGAAACTAATAAGTCAAGAAAAGTTTCTTAAATAGAGGAGAAATAACTCACTTCACAACTCCCATCAATAAAGGTCTTCCTAGATAACGTTACAGAACGCCGCAGTCGCGTTAAATCTAACCCAAGACCTAAGGGTTCTCTCCTCACTTAACCAAGATTTTAATTAAGTACTAACTAAGAACTTAACTAAATTAATTAAAGACCAGGAAGGCCTTAAGATAAACAATCATTATCCACTTCCAAAAAAGACCTTTAGTGACCAAGAGACACAAACAGAACCCACCAGTTCATCTCTCAACACCCATAGACCAGAACAACAAAATCCCATCTAAGATTTACAAACGAACTCTTAAAACTTAGATAAATAGAGCCATTTTCTCAATATTTCTAATAAGGGGTACTAAATACCCCTCCTAACCTTAACCTTAACTCTAAGTCTTTCCTATTTAATAAGGAAGACTAGTCACTAACACAACATAAGGCAATAAAAAATCCAGCAAACTTGACCAAACCCTAAGCACAAAAAACATAAAACAGTCCTTCAGAAAGACTCTAAAAAAGTCAAAGAACTAAACCAACTAAACAAAGCTAGATTTATGGCTCTTTATAGGAGGGCTGTCCAGAGTAGACTACCATTTTGAAAAATCTATAAGTATTATTGAACATAAAATTCGACTTCTTATAACAGAAGCATATCAGAATTTCAAACAAGATCGGTAGCCCAAACATAAATAAATCAGAAGGAGACCGTCAATTAATTAATAATAATAAATACTTAGAAAAATATTTAAAGAAAACCAAAAGCATCCACTATACTAAAACAGAGTCTCCTTCATTCAACTAAATAAACATGCTAAACGTGAATATCTACCAAAAATCAAATTAAAAAAAGAAAATTTGTTTTCCTCAGAGAAATGTGCTAAGTAACACACAGCACATGTTTATGGAAAAAGCGGTATCAAGAAGCCAGTTTCTACTTGAATAGAATTAAAACTACTATATCCAAAAATCCAAGATTTCCAATATTCCTATAAGAACACAGAGAGCACACCGCAGATTGATGAAAAGAAAGAAAAATAATCAAAACATAAAGAAGAAACAAGAGTTGTTGAAGTAGATGCAGTTCAGTCAGAATCGCGAAATAGACACCTCATGGATATGCGTCAGAAAGTGAATAACCATTATAAAAGGGCTAGTCCCTTACACACACTAGCATATATATATATATAAACCCCAATACATATATGCGTGATAAATCTATAAGTTGGTATAGTGATGATTTAATATCGATAAATAGCGAAATTCCAAACTTCACAATTTAACTTATTATGAGAGGGCCAATTCAAGAGTCTTAGAAAGAGAGTCTTTAAGAATGCTGCTAATTGCAGTTTGAGTGTTCTAGTGATCATATATTGTTGAAAGTGTTCCTTATTCTATACTTAGTCCATATGTCCATAAAATCCAGTAGCTTTCCCAACTACTTTTTGTAAAAATTCAACTTTAGTATAAACCCCCCCTCTTATAGGGTCTAAAATCCAGTCTGAAGTCTAGAATCCAAAGCCAGTCTGGACCCCCTTCAACCATGACCTCGATTTTCGAAAACGAGTGCCTTTGCTTTCCATTCTACTTTCACTGCACATTTCTACTGGTTATATGTACGTTATGAACAGTATAGGGTTGAATTCGCCATTAGGCCCTCGGATTTTTCGATTTTTCCAAAAAGCCAATTTTCAATGAGGCCAGACTCGAAAAGCACTCAAAAGACCCATGGCGGGTCAGCCATTTCTTGCAAGCCTACTTTTTTCACCTTTATATGTTGGTATTAACATAAGCAATGCATTTGAACTGGTTTGCGGGCTGTAGCTCTTTAAATCCACTGGATAAGTGAAGGAGAGAGGTTTTTCTTATAGTAAATTTGAAGAATCCAGTGGTATTTTTTAATAATCCACCTATTAAATTAAAAATCCAGTATATAATACTATAATCAAAACTTAAAAATACCATGAAT
Source organism: Oxytricha trifallax (assembly GCA_000711775.1). Lineage (NCBI taxonomy): Eukaryota > Ciliophora > Spirotrichea > Sporadotrichida > Oxytrichidae > Oxytricha > Oxytricha trifallax. The sequence goes on from ARYC01017027.1 coordinate 259,380, forward strand.
CCAGCCCAAGAGCGGGATCAGCTTGCTAAGTCTTTTCCCCTATAGATTGAAGAACGAAGCCCTGGTAAGCTTTTTTCCTTTACTAAGCACCTATATTAGAGTTAAGGAATGATAATTCAAATGAATAGTTAGCTCAACTTCTTGAGCAGGGTGATCGGATTTTTGAAAATCTTGAAGCCAAGGCTAATATTGATGAGGGCGGCAAAGTATAGGGCATTAAAGCTGAGTACAAGGGAGCCCAAGATAGCGTCAAAATCAATAGAGCAAAGGAATTCCTACATTTAAACAACTATGATTTGAGTCTCCTGTTGTAGCAGGAGGATTTCAAAGGCTATTAAAAGACATGGGATTTTAAGAACGTTGTGAGAAAGTTTATAAACAATAACAAAAGCAAGAAAGGCAAGAACAGCAGTGATACCAAGTCACTGGCCTCTGAATATCTTAACCACTCCCTCTCAAACGAGGAAATGAAGGTGAGTGAGTTCCAGACTACTGTGAGCTTAGCAAGTGAATCAATGCAAGCTCCAAGACCCTTACCTTAGCTGGTTATTAACTATGGCTCAATCATTGGCCATGAGATGTTGGTCAAGCACTTTGAAAGTTTCAAATAATCAAATTATTAATAAAAGGAACAGATCCTTCAAGATATAATGGCCCGCAACACCCAATCACTCTTTTCGTTCCTTTAGCACTTTGAGATGGCAAATGAACCCTAAGTGAACCAAGGGCTCTTCTATTTAATTACAGAGTTGATCTCAAGTAACTAAAAGCTAGACTAAGACTCCAAGGCTCGTATCTTCTTGGCTGCCCTCAGTTACTATACAGGGGAAAAATATCAGCCAGAAGAGAACTTAATATAAGAAGCAATTCTCTTACTTATAAGGTCACCCAATGCTAGACAAGCTATAGGCTTAGCCAACTTGGTCTTTATTACTGAGGCAACATGTCTAAGTAAGCAGCTTGCTATAGTCTAGAAGCTAAACGACTCTAATCCAGGCATCATTCAGCTTTTGGCTTAAACATGGCACTACTTTTCAATTGACCCTTAGGTCATCAAACTAATACCAAATTCCTTCTTTATAATGAACGTGCCTTTTATTATCTTGCTTAAGCAAGACTGTGGATTGAACCTTATAAGAGACATTCCTGTAGAGTATACAGAGTACTTTGTAAGAATATGTGCCTTATGCTCTGCCCCTAACTTAGAGTCTTTAAAAGACTACATATCTTCAACAAGGGCAACCTTCTTATAAAAGCAAGAAGTCATCGACAAAGTCTCAATGGTGCATTTTATGAAAGGCCTTGCTTCAAGACTGCAAAGCAGAGATCAATAATGGGTAGGGAAGATTGAACAAATCAGGAAAGTATAGTAGTTGATTGTGAATGCGCAAGTCGAGAAAAATGTATAGTTAAGCATTCACACTATTGACAACTGTCTAAACTGTGACTTCTATGACCTTGATAGAATAATGCAATTGCCAAGGACTATGGAAGCCTTCTCTGAAAAGGCTGTTAATGACCTTCTTTAGCTATTCAAGAATGAGAACTTATAAAACCAAGTAGCATCCAGATTCAATAGCAGGTCTCCAAAGGAACTCTTAAGAGTAAGTGCCGAATTAGAAACTTTGGAGTAAAATTTAGGCTTCAAATTCTACTGCTCTCAGGTCTTATGTTTAAACTATATCTGTGACAACCTTAACAGCAATCACTTCATTCATTTTGGTATTGGCAATGGGAAGACCCTAATATGCATTGCTTTAGCAATCCTTATTGCTCTTAAAACTTAAAGATCAGTCTTTATACTCAGCAAGAATGAGCACTTAGTGCAAAGAGACTTCAAACGATACTAGAGAGTCATTAAAGCAATGTAGCTTAATTGCAATCTAAACTTCTTTGCCAAAGATACTGGCATCTATTTCTACACTTAGCCCTAATTAAAGAAGATGCAAAAGAACAGCAAGGCTGTTAGTGTATGGTAGCAAAGCTACGTATTAGTGGACGAGTACGACTGGATTATGTTTGATGGCTCTGTTGATACTATAATCAACTCTCTTGAGTACTTTCAGCAAGCTCATAAAGTGATAGAATTTTCTGGAAGCAATCTCTCTTTTACTGAAGAGAACTGTTTAAAGCTAGCTTTTCAAGCTACACCTGTAGTATTTCCCACTCTTGATTAACTCTAGGGAAATATAAAGACTCAATACCCGGATGTGTTTGTGAGCACTAATTAGAGTGATTACTTGGCTAAGATCAAAGAAATTATAATAGAGCAGCTAAGCCACTCCCCAGTTCTAATAGTGGCTTCAACTAACTATAATGCAATAGAGATAGGCCTTTTGAGATCGGGCTACGACTTCACAAGTTTAAGCAGAGGGCAAGCCGCCAATATCGAATCCATGATTGAAGGCAGATACTTAATGAAGAATGCGAAAAAGGAATATGGAATATACTTGCTGAATGAAGCTCATGGAAGAGGGACTGACATTCAGACGAATGATGAAATCAACTAGAACGGAGGTTCTTACCTCATCATCGCAGATGTCTTCTCTAAAAGGTCTGAAGAGCAGATTATAGGAAGAATTGGAAGACTTAATACTAAGGGCAGATGGCAAAGAGTTTTGTATAGACTCAACTCCAAAGATAGTGCTGAGTAGCTTCTTTACGTAGAGTAGAATGAGATCGACCTTATATTAGACAAAAAGTTCAATGAAGTATAATTTAATTTGTAAGACAAATAAGAAGCTATTGATATGGATATTATTGATCAAGCAAAGGAGCCCGAAGTTCCTTCTGAATAGATTATATCCATCGATCATTAAGTTGCAGTTGTAAAGGCTATAGTGGAGAAGATAGTCGAAAAAGTAGAAAGTTCTTTCATAGGAGCCAAAAAGGATATCGAGGAAGCAAAGAAGCCCTCTGAAGAGGAAATGAAAACTGAAGCTGTGGCTGAAGAGCCAGACACTCAAAGTAAATTAGGGTTCTATTAACCTTCTATCATAGAATTTATTGTAGAGAAGATGAGCCAGAACCCTGTGCTCTAAGACAAGCCTATTAGTGAAGTTGAGAAGATCTTCAAGAACGGCGTGAGGCGCCAATATGAGGAGATCACTTAAGAGCCAGGCAGAGAAAGATCGAAGAGCAAGGAAGGAAAGAAATAGACTAATAAGAGAAGTAGGAAGGCTTATGAGAAGGCAGAGCAGATTAAGGACTTAGTTGAAAAGTGAGTTATACTTGTAAGGAGGAGTTGCAGAGACAAGTCTTTTAGTGAAACTTACAAGGAGCATGAAGAGGTCGAAGAAAGTATGGAAGCCTGGTTGAAGAAGGCTTCAAATTAAAAGAGAAACTTGAAAAGTGATATAGATCATAGGAACCCCTAAAGAGAGGGGTTAAAAAGAAGATGATTTTAAAGCTTAATTTCTAAAAGAATTCACCATATTCTAACTCTTTCTATTAGTAGTGTTCAGAGAATGGATGAGAATAGAGACCAGCAGAAGTCAAAGGCTGAAGTTCTGCACCTGCCCTTCCAGATTCTGAGAGCCGAAGTCTTGCATAACTTGCTCCTTCATTTTGCGTAAGTCAAGTACTTCACTTTCCAAGTTATCATGCTCTTGCTTCAGCCTCTTAGTTTCTTATAGAAAGAGCTGCCTGTCTGACTTCAAGGCTGTCTCATAATCTTTCACCTCTTCAATTTCATCTCTTGTTCTCTTTCTTTTAGATGAGTCCTTCATGAGATTCACAGCTTTGCCTCTCTCAGCTACAAAGGAAATGTAAAGAGAGTAAACTTACTGCTGAAGCTGAGGCATCTAGAGAGTGCGTCAACAAATTCAGGTCTCATTTCAATGTCTAGGTCTCTGCTTTGCTCAAGCTTCTCTTTCCGTTAAAGCATTGCATCGTGAATCATGTTGGTGACACAGTCGGTGTCTAAGGTATAGAGCAAATCGCAGATCCATTGCCTGTCTAAGTGGACCCAGTCTCGCTCATCAAGGAGAAAGTTGAGTAGTCTGGGGATGTCTCTCGCATAATCGAGGAAGTCCTGGACTGTAAGTCCCTCTATGTGAGGCACTGCGGACACTTTGACGTCTTCTCTTCTGATGTACTATGAAGACGGTTACAATTAAGGAGAGATGCTTACCTCCTTCTTTGCTCTTATGATGGACTTGAAGAAGTAAATGTTGGTTGAATCAGGCTTGGGTAAGAAGGCCCGACAATCCTGGGTGAGAAAGTTGTAGAGCTCTTTCTTGCTTTTGCACTTCTAAGCTAGTTCTTAAACATTGATGCCAGTAAGTTACGCTTGGTTCATTAAATTCTAATAGGAGGGTGCCATCAGCCGTTTTAAATAGCCAAATATTGGCTCATGAAGACAGCACTGTTACTATAATGAGATAGTCATTTTCACTATTATGAAATGCCTTCAGCATGATCCGATTTCCGCATGCGGATTTCCTACCAGCACCAAAGTAATTCATTATTAGGAAATTAAGCACTGAACTTATGGAATCAAGTTCTAAAAAGAGATAGTCTAAGCTGGTTGAATTTTTCCAATAAGAGGAAGAAGATAAAAGCTCTAGTAGTTCAGATAGTGAGCGAAGCTCAAGTAGTGAAACAGATGATGAAAGCAATACTGCAGATTACATAACAACCAATATGTTATACTAAAGGAACATTACAGTTGCTGATGTTGAGATAGAGACTGTAAGTAAAAGAGAGATGCTTAACTACTACTATGATCTGGAAGATTCATTAGAATCTTTGAATTTCGAAGGCTTTATTATTGATCCTAAGGAAACCTATAGAGTAAGTAAACTAGGAGGATTTAAGGAATCGTTACTAGATGGCTACTAAATATAGACTCTTGGCCAGATCACACTTGAGATCTACACTGACTATACCTAATCAGAATTAGAACCTTAAGGTATGCTCGAAAGAGCCCCTTTAATTGATATGAAGGAATTAGAATAGAAAGTATTAGAGAACCATAAAATGAAAGACTCACTTCCAGTCTTTGGATAGCATACTTAGCTTTAAGCTATAGTGCCTCGAAGATAACTCAAGATCATGAGGAAAGAAAAGGAGCAGCAGCAAAAAGAACTAAAGCTGGCTCAGGAATCTCAAAGACTAAGGATGTCTGAAAAGCTAAACTGCTAACAGATTATGAAGAGGCTTGGCATTTCATACTATAAGTTAAGAAGGTACCTTAACAATCCCTTAAAAAAAGCGAACTTTTGGAATCTTAAGTAAGTTAATAGAGGCAAGTATAAGAAGCTGCACAGCAGAGCTCGCACTCATATTGTGAATATGCTTACTTATGACTAAGTGCCTATCTAAATATCAGATATACAGAAAAGCTTAGTGTCAAAGATCCAGCTTCACTGTTCAAAGTAGATGATTCGAAGGTTCCTTAAGAATGAACTAATGATGACATATAAGTAAGTTAAGTAGATAACGAACCTTCATAACAATAACAGTAGTAAGCTTCAACGCTAGTATGCAGCCTAACAATTCATACTCTTTCTAAGTGAAGGCAAGAGAATTATTAACATTGATGAATCAGTATTGCACTAGACTGATGAGAGAAGAAGAGGCTGGACAGCTCCTTATGTTAAGAATAGAGTTACAAAATCTTAGAGGCTTAGTCAAATGAACTTGATTATTGGAGTGTCAAGTACTGGAGAGTTGTTCTATACTGTGAACAGGGGAAGAACTAATCAACACTCATTTATGTACTTCTTGTGCAAGCTTGCACTTACATTAGATGATATAGATTTGGAGTGGAGAAAGAATACTGTTATCATGATTGATAACGCTCCCTATCACAGATCTTAAGAAGTAATGGCAAAGTATGACAATCTCAAATTACCGCTCATGTTTCTTGGGCCTTATCATTACAGGCTAGCTCCAGCAGAGCTTATGTACTCTTGGATTAAAAACAGAGACTTGAATCCTTTAAATACTAGAGCCTAATCAAAGTAAGTTATGATAAGTTAATCCTTATAGAGGTTATTGGGCCGCCTTTATGAAAGAGCTTGGAATGAATATAAGTAGGATTAACCAAAATCTTGTTAGGAGATGCTACTATCATGTCTTAACTGCTGCTTTGGAATCTATCTCACTTAAAGACTTGTGAGGATCAAAGTAAATTTATACTTAAGTATTAGAGAAGATATTTCAAAGTAAAAAATTTAAAGAAAATTTAAAATAACTTTAAGCTTTTTATAATAGAAACTTTATTTTTAATTTTATAGCATATATTTCTTAACAATTTTGAATTCATTACAGTTAAAGTTTCTAAAGTTTTCTTATTCATTCAAGATATTTAAATTATAATCATAATTTCCTATTTATTTAAATTTGAATAACATGAATTAAAAATAGATTATCAAATTGATTAAAGAATATGTTAAATAAGAATTTTTTATAAGTTTCTTGAAATCAGCTTCAATTAAATTAATTTCAATTATAATTTTCATATGCTATATTTAAATATGATTACTAATTTCAAAATACATCAAATTAACTTAGATTTAAATTTATATTTAAATAAATTCAATAAATTATTATTAATAGCTACTGAAAACGAATTTGCTTAAAATATTGTTAGATAGTAATAAAATATGAATAAATAAATGAAAAATATTATCTTATTTAAACTTATAAAAAAAATAATTATCTCAAAGATCATGAACTTATATTGCTGAATGATAAATGTAAAAGTATTTATCAAGTATATGCTTAAATTCTAATTTTTATGAACATTCAAATTTTATATAAATTTACAAGTAAATAATGTAGCTATAATTAAAAAATCAAAGTTGATTTGGATTAAAAATATATGATAAATATTTTTAAATAAATAATAAAAATAAATTTAATTTATTTAAAAATTAAATTGGAAATTTTAATTTTCCTTAATTGCCCTTACTGGTTCTTGAGATGAACCTTAAATAGCCCAATATCTTAAAAAATAAGTTTAAGAAAATAATAAAACTTATTCTTGTGGAGTCCTTGAGTTTTTGTAAAATGAGGAATTAACTTACTAGAGAGTATAGTAAGTTAATAAAATTAAAATTAGACTAAAATTTTAATAAAATCAAACTAATTAAGTTTATTAAACAATGCAGCAGCCTTTCAAAATTTTCAGCCCTAAATTTTTAATAAGATTAATAAAATAAATTTAATCAAATTAATCAACAATACAAGCAAATCCTCAACAAATAAAGTTTATAATATATATTGCAGTGTCTCTTGTATCGTAGTTATATTCCCCTAAGAACTTGGTTGTGCCGAACCGAGGCATGTGGTACATTGGCAACTCAGAGTTTGCTATCCCAGCTTCAGTAAGGCTGGCTTTAACCCCCAGACCTTTGCGATAGTGTAACGCGTAGACTAATCGTACCCCCTCGAGGGAACACGTTGCTTTATGCAGCTCGCCTGGCCAGCGGGTAGTGTTCTACTAGGGACCAAGCATCTTTGGATCCAGTTTTTTCGTATCTTTGCTTTTTAAAATTTTTTAATCTTTTTAGGCAGAATAAATGGACAATTTGAAATTAGAGTGATCAAATTCAGAGAAGAATTGTAAATTAAACTCACAAATTTGATATATTCTGCAATCAATTCAAATTGCAATTGAAGATTGAATCTTAAATTTACAAAATATTTGTTTCCTCAATTTCAAAATTTTAGATAGATTCTCAATTCAAATTGACTTTGAAGTGAGATATGAAAGAATTCAAAGTAAAATATTTAACAATTGAATACAAATACAAATAAAAAAAAATAAATTGAACTTAATACACTTATAAATTTTAAAGGTAAGTATTTTATTACATTTATATATAAATTAAATTTTATTTTATTTACGATTAGTAGTTTTTACATTAAAATATTTGTAAATTATCATATATAAGTTAATAAATAATGGTACTATAAAAATATTTTTAAATTTATATCATTTGATATATGAATGCCATAAAAATAAAATTTAGAAAATTAAAATATAAGTAAATAAATATATCATATAATTTATCTTTTTATTTTTAGGTATAATTAATAAATATCATAATTTTAAGTGATATAATAAAATATTTCATAGAAAGTTAAGATTGTATAAATGCTATTTAATGGATTCTAAATTTTAAACTTCTATAAATAAAGTATAATAAATTAAATTTTTTCTTGAAATTTTTATTTAATCTTATACCATTTAAAATAAACTTTTTATTTCTTTATAGATATTTTATTTTAAATAATTCATAATTTATATATAAATAGTTATAATAATCAAATAATGTTTGAATAAATTTTATATATTAATTTAAATAATTTAAATAGGAAAAATTGAATCATAAGATATAGATTTTTATCTATGCCTTTATTGAATTGAAATACTACAGTAAAATTTTTAATTTTAGTTTTAAATTTTTATATAAAAAATATTAATTTATATTTCTTTTATTTTTGCTTACATTTGAGATTCAATCTTCAAATTTGAGAAATTGCAAAAGGAAATTTAGTCGGGATATTTGAATTGAATCTGTTTCATATCTCAAATATTTAGAATTGAGTAGTTCACATTTGAGATTGAAAGTAAATTATCATGTGATCAATTTGTGAATGTCATAAGGTGAAATCTGAAATTTCCGCGATCAATTTGTTTCCAATTCTAAAATATGTTAAGATTGAATTCACAATTTCATCAAATAGTTAATAAATTAATAAATAAAAATAAAAAAATGCATTTTACATCAGAATTGATATAAGAATGCTTAAAAATGAGAAAATAAGTAGAATTTAAAGATTATTTTATTTTTTATAGCTTATATAAAAATTTTGATCTATAATTATCAATAAATAAAAAATTTTATTTTATATGTAAAAAAATATGAGTAAGAAATATTTGATAGTAAAATTAAGAAATTTGAGAAATATAAATTATTTGTTTACTATTATGTAAAATAGAATTGATATTTTTTATTATTTATATATAAATGTATCATATTTTAAATACATTGAGATTGATTTGTAATGTATATTGATAAAGGATTGTTAAATTTATGTGTTTAAATCGATTAAATTTTAGCTGAATTAAAATAAGCTTAATAATAAATGCTTATAGCCCTTCAAAACCCCAAAACCCCTGCTCGATTAAACTTGGGATTTTATTGCACTGGTTGGAAATAATGACCGCAGGCAAAAGAGACATGAAGTCTACGCTTTTGCAGGAATTGAGAGCTAAAGCAAGTGTACATGAACGAGACTATGGTCCTTTGAATTCCACCACAGTAGTTAAGTTTTAAAATTTAATAGTATTAATAATTTAATTAAAATTTGAATTAAGGAAAAGAGGGAGGTTCAAAACGAGTGCCCCATGAACCTTGCAAATGACGCAACTCAGCTCACAGATGTCAAAAGTAGGGTAAGGACCACATATTCTTCATCTACGCACTGTGCTCTATCCAATGGTAAAGTATGGGACCGAAATAAAATTCGAACTTTTTTCCCACATTACTGATCATTGGAAACTGCACTTTGAAGGCCCTATAATAAGTTAAATATGTGAAGTTTGGAATTTCGCTATTTATCGATATTAAATCATCACTATACCAACTTATAAATTTATCACGCATATATGTATTGGGGTTTTGGGGTTTATATATATATTTATATATAATCATATATATATATTTGTACTAAGATATATTTAATTATGAAAGCTACCAAAAGTAATATAATAATTAAAATATAGTATTCAATTAATTTTCAACATTCAAATTAATTAAGATTTGAAATTAGGAGGGACAATTTAGCTCTTATATTTAATAAATTTTTAAGGGTCGTTTAATAGGATCTTGTTATAAGAGTAAGGTTGTTGTAGTCAATCTTAACTCCTAGTATAATATCTTGATATTTTAGGTCTAAGTCTTTGAAGTATTTGCAGTAGTTAAATTTATTCCAAAGTTCTAAAACCAATATTTTATTTTCATTGAGCTAATTGAGACCATAAATACTGAAGATTTTATTTTATTCTTTAAAATTAAGATCAGTAGGGGAGGACTCTTCAATAATTAAATTATGATCAATGGAATCTTGCAAAACTATTCTAATTTCTTTCAAGAGACTGTCGTATTTGAGCTTTTAATAATCATTATTATTTATTTTATAATAATTGAATTGTTGTTGTTAATTTTCTTCATCATCTGAATTATTTAGTATTTCTTGTTCGTTTTCATCAAATACAAATAATTCTTTTTCTTGGACCAATTTTTTCTTTAAATTATCAAAATAATCAGGAATTTAATAAATTTGGTGTTACTGCTACTTCAACATGAAGTTATTCAATTATTATTCTTGGAAAATTAGCTATAAATTAATTATTTAATTTAATTATCTTACTTTTGGCTAGATATTGATTGTTTTAAATTCTTCTAAATTATGATTGAAATAGTGATTGATCAATTTATCTCTTGATTCAAATAGTTACTTGTTGCATTGTTTAACATAGCAATAATATTTTCCGTTTATTTTTAGAAATTTTACATGCTTTTAAACTTGCTTTGCATGTCTCATCTAGTCTCGATAAAATGATTCATGTTAAAATAATCTGAGGCAAATATTGCATCTGACAAGGTATTTTGGTTTTTAAACTTAGTTTTCATCATATTTATTTTAAATGCACCACTCTGAAAACTTCTCTTGTGTAAACTTCATTTCTTCAATACCTTCAAATGAGCTTGGTTTTTGTTTTTATCTTTTAATTTCTTCCCATTACTAAGTTAGCACCTGCATTGCTTCAATATGCTTTTGTTGAGTTAAGTTGTTATTTATCGATGAAATTTTTATTATAGTTATTTTCAATGTGATTAATACTTAAATATGGAATAATTATAAAAAATATTGTCGCCTGACAATTATTAAAAAGATTGTCAGGCCTGACAATTATTTTAAAGGTTGTCAGGCAAAAAAAAAAATTAAACAAATGCTTTAGAATAACAATATAATATTTTGACTTAACATATAAAATTTAATAGTTACTTTTATAAACAAAAAATTTGAAATTTTTTAAGAACAAAGTACTATTCTTAACTTTAAAAGACTAAGGGGTGAAATGTAATTAAATAATGATTAGTTTAATTAATAAAATAATTTAATTTCTACCCCATTAGAGTTTTATATTACTTTTGGATAATGGATATATTTTAATCAGATTTATTAAAATTAAGGAATCTCATAGTAATTAATAAATACTCTCTTTATAAATTAATTTCGTCCATTAAATTTAAGGTTAAGTTGATAAATTTAATTAGTTTTATTACTTTTGTAAAATAAATTGTCGTTTGATCTTTAATATAAATACAAATAAACTTAAAACGATAGACTAGCCTCATATGCAGTAAAATTAGTTTATAGATTCAAGATTGCTAGAAGGAAAGCTAAACTCTAAAGATGACAGGTATAGATTTTTGAAGTACCATTGTAATATTTATTTCATTTTTAACATTTTTAAGAGGGTTATTGTTTGCCAAGTTACAAGAACACAACGATGAGATTTATAAAAGATTATTTGCAAGGGTCAAAATTTCTTATCAAGTCAAATCAAATTAATATCATCAACGTCCCACATTATCCCGAACTACAGCTAAGAAATATTTTAAAGGAGGTAATCCAGGACCAAAATATCAAACGACATTTGAACTACTATGATGATCAAAAATAATTACCAGAAAGAGAATTTTTTTTTCAAAATAGTGGGTACCCTGGCTCCTGATTATTTATAATAATTAGTAAAAGGCCAAAATAGGTTGAGAAATGTAGAAACAGTAGACTATGATAAATAGGAAGCGATAGCAATTAAACAAGAAATCTTAGATGCAATCAACGAAGAACCATACTTTTCTAGTAGGAAAATTTGTTTAATTTTAAATTTAATATTAGGGTCTAAAGGGAAAGCATTGGGAATGCTCAAGGTGCAATCTAAGGCAAAGCGTCAGCTTACAAAGAAAAGAAAAACTTTCGAAAAATAATAAAAATATTAGATTCCTTAGATGGAGAATCCTGAGTTTTAAAATAATGAATCAATGGAAGGTATTTCTCAACAGAATTAAAAGTAGATTAAGTTTAACATTTGAATTATATAAATTAATTTTAAAATAATTTAATTTTAATATTATTCATGTATAAAAGTAGTCTTCAATATAGTTTTTCATTTGCATCATCTGTCTTCTGATAATACTTTAAATATTATTACGATCTACTTTCTCGATACAGTTGTTTATAATTTGTAGATGTTTAGTGTTTGAGAATTAGAAATTTAACTTTTACAATTCTTTTCTATATGCTCGCTTAATTATTGCAAAAACTTCTTCAATCCCATGAAACTAAGATGAGTAGGGAGCATTGAAAATTACTGACCATTTGAATAATTTCAAGATATTTTGGACTTCTTTAGATTTATGCAATCTTAAATTATCCATAAATACTGTTATATTTTAATTTTTGTTGTAATGATGAAGATCCTTCAAGCTTAGAATGAAGTCTTATTTATTTATTGATTTGAATTGAGTATAATAATATTCGATTCCTTATTATCTTCACTTATTACAAACCCACTACTGCTATAGTTTTGAAATTAATCCCATATTATTCAAGGTATACATTATCGTATTATTAAGACCATGCCTTGAACTTCTAGGAGTGTGGCTTGAATATAACTTCATCGATACAAATTATTTTTTATTTACTCTCGTATAATCTGAGGACTTGCTAAAATTATTATATTCGTTATTCCTGAATCTAGTTTTACTTAATGTTTGATAGACGATATGTTTTCTTTACTTATTTAAATTATATTCCCAATTTCTTGTAGATTCTACTTAGTGTTTTTGCGCTCAAAATTATATCAGGAAACTTCTCTTGAAATAATATTATTCTCTGTTAAAGTGAAAGATGCTGAAGTTTCTAGAGCTATTATTAAGAAGTCAAAAAATCAACTTAAAGATTGTTTAACTACTCTAACTTTGTCAATGTTAAATCTTTTACATCAGTTGCTTGATCAAATTATGAAATGCAGACTTTTCTAATTTAGGATTTTGATAATTTTATTATTTTTTAAATTCTATCGTAAGGCATATATACTGGTGAGGTGCTTGTTGGTTGAGTTGTTTTATATCTCATTAATAAAATTGCTTTTATTATATTTGTTGGCACAAATGTTTTTGGTCTCATTAGTTTAGAGCTTAAGTGATTTTGGTAAATTAATTAATAATGACTTTAATTAACTTGACTTTTATGAATTCTTGTCATATACACTGATCTATTCTTACACTTTGATGTTTGTTACATTGAAGTAGCAATGTTTCTTTGCTAATCAAGCAATACTTTTTAATGTGTATTTTATTAATTCACGATCACTACACTTGCACTTAGCTAAAATAGATTATTTTTGGTGAATAAATTAATCTAATCAACTTTGTTAATGCTTGATTTTAATATTAAAATAAATATATATTTTTAGGTACTCTACCGCATATTTTTATGTATAAACCTGTTTTGAGGTAGAGTACCTTAATTATATTAATTAAATAAAATAAATATACTCTAATATTGCATTAATTTTAACAAAGAATGCATTAAAAATTGAAAAATATATTTTTTAATTTTAACTCAGAATTAATTGCTTAATTTTGCAGCAGAATTTAAAGATTTTTAATTTTTTTATATTTAATAATTAATTTACTCATCACATTATATATCACTTTTTTATTTAATTCATTCTATGTTAAAAGTAATGCAATATTAGAGTAAATTTATTTTATTAAATTAATATAATTAAGGTACTCTACCGCAAAACAGGTTTATGCATAAAAATATGCGGTAGAGTACCTAAAAATATATATTTATTTTAATATTAAAATCAAGCATTAACAAAGTTTATTAGATTAATTTTATTCACCAAAAATAATCTATTTTAGCTAACTCTTCGAAGAGTGCTTAAATATACTATTTTTTATTCATTCAAGTGAAACAGCCTACCTAATCTTATTTTATTCACTTCTAACTTCGCAATTATATAGGGTGCAATTAGTTTGCTGTGTAATACAACTGAAATTTATTTTAAGGGAATGTAATTTAATCAACTTCAAATCGATATATTAGCTTGCAAAATCCCTACACTTTGCACTCTAGCTACTCTATTTTCCCACTACTTGAGAACTCTTTATTTAGTAGCAAATCTTTAAGATAAAAACATGAGAGATGAGTCCACTCTCTTTGCCTCTCATTCAGCCACAAAAGTGGTACCTAGACTGCAACAGAACTCAAACAAAGAGGATTCAAAATTTCCCAAGAAATGGAATATTATCCCTAAAAATATTACGTATTGGTGGGCTACTGACGGAGCCATTGGAAGCTACAACCAACAAGTTGCTTCCAAATATATTTTTCTCCAAGCTTATTGCTTGATTTTATAGATATATTAGTGTGATTATTGAGTTAAAAGTTCCTAAGTTTTAAAACGATTTTCTACTATTTATGACAGATATTTAGCTTTTAATTCTACAATTTCAATTGAGATTTTCGTAACTTGATTTGCCAATTTAGTCATAAATAAGCCAAGCTTCAGATATAATATATAACTAAAATCCGATAGTAAAAATCAACAGCTAGCTCTAAATGTTGTCAATAAATTTAAGCTCCTATATCAGTTTTACTTCTTCCCTTCTCATCCAAAGATGTATTCTGTCACTCTCTATAACCTAAGCTTATAGATAAACCCAAGTGTATAGCTGTTAGCTGTGGTTGGCTTATAAAAATTCAAAGTTTAATGAGTGATGTTTGTTACGCTGATCTCAATGTCTAAAAAATGAGATATCAAAATTTGGGCAGCATTTCAGGTTTTCAACTCTTCTAATGTAATTTCACTTGCCTCATTAATCTACTATTTTTAAAACATCATAGGTAAGTTTATCTATAACTTGGTAAATATTAGTTAAAGTTAGCCTATGAAATTTTAAAAAAATTTATGGCTGATTTATGTTACACTGATGTATGATGAGACTTAAGACATCTCAAAATTTTGGCAGTATTTTGGGTTTTTAGAATTTATAAGATTCCTATGGATCTACGGTTCTGATTGATAATGATGGAGCTGTATCAGTGTTATCTCGACACCGGTGCATCTATTGATTATTCATAGTGGGTACTTAATATTAAAACAAAGGAGATTAGTAAATGTTTGACAAAGCCTCAGGATAAAAATAAAAAATGAATCTTAGTTGCTTTACTGGAAGACTATTGAACTCTGATTTTTAGTTTTAAGTGGCCACTTTTACTTATCTTAATCCAAGATCTTACAGGTACTTATTAATTAAAAAGGGGATTAACATAATAAAGAATCAATATGCAGAGTCTAGTCTTAACATAATTTTCAGTAGATTTCTATATCAATAGAGGCCTCTATACATTTTCTAAAGTTCTTATAAGGTACCTATATTAAAAGTTGAGATGATAGCGAAAAGTATAAGCTGTTGATTCTGATTTTGAAAAGTTTATTGTCTTGATCTTGATAGTTCTAATATCAATGACAGGAGCTCTTTTAAATAGTTTATTAATTGGTACCTATTTAAGAAAAAAGTTAATAATAAACTTAGGCTTTGTAATTAGAATTGATTTTAATCTGGCTTTAATTTTGATTTTTAATTCAGAATTTAATACTTGATTTTTGATTTTTAATTTTGATTTTGCTTTAGATTTTAACTCAATCATCCACTAATATCATTAGCGCTAGGATTGTTCCTCCACTATTGGTTTCTTTGAATATCGACCTTTGTAATAATTCAGTACCGAAGCAAGATTACCAAGAATGAAGTTCTCGATCGTTTCGCCGGAAGATCCACGACAGCTTCAATTAGCATCAGTTTGATTTAAAGGTAACACACACGATTTGGGACACACACATGACTAGCCATAACTAGGATTGCTCCCTCACTATTGGTTACTTTGAACATTGTTGTTTCGCAGGAGGGTCAACGCTTCAGGACTAGTTTTATAAATAAAATAATGAATCGAATTTATCCTGATTTCGAGGACACAGCTTGAATATTCAGACGGCTGGCTTCAAAGAGATTTCGGGAATTAAATTTTGATTTTTGATTTGGATTTTCAACTATTGATTTCTTGAAAAATTTGAACTGCCTTTTCTTGATTCTATTAGTTGAAGTACTTTAGTTGTTATTAGTTACTATCAGTAAATTTGACATGGCCTATAATCACCTTGACTTTAGAGAGGTGTCAATGGACTTCTCGCGTAAATTGGCTTTGGAAGTATCTCCCAATAGTTAAATACTCATTCTAGTTTGAAAGTTATTTGCTATCTACTGTCACTGTATTATACTACTATTGCCCAGAAAATTTGCCAAAATTTTCAACTGGCCTCAATTATGCCTTAAAAACTTGTTTACTCTTTATAGGTTTGGTAAGAAACATATCAAGTTAAGAGGATTGAAATAAGTAATAATGCTAAGTAACTTTACCTTTCAGCATGACCGATTAGCTGAAAGATTTTACTTAAATTTATCTTTGATTAGAGGAGAATTAATGGAAGTATCGATTTGATATTTACTTTATATACTATAGAAATTTTTAATTTAGAGTAAGTTTTTAGTTAAATTAGAACAGTAAGTTTGTTGTAAATTTAGCTACAAAAGTACCAGAAGTCGCAACTTAAATTTGAAGTTTATCTTCCTTAATTTTCGAGCTAAAGTTGCTTGGATCAAAGCCTTCTATTCTAACCAACATTTCCATTCACAAATCCTTGATTGAAATCGATTCCAAGGCTACTACTAAAACATGATAAAATCAATACCTCACTAAGTTCTTATTGATTCTGCTATTATTCATTCCCACCTCTTTCATAAATGATTCCCAGTATCCTCTTAATTTCGTTACTTAACTTAAACTTAATTTGATTAGGATTTTGTATTTAGTGGATTCAAATCTCTTTTTTTAATCCAAGAGTACACTAACTCAGCTGGCGCAATCTTGTAGTGATAAGGCCCCAAAAACATTAGAGGCAATCTTAAGTCCATTTACCTTTCCATAATATTTTGGGACCTGTGATAAGAAGCATTATCAAGGAGTATCAAAGTGTTTGATCTCCACTGACTGTCAATTGTTTCAAGTGCAATGATAAGCTTGCACAGAATGTACAAGAATGAGTGTTGAATAGTTCTACCATGATTCACTGTATAAAATAACTCTTCTGTACTTGAAACTCCTACGATCAAATTCATTTATCTATGTCTCTGAGAATTTTCAACTCTGTTCTTCACGTAAGGTGCAGTCCAGCCTCTGTGTCTTTAGTCTTTTTAGTTAAGAGTTGATTCATCAATGTTGATAATTCTCTTACCGTCACTTAAATTCAAATCGAATTACTGTGCTCCATATTATCTCTGGAACTTACTACTATTACTATTATGCAGAGTTGAAATCTAATTGATTTATTTGTATGTCATTAATAACTCGTTTTTCAGGAAGCGTCTTATCATTTACTGACTGCACCTTAGTTAAATTTTCTTCTATAAACTGTGCTGTATATCTGAAAGCTGTACAGGTTGAGCATCAAACATAAGCATGTTAACAATATGCGTACGTGCTCTCCTGTGAAGCTTCTTGTACTTGCCTCGACTAAATTACTTTAGGTTCCAAAATTAAGATTTCTTAAATGGACTTTTCAAGTACCTTCGTAACTTGTAATATGAAATGCCAAGTCTATTCATTATCTATTTGTAAGACAGCCTTTCATTTTCTCGCAGTCTAAGTGAATTCTCTGCTAGTTTAAGCTCTTTCTATTACTATTGTTTCTATTCTTTGCCCAACTACTTTAGTATTCTGCGAGGAACGGTTGCATTAAGTTGGGTGTGCTAACCAAACACTGGAATTTAATCATTCACTTTATGGTTCTCAATAACCTTGGCTTCAAGAGCATTCATATCAATACTTGAGCCTCGCTCAATCAAACTTTAAGGTTATAAATCTGATTGTTTATATTCAGTGTAAAGTTTCAACACTAGCTAGCCAAGAGTCTTGATTTCATTTTCATTCAGTAATGATGATTTAGCTTATTTTTTGACACTTTTTCTATTAACTTCTTTGGGGTCAAAGATAAATTCATCACTTTCAAACTCTGAAATTTCGTCACGAGTTTCCTCTAATAGTGAGGCCATGCATGTATTATGCTAACATATTCTATTTTAACATCTGCAACTGTTATATTTCTATAGTATAGCATATTGGTGGTTAAATAATCCGCTTGATCTTAAGAATCTTTTGATTAACTTTAAGATCTCTGCTCTTCACTTGAGCTGTTATCATCGTAATCTTAATCATATAACTTGAAGAAATCTAAAAGTCTTGACTGCCGTTTTTAGAATATGATTCCATGAAAATATTCCTAAATTTAATAATTATGAATTCTGTTCGTGCTGGTAGGAATTCCGCATGCGGATAATGGATCGTGCTGTTGAGATTTCATTATTATGAAAAGCACTCTCTAGTTTTAGTAACTGAAGTGTCTTCCTTAATCAAATGTTGCCTATATAAAAAGGTGAAAGGCCCCTAGCCTTTATATTTTAATGAACCAAGTTTAACTTACTGGTATAAATGTTCAAGAACTCGCCCAGAAGTGCAAAAGTAAGAAAGAGCTATACAACTTTCTCGCTTAAGACTGCCAAGCTTTCTTACCCAAGGCAGACTCCACTAAAATTTACTTCTTTAAGTAAATCATGAGAGCTGAGCAAGACTAACGACCAGCTTGCTGTTGTAACTGCTTTTAAAGTACGTAAGAAGAGACTGAGTAAAAGTGTCTGCAGTGTCTTAAATCGATGGACTTACAGTCTAAGATTTCCTCGATTATGCTAGAGGATCTGCAAGACTCCTGCAATACTTGCTCGATGAGCGAGATTGGGTCCACCTAGACAGATAATGGATCTGTGACTTGCTCTTCACCTTAGACACCGACGATGTCTCCCAGATGATTCATGATGCAATGCTCTAACGAAGAGAAAAGCTAGAGTAAAGCAGAGATCTTGTAATAGAAATGAGACCCGAGTTCGTGGACGCTCTCAGCAGATGCCTTAACTTTAGCAGTAAGTTTACTCTCTCTTAATTTCGTGTGTAGCTGAGCGAGGTAAGGCTGTGAATTTAGTAAAGGATTCATCTAAAAGAAAGATAACTCGTGATTAAATGGAGGAAGTAAAAGATTATGAATAAGCTTTGAAATAAGATAAGCAGGATTACTTGCAGTAAACTAAAAAGTTGAAACAAGAACATGACAATATGGAAAGTGAAATGTTCGACTTACGCAAGATGAAAGAATAGATTATGCTCAATAACAACTGATTGAGCTTGCTTTGCGCAGCTAAGAAATTCAGATTTTGAATGCTGCTGCTTCTATTCCTTCATGAATCTCTATATACTATTAATAGCAAAGAATTAAATATGTTGAATTGCTTTTAAAAATTAAGATACATATCATATTCTTAATCTTGGTTTTCTCTCTGGATTTCTGTGGTTTAAGCCACTTTTCAAGCGCCTTGTCTAACTAAATGCCATCTTCAACCATCTATCCATTGTCTCTTCATTCTCTGGCAGCTCTGTATAAGTACAATTGAATGTTTTATCCCTGGCACTACGACGAGTAATAAGATCTCAATTTTTTTCCTAAAAATAATTCAAGTTTCTGCTAGTTTTTCAATTATCTCTTAATACTACTCCTATTACTCTCTCTACTTTTTTATCGTTCTCTGCTTGGAGCCTTAGTAATCTCATAGTACTGAAGCCTCAAATTTTTGTGCACCAGATACTCTACCTCTGCAAGCGGTTTGTCTTGTAGTACTGGATTCTGACTCAGCTTCTCCACTATTTACTCTAAGATAGTTGGTTAATAAAAACCCAATTTCATTTATTCAGTTGGTTCTTTAACTATGAAAGAGTCTCTATGTTCCTCAGTTTTCTCTTCCTTCTTTTCTTCTTCTGGATTGATTGCTTCAATGTAAGCTTTCTCAGTGATAGCAATAATGTATTCTGCGACCTCTTTTACCTGCTTATCATGCTCTTACTTGTTTGAAAGTTCCATGAAAATTTATTCTTGAGGCACCTTGTTTTATTCAACAGAATTTTCCATTGCTTCTAATTGATTTTATAAAATTGATTATACTCAGTTATACTTGTGATCAAGTGTAAAGTCTATTTCTCTCTTATCAACAATCAGAAGCTGCTTTGCACTACCTTTAGAACGATTCCTGTATAACACTCGCTGCCTTCTACCTTTGGTTTTAAGTCTGCCGATTCTACCAATGATTTATTCTTCAGATCTTTTTGAAAAAAACATCAGCGATTATCAAATAAGAACCCCATTTGAATTGATTTCATCATTAGTTTAGATGTCTGTTCCTCTTCCCTATGCTTCATTAAATAAGTAAAGACCATAGTTCTTGCTAAAATTCTACATTAAATACCTTCCTTCAATAACAGATTCAATTACAGCAGCTTAGGCGTTGCTGAAACTTGTGAAATAAAAATTGGATTTTGAAAGGACTTATTAAATAGCGTTGTAACTATCAGAAGCAACAATTAAAACTGGTGAATTAGCTACTTAATCCTTTATATTTTCCTTGATTTTTTGCAAGTAATCTGCTTTATTTGATG
This sequence comes from Oxytricha trifallax, assembly GCA_000711775.1. NCBI lineage: Eukaryota > Ciliophora > Spirotrichea > Sporadotrichida > Oxytrichidae > Oxytricha > Oxytricha trifallax. Next base: position 280,077 of record ARYC01017027.1, read on the forward strand.
TTACCAGCAAGTCTTGAAGCTAAGTCTTCTTATCACCTTGCAACTTATCAAGTGTAGGAAACACCACAGGTGTGCTTTGCAAAGCTTAGTTACGACAAGTTTCTTCGGTTTGAGAAAGATTGCTGCCTGAAAAACCAATAAAACCTTTAGCTTGCTTGTAGAAATTAAGCTGGTTTACAATATTATCACTGGAGCCATCGAATAAAATCCAGGCTTATTCATCAACGAGCACAATACTCTCTTGCCATACACTCAAGAATTTGGGATTCTTCATTTGTCTCTTGAGTTTTGGTTGAGTAAAGAAATAAATACCAGTGCCCTAAGCAATGAAATTAAAGTTTGAATTAATTGCCATCGCACTTATAATTTTTTAGAAATTCTTGAAATCTCTCTGCACCAAGTGCTCATTCTTGCCAATTTTGATTACGGATAGCTTGGTTTGAAGGGCTATAAGAATGGCTAGCGCAATGCAAATTAAGGTCTTGGCATTACCAATACCGAAATGAATTAAATGGCTTGCCAGCAATTTATCGCAGATATAGTTGATGCATAATACTTGAGAACTTTACAACTTAAATCCGAGATATGAATGCAGCTTTTCTAAGTCTTCACTGACAGTCTACTTTTCATTTAATTTGAATTGAAAGACCTTGCTAGTTAATGCTAGATATTTGCATCCTCAAAGAGTTAATGTAGGTCTGCAACTATCTTATCAGAGAAGGCTTCCAAGTTGCGAGGTAAGTGCAATATTTTTTGAATGTCAGAGCAGTCTCCATTAAGGCATTTTTCAATAATATTGCTGCTAAGACTTACATTCATTTAAATTTAAATTTCGATGATTTGCTACTGAAGCTTCTTGATCTGCTCTATCTGCCAACCCACTGCACGTCTCTGCTCTGCAATCTTTATGCTAGGCCTTTCATAAAGTAAACCATAGTGTTAGAATCATTAACCTCTTACTTCTGTAAGAATGTAACCTTCGTTATTGAGATATAGTCTTTGAGAGGATCAACTGTAGGAGAGCAACTTAAAGCACAAATTCTCACGAAGTACTCAGTACACTCAACAGGAATATCTCTGATTCAGTGCAGGCCGCAGTCTTGCTTAAGTATAGTAATGAAGGGCAAATTCAAAATAAAGAATGAGGAAGGTATTAGTCTTTAAACTTGAGAGTCAATTGAGTATAACTACCAGGTATCACTCATAAATTGTATTACATAAGGGTTTTAGTCATCCAGTTTTTTCACTTGAGCAAGCTCTTTAGTGAAGGCTTAAGCTGTGTTGAAGAATAATAAGTTTGCCGAGCCTTGAGCTTGCCTTTTATTGGGTGAGTGCACTAATAATCAGAAAGCTTTCTGTATATGTGCGTCCTCGACTCCTACTGTTTCTCCCATATAATAGCTAAGAGCAGGTAAAAGATTGCGAAGCTTTGAATTTTAATCAAAAATTATTATTGCTCTCTAGTAGATCAACTAGCAGAGAAAACAAGTTCTAGTGTATTGATTGATCATTCACGTTCTCAAAATTGCTTAGGAAAGAGAAAAGTGATTGAGTGTTTCTCTCGACTTTTTCTTGCAAAATGCGAGACCTTTCATAATAATTAGAATTTTTGAAACTTTCAAAGGGCTTGATTAAGATCTCATGGCCGATGATCGCGCCATAGTTAATAAAGAGTCGAGGTAGGGGTTCTTTATTTGATTTTTCATTGCTTGCAAAGCTTATGCTTGTAGTGAAGTAACTCGCCTTAACCTCTTCGTAAGTTGCAGTAAGATCAGGTGGCTCTGAAATTACAGATTTACTTTAATTGCTGGACTTCACCTTGTTGGGTTTATTGTTATTGATACATTTTCTCTTGTACTCCTTAAAATTAAAAGTCTTATTATATAACCTGCAAAATCCTTATGTTCCAACAGCAATCTTAAATCAAAGTTGTTTTATTTCAGGAATTCATTTGCACGATTGATTTTAGCACTGTCTTGTGCATTTTTATATTCAGATTTTAAACCTTTGACTTTACCCGCATCTTCAAGATTTACATTGGCTATGAGATTTTCAAAAATCTGAGGTAAGTTTTCTTGTTCAGGTGTCAAATCTGGCACTTGCTAATCATAAATAGGTTCTAAATAGAAGGTAATATCAAAGATTTTAGCTTACCAGCTTCCTTATTGAGAATTTGAGGAGGCCGGTCTTAGAAGCTATCTAAAATCCAGGGGCTGGATTCATCTAGTTTATGGTAAATTTTAATGATTAACTCGACTGGATTTTAAAACTAAATAGCTGAATTATTAAAATCTCAACTGGATTATTGATCCTTAACTATATGAGAATCTACTCTTTCACCTATATCCTCCGGATTTATTTATGGCTCATCGCGAAACCACTTCAATGAATGAGGATTCACTTGAGCTAATTAAACGAGTAGCTTTAAGTGGCAAGGAAATGGGTGGTTGAACAGCCATGATCATTTTTTAAAGTTTTGGAGATAGAGCCCATGTAAAATTGGCTTTTTTAAGAAATGTCGAAATCCGGAGATCTTTTAAAATTCAAAACCTTTCCCCGTCTATAACTGAATAGTGGCGGGTGGAAATGTGAAGATGGGAATCGCTAGAAATTAATGGCAATCAAAATAGAAATTTCGGGTGAACAGTTTAAACCTCGAAAATTAGCCTCTGGCTTAAGCCTCCAGCCTGGATTCTTGAGGTGTCTGGTCAGTATGGTGGAATAGTAATGTTGAAAAATCTTGAGAACCACTCCAATAACCTATTGGATTTATGGTTGCATTCAACTTAAAATAGAAGTTACACTAATCTAGCAGTACTAATCATATCAATATCAAACTTTGTGGGTGCCGTAATATTCTAAACCCTTCTTTTTGCATTCTCTAGATCGGCTGCCTCAAATTGAGTTAAAATCTATCCTTTTAAATTTCGTTATTTATCGATGCATTTAAAACTTTTTATCTACTTATCAATTTCATGCGAACATAATTGGGGTTTATATATATAAATATATACCTAAAAATAAATTTTTTCATCTCTTCAATCTCCAATAAATTTATCTCCATCAGCGTGTATATTAGTACCTTTGCTTTGTTGTGTTCCTCTACTGAGTCTCGGTCGTCACCAACCATTACTCTTCCCAGGTAGGAACTTGTAAAAATAATTTATAAAATATATTTTGTGTAACTTACATTTTTATTGAATTATCAGCATCTTCTTCGTCTTCATTTTCATTTTCATTTTATGATTATTAAATTATTATAATTCACAGACATAAAAAAAAATTCCCATGAGTACTTACATATTAGAGAGTATAATATAACTTGATTTTGTGATTTATTTCGATTCTTATTCAAGATCAATTTTTAAAGCTAGAGGTTTCGGCTCCATTATATCTTGGCCTTAAAAGTTTAAATCTGAGTTTATAAATTCTTAGCCTTCTAATTCCTTAGAAATCTTCTTCAAACTGTAATATCCATTAATATAAGATTATAAAATGTATTTTAAATAATTAAATTCATTTGATTAGAGACAAAACACATTGACTAAATCTAAATTGTTCATGAAAAGAGATTAAAGTTTATTGTAAGTATAGTAAAGCGTTAAATTCTCTTTATCAGTAAGTATAAGTTAGTTTTACCATAAATTCTTATATTTCTATTTACATATTTACATCTCATCCCCTTAGAAACATTGCAAATTCTACAAAGCTTCATCTTTTCTATTTACTAGGAGTATAAACATATATAGAGTTATTAAAAAATAATAATAATAAAATGTATTAAAAATGGGAGAAATATAAATTAAAAATACAAAACTAGCTAGAAATATATAAATCTACCACTAATTAGAAAAAGTTTAACATCAAAATACATTTAACTTAATCTAACTACCTTATTTTTAAAGTAGCCTTTTGTATCTAATCCCACTCCAACTGTAATTAATTAGATGTAATCAGTTAACATTTTTATTATTAACCTTTTCTCCAATTCCATTCTCTTTTGACACAATGACCCTAGTTGTTGCAGTTTATATTGTAAAAAATCATCATCACTATATCTTCAGGGTATCTTCATGATATCTTCCCAAAAAAATTCAATTCAGTTTTGCTAAAGCTATTAAGTATAGATTTAATTTAAAGCATCTTGTTCAGACATTATTATTCGTTGAAGATGATGAATTAATTGTATAATTGTTGATGTTTATTGTTGCTTTGGAGCTTGTCACGAAGGCAATGCCAATTGATTCCAAGGACTTTGAAGATGTTACTGTTGAACTCTCTATAGTCATTAAGAAAGTGGTGCTAATAGATTCAATCAAACTTCCGTTTAAACTTGCAGTGTTTGAAGTGAAAGAGCTGCTGTTTTTAATGGAAACTACGTTGCTTATTCCATTCATTTAAGCCACACTTCCATTGTATTGAGTGAGAGTCCTTGCTATAGATGGAGCTAATCTCGAGAATATTTTCAAGGTTGGCATACAATTAGAACAGACCTCCCGAAGCATACGTTTTATAAGGCTGATTTGTGTTAAAAGTACAATTTTTTACTGAAGTATAGGAACTATTCAAATGATTTGAGGCTTTCCCTGCAATTTCACCAAGACCTTGATTACTTTTTATTTATGAATTTTCATAGTAAAATTTAACAGATGAAGTGACAGTATCATCGTAGATTAAAATCAGAGGACCTTTAGCTGCATAGTTCCCTTCGATTATGTATTAGTTAACGTAAAACTCTAGTGGTCTTGTACTGCTCACACTCACAAGCCCTTACTTTGTTTAACAATAGAAAAACCTACCCACCCTTTTATGATAACTAGAACTTGTAAAATAAATTTTCAAGGGTTCTATTGAAGTTTGAGAGTCTGTAATTCGAACAATTCCCGGATAAATGGAAGATACGGTATAAGACTAGTCATTCTAGTTGCCATCGAATACTGGATTGTTCAAAATTCTGTTGATAAATATGTCAGCACTTATTGCAGTGTAAGTATAGTAGAAGTAGTTATTTTTGCATTCAGTAATATAATAGTCCCTGCAATATAGGGTACCACCTGACAGAGCATTGCTATATTGAAACTATTTCTAAAGCATTAAAATATTGCTCCATCCATAGCTACCTGAAAGCGATGCAGTAGAATTTAAAAATGTCCAGTTATTTGTAAGCAAAAATATACCTCCGATATTTACATTAGTAACTTCATAAATAAGGTTGTAGTTCGCTACTAAGTTTAACTTAGAGAGCTAAGTATTAATGTGAAATACATATCCATAGTTGTAAGTCATTCAAAACCCCAAAACCCTTTCAGTAGTTTGATTGAGTTTTTGATTGATAAAAGTAGACTATTAGTGCATACTTTATTAGGTTTTTAATAGGGTTTATGTGGGGGTTTAATGTTTAAATATTAGTAATTTAAGTAAGTATATGCGAGGTTTGGGGTCTCTTTATGACAGTGAGTATATAGATTTATTGTTTAAGTTGTGCAATGGAAGCGATGAATATAGTGAATTAATCAAACCTATTCTAAATTACAAATCTATAGCAAGACTGCTCCATAAATCTCCTGCAACTGTGAGGTCTCACTGTCTATTAGCATTAAATTTAAAGAGATAGCAACTTAATTCTAAGCCTAAAAGAACCTTGAAATTTTAGCATCATCATATCGATTATCTTATTAATGATAAGACTCTTAAATACTGGGCTCATTTCTCTATGGCCTAGAGAGCTATTATGTTTCATTGCCAATTTCCTGAACTTCACATCTCTGCTTAATCTATAGTGAACATGTATAAAAAGAATAGAATATCTTACAAGACAGTCAATCGCATTAACAGAGTGATTGACTTTAATGTTCCATTTTATAAGACTAATTTATATTATACATTCGATTAAATGAAGAGGTCTTAAGAGCATAATATAAAGTTTATACACGCTGATGAGGAAGTTTTAACCTTTAATACTTTCATATCAAGGTCTTGGTACAAGAGGGACAGCAACATAGAAGTATATGATTAAAAGGTTAAGATTTAAACTAATGCTATACTTGGTGGAATAAGCGAAGATAATGTCCTTGAGACTTATGTTATCTACCCTCGCTCTATAAAGACTGAATAATATATTAAGTTCTTACAATAACTCAGAGACAAATACGCTGACTAAGAGATTATTCTATAAGTTGATAACTTATCAGTTTATAAAACTAAAGACTCAAGGAAGAAATATGAAAGGCTAAATATAACACCTGTATTTAATCCTCCTTACAGCCATTTGTTCAATGGAATTGAATTATATTGGGGGTTATTGAAAGGCCACTACAAGAAACTCTTACTCTATCATCTGATGCATGGTACAGTCGATTTTATTAAGAGTGCTGCTAAAAGAGTCAGTGATGAGAAAGCTAAAGTATGCGCAAGAGAAGGGAGATTTTGTGTATATAAATAAGTTTTAGATTTAAACGAATGAATAAGTTCACATATTAAATTTGCCCGTAAAGGGATTTGGCTTCTCTTTCTTTTCTTCCTCTTAAGGCTTGCTTGGGCATATGTTTCTTCTCTTAGTGCCAGCTCCTGCATCTTTGTTCATCTCGTCAGGCTTTTAGAAATCTTTGAAGAGTCTCTTACTTAATTCATGCTTTTCTTGATACTTTCTCTCTCTGTTTAATTTGCTGCGCTCTTTCATCAAGTATATAGCAGTGCCAGGTTTTTCTATAAAGTTAGAAGACTAGACTTACTTGAAATGAAAGGATGCTTTTAAAGTTCCTACAGCCAGGTATCACTTATTTTAATACCTTGCTTCTCTTTTTCTTCAGGAGAGATGCTGTATCGTTTCTTATGAGCTTCTTAAATAACTTCATTTTAAGTACTCAGGTTTCAGAGTTGCAAGAACACCAAAGAAGAAGTTTCTCTCTGGCAACTTATTAGAGAGCTGTAGCTTTGATGGAAGGTAGAGAGCTACGTCCGGATCACTCATAGCATCGTCATATAGGTTTGTCACTGATATTTCAGGGTAGTTAGGTATCTCTATCATCCTAATTTCATTAGACTTAAAAGCTTTTTTGTCTTCACTCAGTAAGGCTTTTAAGAATGAGATTTTAGTTCCCTCCTAAGTCGGTAAGAACAATCCAAGTATTAATGATTTATTAATCTTACTTAAGCACTTACCTTGCTATACCAAATATCTATAAAGGTCCTCTTTACTTCGAAATTTTCCTTCAAATCTTGAGATTAGATTCTCTTCATTGCATCATTCATAGACTCCATCTTGCTTCCTCTTTCTAGAAATGTTAATGAATTTAAAATTATGGATATCCATTCTAAGTTTATTAAAATCTTACTACTAAATAGGGAGGACCTACTGGAGGTCAACCTTGAAAAGATATGAGGAGAAGCATTGAAAAACTTGCTCCAAGTTTCACAGATTGATTTCCATTTTTATCAATCTATCTCCATTAAATTGCTCCTAATAATGTTTAATTATTTTAGGAGGTCCTCCAAATTAAGTTCAAACTTTATTAGGAGTTAAATTTTAAGGTTAAAACTTAATTAGGAGCATATTAAATTTAAAAATGTTTAATAACTTTACCTTCAAATTAAGTTCAAACTTGATTTGGAGGACCTCCAAGAGAAACAAAACTTCATTAGGAGTATTTTAATTTAATAAAATTATAAATTTTTCTTAAAATATGTCAACTTACAGTCTTTTATGGTTAATTCATTTTCTTACCTCTCAACAAAGAATCTACCAGAGTGTCTTATACTCTACTATAATTGATTATCAAGGTAAATTTTATCATTATTATAATAAATTACACCAGCAAACTAAAATGAGCGCTAACCTTTTGAGAAGAGCGGCATTACTTGGGTAAAGTCAATAAAAATTATCATTCCAGCAACCAAGAAAAATAGACACCAGAGACGCTTGTACTCAGTGGGAGCCTACTTATGACAACTTTGACCAGTCTAGCTTTGAGATTTTAATATAAATTAAGTAGAAGGTTATCAAAGAAGCTGTGCAAATTGAGGAAGAGGTAAAACAACCCGCCATAGAGCATTAATAAATACCATCCAAAGTTGTCTATTAATGCAAAGAATGCAATAAAGTTTTCCCTTACAAGTCAACTAATAAGAGACACTTGAGAGATATACACAACGATATGCCAAGGTTATATCTCAAGCATTAAAAGAAAGATGGGAAGTATGTCTGTGAGTTCTGTGAGAAGCCATATTCTCATACTAGAGACCTCAAAGTGCACTTAAAGAAAAAGCACAATCAAAGTTTTGTCTTTATTCATGAACCTACAGGGAATAGATTCCTCTAAAAGAGAAGATCAAGAAACCCAGTGGAGTCTCTTAGAGTTGAAGTGTAGAAGTAAGTTAAAATGAAGAAAGCAGTCAAGAACTTTCCAGTCTCTGAGATCAATAAAATCATGGTTAAAATAGAGGCAATGAAGATTCCCATATTAAAAATTATTGACTTAGATTCTTGCCTAGAAAGCTACCTCACTCTTGAAGATAAAATAGAGAAGAGAGTCATTACTGATGACTAATATGCTTACAAGATATATCCTTTCAATTACTTCCTTGCTGATGACAAGTTCCTAATGGAATTTGCTAATGAGTATTATGCTCTTTAAAAGGCAAAGTTAAATGAGTGCAGGCATATCATCTAGCTTGATGCTATTTTACTTGGTAAAGATCATGTAGCCTTCAGGCTTCCTTTATAGAAATGACTTACAGAGAATTCTTATCTGATAATAGATGTCAGAGATAAATTAGCTAGATAGTATAGCAGATAGTTGAGGGGATTGAAGAGCTTCACAAGCTAGGTTATGTTCATAGAGACTTAAATCCAGAGAACATCATGGTGAACTTTTAGCCTCTTATAGTTTATTATTATTGACTTCAATTGAGCTCAAAGAGTGCAAGCCTTAGCATTAGGAAATGTTTACGGCACTCCTGGGTATTTCCCAGAGAGAGAGGATTGGAGAGATGTAGACACTTAATGGGCTACCAGTAATAATAATAGAAAGCGACATGCCAAGTAACGATTACTTTAGCTGCAGGGGTGAGAGATTCTAAGCAGAGAATCAAACAATATCTCCATAAAAAAATAAATGGAGGTCTCAGAGAACTTGCATACTCAACTATTGTCAAGCCAATCTAAGAGAATTAACAAACAATAGAAACAATCAAACTATAACTTAGAAAGATAAAATCAGAGAACTTACACATGACTCTAAGCTTATGTTTGTGTGAAATATTTATAAAACTCGCTTGTTATACCCACTTAAATTACTAATATTTAAACATTAAACCCCACATAAACCCTAATAAAACCCTAATAAAGTATGCACTCACTTTCTTTTCTTCTTTGTGATGATTCTTTTTTTCTTCTGTTTGACATTCTTTATTATTCTCTGTCTTAGTTTGTCTTGTTGTGGATAAGTTCTGATAAGATCTGATGAGGACATGTCTATGTGGATGATTTGTGTTTATTTTAGTTATTCCACATTTCTTTAATTAGTACTACAAATATTATAAAATTTTATTCCCTAAATCTGCTATAGAATCATTTTGGGTGAATCCTGAATTTGTGTTTGTTTAGGAATTTTTAGTTTTTGTTATTTTATTCCTAAAACATTAATAAGATTTCTTTCTTATTTTCAAATTCTGTTGTGGATCTGGTCAGATTGTCGACTTTTACCTACTAGATAGGGGAAGGTGAAGGTGACTTAGTGTCTAGGCCCTGAAAAAATGAGTTTTAGTTCTCAACTTTTTTGTTCTTTTCCATAGTTCTTGTTTCGTCATTGATGAGTTCATTCTGAGGTTGGAGCTAATGGTGATCTACCTTAGCATTCTATTCATTCATTAATATGAATTATTTAGGGATTGGATTTGAGAAATGTGAAATTTTGTTTGGTCAAAAAGGGGTTTAGTATCACATACGTTCTCGCGTGTTTCCTTATTAAATAGGTAGTTCTAGTCACTCTCCTGAGATGTGGGAAGTTACTATTGAATAGTAATATATGTGTGAGATGTTTTAAGATCTCTAATAGGGTTTTGTTCTTCTTGTCTCAGGGTTTTCTGGAAAAGAGTAATTTATGAAATATTAATCTATGGGTTGAAGAGGTTTCGCCATAGTATACCTTGTGGTTGTGGTTCTTTTTGCTTCTCAATTGGTATGCCCATTAAATCATAATTGCTCCAGACTGTATTACTTTGGTTAAAAAGTTAGGTTGATTGGGTTTGGAATAGATTAGGTTGAGCTTTTAGAGTTTAATTTTGAGTCTATCGTATTTATTAGTATTAAATAATACTCGTAATTTTCTTAGAGTATCTTTAAGTCCTAGCAATAAAATGAGAAATCATCGTCATTAGCAGCTTTTATTCTAAGGCTTTTCTTTTTAGCTTATTGTTGCTAAATTTTCTGCGTTTTCTTAGATAATAACTCAAGCTTTAGATTTTCATGGCTTGGCTATGTTTAAATAGTTGTATAATTCAAAGTGAGATTCTATGAACTAGGTGAACCGTTTTTTTAATCACTAAATTCTTGTATCAGACTTATTTCACCTTACTATCCAAAGTTTAAGAAAGTCAAGTCTGTGCTCTCAACTAGATTTTAATAATTTCTGGAAGCTCTATGTCTCGATTATTTTATTTATTGCGGTTAAATTTATGCCAAAGTAGACTTACTAGATCTATAATTCCAATTAGCTTTATTGATTTAATTTTCATTTCAATCATTTTAATATTCGTTAAAATATTATAAAATATCTTTTTAATTACATCCATTTAATAAAATTAATCTTCAAATAAGAAATTCCAATTTATTAATTTTGCTTAATAGAAGACAATTATATTTTTTTAGAAGTTTACTAAAAAATAAATTGAATAAATTATATTGAATTAAGCTTTAAATTAAAAGGTGTTTAGTGTTCCATAGAGCAGACTTGGATCCCCATGAAGTTAGTTATAAAATTGAATGGATAGTTTGTCTTCAATTAATTTGATAGACAATGCGGAAATATTAGACTAGAAATTTAAAACTGTGAGATATAAAAATTAAGAAAATTAAAATCGGTAATCTGAGTATTATCCTGTAAAAAATAATATCAAGTAAAATTGAGAACAAACAATATTGCAAAATCAAAAAATGTATTGGATTCATAATTTTAGAAATATATTCGAATCGAGGAAATTAATTTAATAAAAAATTAAATTTAAAACAAATCCAATTAGTGGCAGCTAAAGCTGGCCAAATTTAAAGATCTTTGGCTCATTCGATAGTGAATTCAAAATTAGCTGGGCATTACTATTGCCGCTACTATTTATCTCATCATATGAGCGAGCTAACTCCCCTTTAATTCAATGACAATCTTTTAATAAATTTAGAGGGATCAAATTTAACTCGAGTTAACTTGCTCCAGTGATGTGATAAAATAGTACCGCCAATAGTAAAGTTCAGCTAATTTTGAATTCTCTATCGAATGAGCCCAAGATCTTAAAATATGGCCAACTTTAACTACCACTAATTTGATTTACATTAAATATTTAATTTCCCCAATTCTAATATATTCCTACAATAATAAACTCAAGGTTAAGTTTATTAAATGTAAAAATCAATAATGAGAAGACTTAATAAAGATTTTATTAATGGAGTAATTAACTAAAATCAAACTTTTTTACAATCAGAAATCACTCTTAACAAAATCCCCTGCCTAATAATGAAATCTCAACTCAATGATTAAATTTTCATTAAAAATAAAAATAAAATACAGACAATTCAAGTTTCCTTAAAATTGATAAACCAAGCATTAACCTTTCTTCAATAAACACTCATATAAAAAAATATTTATTTACGATTTTTAAAAATAAAATGAATTGTAATAAATAATAAATTAGTAATAATAAAAAATTAAAATGATCAGACGTGGAAGATAGCTATGTACTCACATAAAATGTAAGATACAAATAAAATATCTTTAAATTTCTTTTATTAGTGGTCCTGCCTGGTAAGACTAGAGATGTCAAAGGACAAGTGGTTCACAAAGTCACACAAAGAGGGGAAAAACCAAGATCAAGTAAAAGAAAATCTATTGAAGAAAGCGATGATGAAGAAGATGAAACTGCTTTCTAGATTTTAAGTTTCCATTGTTATTATTACTAAATCATTATTTATTACAATTCATTTTATTCAAAAAAAATCGTAATTATTAAATATTTTTTAAATTTTTAAAAATATCAAAGATCTTAAAATATATATATAATAAAATATGTTAAGCGAGCAATCCTAAAAGACAATAAACATTTACAGTCAAATAAGAAATATAGGAAGTTCTTGGATGTACCTGGACATTATAATGCTACCAATAAAATATGTCCACTAAGCACACAGAGACTTTAAATTTCTAATTAATTATGTTTCTCAATATCTTCATTTAAAAATTAATGTAAATATTTATTTAATAAAATCCTCTTTAAATGCCTTTTCTGATCACTATCATGTTAAACCTTCATTAAACTTGAAGTCTTAAGAGGATAAAATCAATATTTAAATCTAATCACATTAAATTACTCGGTTTAGCTAAAACTTAAAATAAACGAATTAACTTTGCCAAAATTCCTTTTTATCAGGTAAATCCAAAAAGCCCTAAGATATAGGAGAAATTGGGACTCATGATGATTACCTGATTAACAATTTTCAAAAATATAAAATACTTTCATTTTTATAAATGGAATATATGGAAATAAAAAGAGGTAGGTAATTTTATACAAATCTTATTTATCAAAATATCTAACAACTGTGTGACTAAGTAATTTCAGCAAAATTTTATAAGATAAACAAAGTCACACTATGATGAGGAAGATTCATTTGATTCCTACAAACAAATTCATAAAAATTTTTAGCAAAAATTTATAGTAAATTTTAAATCAAATTTACTAGAATTGTTTATTTTTATTATATCAGAAATTTGTAATAAAATTAAGTTCGATTGTTATAATTAATTTAACAATTAAATTTTGATATTGATTTGTAAATAGTAATGATTTTTAAGAGGTCAGTGGAGATAAAATACCTTACAGACGGTCTCAAAAGTAAATCCTAAAATACTAAAGATTAAGCGACATCATTATGCCAATAGATGCAATCGAAGAAAAAATCAAGAAATCTTTTTATTATAATGTTTTTGCGAAAAAGAGTAGACAGCTGTCCCCGATCAAAATCAGAATAATGTGACATTTCTTGAGTAAGTATTAAGAGTTAAAGAATTCATATATATATATATATTAAAATAAGCTTGCGAAATTAATATATGGAAGATTGTTGTAGGAATACATTCGATTTAGGGAAATTAATTTAAATTAAAATTAATAAATTATTAATACCTCAGTACTGTTTTTAGAAAATGTCTCCAAACCCTGGCTTCATTTTACTCTCTGGATAGCGTATTTGAAATGACTCGGGGGTTGTTATTGCTAGAAAGAATTTATCTCATCGCTCAAGCTAGGATAACCCCTTTTATTGTTTTTGGGGGGTTAGCTCAAAATCAAAATATCTCGCTTCCTAGGATTATTCAGGAATATTGCCAACAGTAAATTCCAGCTAAAATTGCTTGATCTACCGTAGGATATATTTATTTTTGAATTTTGAGTCACTTTAAAACTGATAGCTGCCATGATTTTAATATTTATTTAAGTTAATTTATTAAAATTCATTTTCCCGAATCGATTGTATTCCTACAATATTATATATTTAATGAGTAAACGAATAGTATCTTAAAATCAATTTGAAATTTAAATAACTAAATTTCATAATTCTTTTTTATTACAAGTATAACTGAATAGGAGAAATTAATTAAAAATAAATAAATACAGAACAAATTAGTGGCTCTTAACTTTGTCTCAACCTAGAAGATATTATGGTACTTGTACGATAAAGAATTCAAAAAATTAGCTGGACATTATAATTGGCGGTACTATATTATGTCATCCCTGGAGCGAGATAAATCTATTTTAATATTGGCATCGAATAAATAAAAACAAATCACTCAAAATTTAAATAGATTTTTCTCGCTCTGTGGAAGCGATAATATAGTAACCCCAATTATAATGTCCAGCTAATTTCGAATTCTCTATAAAATAAGCACCATAGTATTTTCAAAGTTTAGACAAAGTTAACTGCTGATAATTTGTTCTGTATTTAATTTTTTTAAATTAATATCCCCAATTCAATTATACTTGAGAAAAAATAAACACTTCATAAAAAAGTGTACCTCAAGAGCATTATTATTCTCAGTGGGCAATTTTAAACAAATTTGAGAGAGGGAAGTTAGGAAATTCATTTAAAGACAGTCCTCCTATGAGATAGTCAATGAATTTTTATGAAGCACTTCTTAAATTATTAAATAAGTATAGAGTTTAATTTCACATTTACTCATTTTTTAAAACTTTATTGAATTTAGTAATATGCAATTCCTATGAAATTTATGAAGCAATTTATCAAATAGACTATATATTTATAGTTTATAATAAATCATAGATAAATTAATATTCAAAGTTAATATATTAATATGTATTCTTAGTAATCAGACGCAGGTGGAGTCTATCCACTCATTTAAAATGTAAGTTACAATAAAAATACCAATAAATTATTATTTTTAGCGGTCCTGCCATGATAGGACCTGAGGTTTCAACAGACTGGTGCTTCGCAAGGCGACACTTAGAGAAGACAACAAAGAAAAAAAGATACAATGGTGTTGATGATGAAACACTTTTTTAAATTATAGATATCAATTTTATTTTTATATATTAAGCATTCTAATTAATGTTAATTTAATTTTTACAATCATTAATTTTCCAAATTATTTTGAATAATTATCAGAAACTAAACATATTTATAATAGGAACATAAGAGAGAAGAAAACTTGAGTTAGTGTGAATGATTACTTCATGAGTTCTAGGAAGAAATTCCTGACAGCTTGGCTTAAAATATCAATAATTCTTCACATCATGGTAAATCTAGAGGACTTCTACTCTAGCAGCAAAATTCTTTATAGTTAGGTAGCAATTTAAATTAGAGATAAAAACGTCTACGACAGTCAGCTAGTCTCAGTAACTAAAGGGCAATCAAGTAAAATCTATAAAAAGAATTACCTATAATCAAATGTATGTGGAATTGAAAAATTCGAATATGTTTAAATAAAGCAAAGTATTATATTATCGAGACTGAGCAAGCAGTTGCAATGCTGTTTCTGTATATCTAATTCATTACTGCTGTGATTTTTATTCAAGCTAATTCTGCATTCTGCTCCAAGCTCCCTAAGCTTTTCTGTTAATTCTTTTGCAACTTCTTTTTTAATCCATACTGGTGCACCCTCAACCATTTCCTTAGCTTGCTTAAGACAAAAAACAAGGATTGCTCTGATTTCCAATTAGTATAATTTTCTTTGCTAGATCGAATTTAGATAGCTCGATGTCATAGTGAGATTTTTCTTTCTTCTCCTCTCTTTGGGTGCTTCTACCTTGGCTTCTGCAGCAGCTGAATGAGCGGCTCTTCCACGACCTGCTCCGAAAGACATGCTCATGGCACTCATAGCATGTCCAAATTAAGCAAGCATTTCTTATTGCTTGAACTAGTTGGGGTTAACTGGTGGCCACAAAGTAGCTCTATATAAAAATTATAAATTTCTCTGAAATCAAACCATCTGTTTTAACTGAAGACCAGTGGACATTGAGCTTGAATAGACTCATGCTGGAAGTTCTCTGTACTCTATCAGGATCCATCTAATTGAAGTATATCATCTCGAAAATATTAAAGTCTAGAATCTTATCTGCCCTCAACCTTCTATTTCTGAAATTCGCTTAATTCTTTTTTAATATTAGTCCTTGATCTAAAGAGTAATTATTAAGATAATGCGATAAAATGCTTACTCTGTAATAACTTTATCTGAGATCTTTTTCCATTATTGCTCAAATCTGAATACTTCATCTTCATATTTTTCTCCTCATTCTTCTTTCCCTCTTCAACTTACTCAAGGAGTTGGCTCTTATAATAATATAAATAATTGAATTTAATTTAGCTATTCTGAGTATAAATTCTTTTGCTATTTCAGTTATTACAAAGTTTGTCTATGATTATTATATAAATTATAATTGAAGAAACTTCTCATGTAAGTCTTGGTCATTAGAACATATTGCTTCTAAAGAGCTTGCAAACGATTGCTTAATAATAAGCAACCTGAGAAACTAAGTATGCTTGGTTATTGTTTCTTGAGTAGACCAACTATCATATTTTTCAAATGATTAATTAATTATAACCTTTAATTACATTTATATAGGAACAATACAATTATAAATTAGATTACTAGGCATTTAATATACTTTAGTTATATTCTTAAGGCTAAATTTACAAATATACCTAACATCTATAGTTCATATGAATTAGTTTTTGATATTCTCGCACGTTTTCTCTGCCTCTAAACCTCACTCGTCTTATTGAACTCGGAAATATTGCATTTGGATTTTCTTTATCGAATCTGTTTTTACTTTGACTTTTCTTGCTAGTTAATACATTGTGTGAAGTGTTCCACTATGGCTTATTTCAAAGTGAGTTTTCTAATAATTTAAAGTCTTATCAGGTTGACTTTAGTTATTTAATTATCTGCCATTCTATTGAAAATTGGAGTAGCATTTATTAGTTTCTGTGATTTATATATATTGATTGTCAAATCTCTCAGCAAACATATTGTTTTTAAGGGTACCTTGCTGATATCATGTTAAAATAGAGTTACTACTATGTCAAAAATATTTTAGTTTTACATTTATAGAGGTTGGTACCATTGAGGTGAAGACATGTAGTTATAAGAGTAATTTTAAATAAGCTATTAAGAGCGAGGCGTTGAGAAATTATTTTGATTATATTCTTAGTTGAAAGCACTAATATTATCATATCTGTAGCTATTTAATTGTGCATAATAGTATCTACGCGATCGTTTATAGAAGAGTGGAGACTTTTAGAAAAGCTGTTTAAATTACTGTTAGAGCTTTACTGGGCTGTTAAGTTAGTTGATGAGTAGTTTATACCCATGCTCGCTTGCTTAAGTTATTGCTTATATAAATAAGGTATCTTTAATTGATATAGAATGGCTTTACAGATATATTATTTTATTTTCTTTCTAAATACATCCATTAATATTGAGCTGTTTCAGTTAATTCTTTCAATGTTTGCTCCATTTATGCAGATGGAATAAATAAACTTAATTCAAAATGGTTGGTATTAATTTTCGATTTACTAAATTGATATCGATAGTGAGCTAATCACTGATTATGTAGTTTTAATAATTTTGTTACAATTGAGCTAACATTTGGTCTCTTTAATTTTTAATGTTAAGGCTTTATGATAAGTTCCTATATCTTGATAATATACTTTTAGGAGTTTGTTAATTTTTCATTAATTTTTAATATTGAATTATGTAATTTTAATTTTTGGTGTAAGTATAAAAAGAAGTTGTCTTAAATTGAGAGTCTTGAGTTTTCATATATAAATATTCATTGGTTAATAGCTCTCACTATCAAAATGATTATTTATCTTAAATGCAATAAAAAGAAGTGTTTCAAAGAAAGTTAAAATCAAATAATGATTCAGTTTTATATAGAGTCTTATCATATATGAATTGAATTTAACTTCAAAGTCTAGGGGTTTATTAAGTTGCATACTAAGACCTTTGGCAATAGCTTATCCAAAGTCTGGGAGAAATTTAGCTAAAAGCCTGATCATTCTCTCTTTCACTTCATTTCTGCATTTTCCCACAGACTTGACCATGTTGTCTAACAAGTGGTATCTGTGCCAGTCTTACATGACTTTGGCCCAGAGAGCTCTTGGTTTCTCCATATCTATGCCTCCAGTAAATTCAAATGGATTTCTCTAACAAGCTTAAAATTGAAAGATAAAGAATGCATTTTCATAAATGATTATAGGAAACCACCTCAATTACAGAGACTTATGATGGGTTTGAAAATGATCACAAAGGTAGTGCCATTAGACGGAATAAAATTTGATTTTATGGCCAACTTTCCCAAAGATTCCAATATTAGGAGCTTGGAATTTTTCAAACTCTAAAGCCAACACATTTGAATTGAAGACGTTTTGATTTTTCTCGGAGGCGGAAACCCAATGATGAATCAATACGAGACAAGTTTTGTTTCAACAAGATCAGACTCAAGTGGAAAATTAGTATTCAGTGGATCATATAATCTAGGAAATAATTTTTCATTGAAGAGTGAGGATTTTTTCATGGATTCAGATTCACAAAAATCACACTTGCAATTTGAACTAATGAAAGAGTTCAAAGATTTACATCTCTCTTACAAATTCGGTGCAGGAACTCAAAAAATTATCATGATGTTAACTTTAAGCTCTAAATTCTTAGAAGGTTCCGAAATGATCGATATCGTAAGTCATTTTGATTTTCTCAATATATCGTTGCTAAATAACTTTATTTACAAGTACATTAAAAGAAGTGCATTTCTACTATGGAGATACTACAATCACGACATTCATTCATTCTACTCCAATGGATATAAAAGAGACCATGTCAGTAGGTCTCGTAGGCAGACCCTCAAGAAGGCTGACCATATTAGGTGAATTGAAGTGAGTTTTTGACGGATTTCTGAACCAGATTTAGTTTTAGAATCAAATTTTTAGAGAGTTTTATCACAGGTACTTTCTCCTCATCTTTCAAGGCAATAAGCACATACAGAAGAGATATAGAGAACTAATTAATGCTGTAGTTCAGCAGCTAAATTAATTTTCAAGTGCCCAAGAAGTCAACTGTCTTCGATCTTTCCCTTTCTCTAGGTGGCATGTGAAAAAATCAATAATAATAAGTAGAGTAATGTAATTCCTAAATATTTTCATTCGCGAATTATACCTATTTATTCTAACTAGTTTAATTTAAAATTTAAAATTTTTACATTTTCAGAGTTTTGCTAATGTAAAAATATTAATGTAAATTGCTGTTTGGAGATAGACATTTTTTATATCCATTAAGGTAACTTTAAGGAAAACATAAAATGAAAGTAAAAGTAAAATAATAATTAAATTAAAATTTCATTAATTATTATTACAATTACTAAAATTGAAGGAAAATATGTCAATTGATTAAATTAATTATGATGTCAGACCTAAATAAATAATTATACCTATGACTTTAAGTCCTATAAAGAAGGAAATTGTTCTAAACTTTTTGAAACATATTTCAATATAAACCTTTCACTTTTAGGTAGTATCTTGTCTTGACGAATCTTATCAATTATGTCCAATATATTTTTGCATGTTTTTATAATTTGATAAAACTTTTTACCAACAAGAATATAAATAAGTACAACAACTATAGAAAATACGTCCTATCTACTGTCTCCTTATTCAACCTCATCATTGTTTGTTTGATCTTAGTAAAATGTGACAGGCATAGAACCTGCATATAGGTTCACATTTTGAAAAGTCGAGTATTTATAATTTGTTAAGAAAACTTACTAATTATCAGTATCCTTTACTTTTATTGTTTTGACTGATAAAAATCGATGAATTTTACCTACTGAATGAAGTTTGGATACGGTGTCTATTACATTTATCAGAAGTTTTTAACTTAATTACTTGTCTTTTTGCATTAAAAACTACACTAAAGAACACTCCCAGTTAAGCCTTTTTACTTATATTGCTTAATTGTTATATGTAATTGCCAAAACCTAATCCGAGTTTTCTGCGGCTTCCATTTACTTTAAATAAGAAATAATCTTGAACTCTGACCAAAACTGTTGTACTAAGTTAAAATACTAGTTTAGATCTTGAAAGCTAAAGTCAGTTTTTTTGCCTAGTCCTTAATTAAATTTTGCCTCATTATAGAATAGGTCTTACTACTATTCTGACAATTCTAGAATCATTTGTACCTCATGTTTAATGAAATGATTTAGCTTTACTGAAAAACTTATTCTTGCGTCTTCATATGTTTTATCAGTGATTTACTTAGGAGTTCACTTAATTGTGTCTATTGAAAACTTGAGTCTTCATTTTGTTATATTAAATTGCTCATTGAATCTTGAGATTATTCATTTAGCTAAGAAACATCAAACTCATTTTCATTTGAAATATTTTTATGGCTAGGTTTATTTTGCATAATATTCTCTTTCTAATTCATAACCTAAAATATTAGAAATTGAATAACTTACTATTTATGGGTAACCAGTCTAGGTTAGAGAATTTTTATCATGAGCGCTCAAGTGAAATAAAGAGTAGTTTTTTAGATTTGTAGATCTTTTATAACTTAATTCTGCTACAAAACCTAGCATTTATAGACCCCTCCCTTTTTTAGTTGGATAAATTTACCATCTTTTCGACTATGGGTTTTTTAGTGTCTATTTAACTCAACCCTTGTGTATACCTATCTGCATAAAAGACATTCATAGAGATTTTTTTGCTTTTTAGATTTATTGTTTGCACGAGCAGTCCTTCAAGCTTACCATCTAATGTAAAATTGTTAATATCTTGAATCTTGTTTGTTGGCAATTATCTGAGATTGTTATAGCTGCTCCTCAGTATTTTATGAGTGGCTGCTTTATATAGAATTATTGCTTTTATTTAAGGACTCATCATTTGAATCAAAATTAGAAGAAAGTGAAGAGGACTATTTTCTCAGATTTAATAGAATTTAATTTAAGTATTAAAAAATAGAGGTGTTTAATATTAAATTGAAATATTAACTCAGGTGTCAGGGGAAAATATTTTGTAAAATTTTATGCTCACAAAAAAAATTTATTTTACTGAAAGATTACACAAGAGATTATGAAAGATTGCTGAAAAGGAGTCATAATCCCAATCTATTTTTGGTGAAAGGTTCCTTGAAAGAAACTGAAATGATCCTTATAATTATGTAAGTTAGCATAATTTTTATATTGATTATGTGAATATACATAAATTTATTTTCCTACTTTTTGACAGTCTTATTTATCAATCTTACAATCAATAAGTTAATACCATGAGTATTAATGGAATTGAGGCTTTCGCTACTCATGTATAGTAATTTAATTTAGGTAAACATACTTAAATTAAACCAATAGAATTTTCAATTTATGTTAATATACATAAATACTCCAATACATTTATACTTATTGAAACTATTAACTAGTTAGATAGCTTTAGTTTATACTTATTAAATAGCCTGAACATGAATTAAAATCTTGAGGGACTTTAGGCAAATATCACGAACATAAATTACAGAACACTAGATGGGAGCCTTAACACAAAATCAGATTGGTACAATCAACCTCAAATACTCACGTAAATTTTTATGTCTAACAAATACAGTTGGGTATCACTTGCCTAGTTATAGGAAAACAAGCATGAGATTCATTATAGATGTCTTGGCTTCAAGAAAAGAGCTATTAAAGTCAGCTGATATCATTTATGTGAACGTACCTAATTATCCAGAACTCGGGGTCCTTAACATATTTAATTATGTCAAGGATGATGAAGTCATCAATAGATATCTTGGTGTATATGATGGTCCAAAGGACCTCCCTGATAAGCATTTCTTTTATGGCGTCTTGGGAACGTTAAAAAATGAATGGTTGACATAAAAAGTTATGTCTTAACAGACTCAAAGAAATTAAGCGACTGATGACTAACAATTAGGGAACACTATAGAGATAAGTTAGGAGTTCCTTAAAGAGATATAATCCGTTCCACATTTTTCTAGTAAGTATACATAAATTTTTATGTTTATAGAGCGCAAAGGAAAGGCACTGGCATTACTGAAACAAAAGTCATTGGGGAGAAAACAGCCCAAGAAATGTAAAATGTGCGAGATATCTGGTTTTTAAGAAGAATAAAAAAATGGAACAAATTTTAGTAGACTTAATCGAATATGTCTTTTAGAGAAGAAAATGCAATCATGAAGAGCCCTACTGGTAAAAGACTCTAATTGTACTGAATTAATTAAGACTAATTAAATTAATAATTTAAGTTAGTGTAAATTAAAGAACATTAAACTCAAATAAGCATTTTAAGTTAATCCAAACAAAACTTCTCACTTTTAACACAATCGTTTATGTTAATTTTCAATATTGAATCTTGAACAATCTAGAAATGTTTTTTGTTTGACAATTTGAATTAAAGATTAATTAAGTATTTCTTATATTTTTGTTTAACTCTTGAAAATATGTTTTCTATGCAGTTGAATTTTGAAGAGTATGCTGCATTAAATAATAGAGTCCATCCATTTTGTTCTACATACTGTTTTATTATTTAAGAGTGATGAGCCCTGAGATTTTCAAGGAAAATATAGTCAGGTTTTAATTTTTATATCTTATTTCTAGATCTTGAAGTACTTAAAGCAAATCATCAGTTTATATTGACTTTGGTTTTATTCTTAAACATTCCAGTCCATACTTTGAACTAATTACAGCAGCAGCTGCTAAAGTGTCTAAATTCACTCCCCCGTTTAATAAAACTTTATTCCTATATTTATGAGCCCAAGATTTGTAAGTTATTGAATGAGGTTTAAAAATTGTCTCATCTAAGTACACAATATTTTCCCCATTTTCTATTATTCTAATTTGTGTAATAACTTTGAATAAATCTATTTTTATTTACTAATTTTTTAGTTCAGTAAGATTGTAGTATGTTTTTGTAACTTTGTATTTGATTCCATTTTATTTGAATAATAAGTATAAACTAGATGTATAAATTTTAGCCTCTGGAAACTATCTATGAAAAAGCTAAGCTCTTTGTGGTATTGATAAAAGCATCTGCTCTTAAAGAGTTTATTGTGAAAGAATGTAATTAAGATGCTCTTAAGTCAACTATATCTTTTTATTTTAAAGTTTTTGGCCCATCATAAAATCATTTTTTAGATTTTTCAGGACTTTTTATATTTATTTTTCTGAAATATGTAAAATTTAAGATATTTCTTTTATGGTGGCATACACTTTGTATGATTAGTTTATTATTTTTGTCAAAATCTTAGAATTCAAATAAGCTTATAATAACTTGCTTATAGTTCATTTTTTAACCCATTATAAATATATTATCAAGTTAATTAATTTAATCAATTTACATATTTTCCTTCATTTTTGATAAATATTAGATTTAAATAAATTTTTATTCATAAACTGAATTATTATTATTCAAAAATGGCAAATGTTATTTGGAATTGTTCCACTTTTTAGACATCAAATTTATGACTTGATCTCAAAGATGAATGATCAGAAATACTCAGACGATAAAAAAATTTTCTACTACTACTACTACTCCATTACCAACAGCAACAACCTAAAAATTCCAATTTTAAAAGATCATTAATCATAAAAATTCTAACTGACACGATATTGGTGTGGCTGTAGTTCAAAGCAGAAGTAAAAATTACCTAAAGTTTGTGTTTTATCAATAATAAATGATTCCATTTTATGGACAATTTTAAGGCATGTGGCCTATTAGGATTTACTCCCTAACTCACGTTAAATAATGCCAATCAATTGCAAATGATGGATATTCCTGAAACTAAATTTAAATGTCATTCAATATAACTTATATGACTAAATTTTATAACAAACTTAAATAAAATTGTGCAATAACGCTCCATTATTATGGTAACTATTAATGAGACAGTGCATGCTGCCTTAAGCAGGCATCGCATTACTAGCTGGTTGGTATTAGTGGTTTGAATATGCATAGCTCACCTCTAAGTTTAATTTGAATAGAACCAGATATATACATATATATAAGCTTATAGTTTGATTGTTGAATAATATACTAAATATATTTTTCTATAATGAAGCAAAGTATACATCCGTTTCACACAGGAGGAATAGGATTAGGAGCTAAGAAAAGTTTATTAAATCCCCATGGATAATCTGGAATATTAGATAAAAGTAAGAATAAATCATAGTTAAAAAATGTTATTTGGTAGTTACAAGGCGTAAATGAAAATGCGCCAGTTGAGAGATAATGAGAATGCGCCAGTTGAGAGATTAAATAAAATGCAAAAAAATAAATTGATATTAACGCTATTAATACATTAAATTAAAGATTATTTGAGATTTAATTTGATAAATGCTTACACTGTACATATTTTGGGTATTATAGTCAATTACTCACCAGCGACGTCAATTTCTCACCAGTGACGTCAATTTCTCACCGATGACGTAAATTAATCATCAGTGACGTCAATTGCTCACTATTGAAGCCAAATACTCACTAGTGTTTATATATGCCTAAATTTGCTAAGCACAATAAAAATTTCGCTAAGAATTATTATAATGCTGGTTATAATGGTTTGAACCTCGTATTCTAAACCAAGTTAAAATAATGTGGGGGGAGTTTCCTGGCCTGTTATTTTTAATATGTAAATATTATGCATAACATATAAAATTTTTAGTCAAACGTTTTTTTAATCAAGTAATTGTAAAGGTTTTGGTCAAACATGCTTTTAGGATTTCACATAATAAAGTTTTTCTCGATGTCTCAAATAATATTGGTATGGATTGAATAGAGGAAAATCGGGTTGTGAAAACATAAGATATCAATCTTTATTTTAAGTAAGAAGTAGATATTGCTAGAATCTTATTGGCTTGTAAGTTCCAAAAAGTCGTTACTTTTTGTTGGATAGTTTAATTATAGAAGAAAAAAATTAAATAAAATTAAAAAATATACAGGCCAGGAGACTCCCCCTCCCCCGAAAAAATAATTATTAGAAGGGGTCATGGGACTTCAAGCTCCTTGTGAGATTCGTAGACAAGCACCTCCAAATCCTTTTTATAAGATAATGTATGACATAAATTGAATTCGTTAAAATTTAATATTTATATAATTATTATTCTTAATTTTGTGATGATTAATAAATTTTAAGAATTAATTCATATGATTCTTATGGTGTTTTTAATCTTTTAAAATTTCTCCTCCATAATGCCTTGAACAAAAAATCTTCAATAATGTTTCGTGACCTGGCATCATGTTAATATATATATTTGATCCGATATTTTAGAATCACCCAAAAGCCTTCTATTAATTTTAAATGCTCCATGTTCCTTTTCTAATTCCCATTTAAAAGTATTTGAAAGTTAAAATTATTAGGAAAATATATTAGTAACCCATTTATAATGGATTAGAGACTACTAAATTTTCATTAACAACATTCGTAATAACAGTTATCGGTAAATTTAGCAGTTAAAGTATTTGTAATCTTCTTTTATTGATAACATTGATGGTATTCAACATTTTTAGAGAGAATGCAATTATTGATTAATTCTTGCAGTAGGTAAAGTATTGTTAAATATGTCTTGCTGTACGTGTTACTATACTTATTTCATAATATTAAGTTATTATATAACGATAGGAGGTATTGCTTCCGAATATCCACAAGGAGCTTGCAGTACTCTTGAACTATGTATGCTATTTATTATTTCGATTTTAGATTTGGTATCGAACAAGGGATTCCACCACCTTCTAACCCTGCTTAAAAATCTCATAGAAAAAATAATATTGTAGGAATACATTTGATTAGGGAAAATAAATAATAAATTAATTAATTAAATATCAAATTATTGGCAGTTAACTTTCTGGAAACCTGGACAATATAGTACTTGTTCGATAGAGAATTTAAAATCAGCTAGACTTTACTAGTGGCGGTACTGTCTTATCGCATCGTGCTAGCGAGATAACTTGACTTTAATTTTTGGTGATTTGTTTAGTTGATTTTAATGCCAAAATTTAAGTCAAGTTATATAGCTCTGGGGATGCGATAGAGGGTACCGTCAATAGTAAAGTCAGCTAATTTTAAATTCTCTATCGAATAAGTACCATATTGTCCAGGTTTCCAGAAAGTTAACTGCCACGAATTTAATTTATTATTAATTAATTTATTATTTTTTTTCCCAAATCAAATGTATTCCTACAATAGTAGGCTATTAACAATTTAGGCATATATAAATACTTGTGAGTAATTGACGTCACTTGTAAGTAAATTACTTCATCGGTGTGTAATTGACGTCAATACCCTAATTGATTAATTTAGTGAGTTGTACAATGCATAATACCAATATGAATTATTCATAATTTATTTAACAAAATTCAGAAATCTATTAAATTAAATATATAATAATTTATGCATTGCCTATAGTGTATTTAATCGTTGGGTTATTAATAGGTGGCTTAGATTTTATTTTAAATTTAAACAAAACATTTTCAAATGTAAAAATAAGATTAAATTATATTAACTTTTAATTTATTCAATTTATAATTACTAATTAGCAAATATAAATCAAATTTTTCTGATCATCTATCATAATACACTTTGATATTATAAATATAAATAGTTTTATAATTTAAAGGATCAAAAACAAAATCCCTTAATTAGATGTTTTAGTGATTTGATTTGTAGGGTTAAGTTTAGATTTTATTGGGGTTATAGAAAAACACAGGTTAAATGTGTGTTTAAATAGAATTTATAGAATATTACCTGTCTTAAATCTAACAAAATTTTTATCAGTTTGTCTTTGTTGTATCTCTTGAATCTTGCTGTCTTTAGTGGTTCAAACATGTCTTCTAAGGATTTTCTTGGTATGCTGGCGCTCTTACGATTATCTTATCTTCGTAATTTCTTAGCACACATCATTTTACTTTAAGTGCTAATAATATAATTAATTGATTATTTCTCATGCTTTGTACCAAAATAAAACATGTTTTCCATATCGCACTCTAATATTATTGCAGCTACTGCCCAAACATCCCACTAAACTGAATCGTTGGTCCATTCTCTCTGGTTGGAAAGTATCCTGGAGTTCAGAGAATCATTTGCTAGTGTTAAAATACCTTATATTAAGGTTCTATTAAAATTAATTACTAATACTTCTAAAGGGAAAAGGCTCAGCATAAATTTTCAGGCTTCAAATCTTAATGAACATATCTAAGTTTACAAAGTTCCTTTATCCCTATATCAATTATGATAGTATATCATTCAAGTCATCTGGGTATCTGTTATTATAAAGATAATTCCGAAGAGTCATTTTGAACTTCACAAGCCAGTGCAACGAAACCAAACTCTAAAATAACACCATCTAGTTTTAGCATATTCTTGCTATCTCTTCTCTATGCTTCTCTTAGTATCATATATTCGTTAGCAAATTAATTTTAATACTGCTCGTTCTTAAGGAGAAGCTGAAAAGATATACCTTATAGTCATACATTGAACCACTATGAGCTTTGCTTCAGCTTGCTCATCTATATGCAAGTAGTTATCAATAAAACTGCTTAGTTCCACTGCAATTAATAAAGGAATATACATAGATCTCTCTTAGAAGCATGTTTATAGACATTATATGATAGCTGATTCATTGATCAAAATTGTTTCTTTCTCTTGAGATTCTCCTGCTCTTCCTATTTAGACTCAAAAAAAGTATTGGATTTATTT
Organism: Oxytricha trifallax; assembly: GCA_000711775.1. Lineage (NCBI taxonomy): Eukaryota > Ciliophora > Spirotrichea > Sporadotrichida > Oxytrichidae > Oxytricha > Oxytricha trifallax. The sequence continues at coordinate 307,538 of ARYC01017027.1, forward strand.
TCGCAGGTACTAATTTATAAGTCTAATTTCCTTAAATCATGAACACACTAAAGTGATGCTAAAGCTTATGCTTCTTATCTTTATCAGAGCGCACAAGACTTCACACTAGTCTTGCATTAGTACTAGCCCTCAATTTTATTATCATGCTTAAAATACACCTCAGCCTTTCCTGAGTGTATCTTTTTGAGGTGCCTCTTTATACTTGACTCATTTGGGAAGAAATTTTAGACTTTTTTCATTCAAAGTTTTTAAACCTTTTATTGGTAGCTGTTATTTTACTTACTCGTCATCTTCAATAAATGTTTGAACTCCTATCTCTGTTCTCTATTTCTTGTTCTTCACTTCAATGACAAAGGCCTCTGCTTTAAATTCAATAACTTTTACCTCTGCCTACCTATCAAGATAGATAACTTTTGGCTTATAAGTGGATCCAAAGTTTAGCTATGATTATACAGTTGCTAGAGAATCTGCTTTGTGATTAAAGTTGACTGTCATGTTTAAATTCAAATTTAAATTTCTATTAAAAAGCTAATAATTATTAAATGGCTATAATAGTACTATGTAAGAGTTGCCAATGCCACAACAATTACTTGATTTCAGCACTAGAATTTCATATTTATATAAAAGAAATTATTACTATAATTTTTTGAATTTTACCTTTAATTATTTTGATCTTGATACCAATTCAGAAAAGTTCAGGTTAGTACTGGCTCGAGTTTAAGTTTTCAACTAAATTGTAACTTTTATATTAAAATCTCATTAGTTTAAAATAATGTAGTAATTAGATTTTTGGACTATTAAATTCGCACCAATTAAAATTAAGCGAATTAAGTACCAGTACTAATTAAATTAAAACAAATATAGTACTAATTTAATGGAACTAAGTTAATAAAAATGGAGTTCCATCTCTGAAGTTTGTTACAGCTTTACAAATTTTCTCCACGTATCTTTACAGGGTTCACTTTCTATAAGATGCTTATATTTAATAGTAAAATTTTAAACAATAGGATCCAGAAGTCTAAAAATTATAATTTGAATATCATTGATATGAAGAGGGAAAATTATTGAATCAATGAGTGTTACATTGAAAACGGTTAGGGCTAAAGAAATGATATCAAGATTCAGAAGTAAGGAAGATTCCTATCGATAACTCACTCAACTTGGTAAATATTCATCGTATTATTTAAACGAATTCTCTAATTTGTCTATTTCTTCATACTATAGAAGGTACAAAAATATCAATCTTAAAGGCTATACTCTGTGATGAGGAGAAAACTTTTAAAAACTCAGAGATTAAGTGGATTGAGATACCAAACTACCCAGAGTTCTCTGTACCAAATCTTTATGAAAGATGAAGAATTGGTAGTTTACCTTCCTACTAAGAAACAACTTTTTAACAGGCTTCCAGTAAACGTTTATTCTTTGGTTTTCATGGCACTTTGAGAGAAAGTTATCTCAAAGATATCATAGATAAAGATCACAAGAAACACAGCTCAATTACTCCCGAAGATTAAAAAAAGCAAGGCATACTAGTAAGCGAGTCCTTGCAAGAGGACTTAAGAAGTTTCTTATCTCTCTAGTAAGCTCTTGCATATAACTTTGCAAGGAAACTTGGAACTGGTATATTTTTTAAAAATAAATGCAGAAGATTAGTGAAAAAGAAAGTCTCAAACCATTCATTAAGTGAGCAAGAGACTTTATAAAGAAATGTAAAAACATGATAAAATAAAATTATAATATAATGCTGGTGCTTGTATTAAGAGAAGAAACTTGGGTCCTTGTTAAGCACTAGATGAAGAAGAAAAGAAAGAGCATTCGAATCCATTTAAAAGTTCGTTTAATATGTGATATTAATCATTCGTTTAAGTCTAAAACCTATTTATAAACATTCATTCATCCTTCTATTGCACAAACTGTTTTCTTATCTTTTCTCATTCTCTTTCAGCTACTTTAAATCAAGTCAACTGTATCAATAGACAGGTGATACATTAGATGACATAACAAAGGTTTCTTGTATTGATTCAAAACCCCAAAACCCCTTAGTGAGGTTTATAAGTGCTTTGATTTGTAGGGTATAGTTGGGGTGTTATTGGGGTTAGTAGAGAAATTAGGCCCATTTGCAAAATGAGAAATAGAAATTAGCGAAATTTAGGGTCTATTATGATGAGTAATATTTAGATTTACTGCTTAAGCTTAGGTATGGTACAAGTATTAATAAAGACTAAACCAAACCTGTACTAAATTATGCAGCAATAGCAAAGTTATTACGCAAGAGTGCCTCAACTGTTAGGTATCACTGCTTGCTAGCTGTTTAGCATTTTAATTCTGGTTGTTGAACGCAGCCTGCAAGAAAATAAAAGTTCTCTCAGGCTCATATTGACTTCCTCTGCGACTCTAAGACTTTGAAGTATTGGCCACACTTTCCATTAGACTAGCGAGCTGTCATGTTTCATCGCAGGTTTCCTGACATGCGTATCTCTCCTTAGACTATAGCCAATATTTATAGAAGAAATGGTATTACTTTCAAGACTGTCAACAGAGTGAAGAGAGTGATTGATTTTACAGTGCCATTTTATAGTAATAATTAAAATATATATATGATTAAATGCAGAGAGCTATTGATAATAACATCAAGTTCATACATGCAGATGAAGCTGTGTTTACGTTCAACACTTTTATTAATAAGTCATGGTACAAGAAGTATGATAACATAGAAGTTTATGACTAAAAGGTGAAGGTAGTCACCCATGCAATTTTAGCTGGTATAAGTGAAGATTCAGGCTTAGAGAGTTATGTGATTCACCCTCGCTCTATTAAGCGAGAGTAGTATATAGAGTTCCTACATAAGCTCAGAGAGAAGTATAGCAACCAAGAGATCATCCTGTTTGCTGATAACCTTTCAGTTCATAAGACTAAGGAGTCTAAGAAAGCTTATGAAGACCTAAACTTAACTCCTGTTTATAACGTTCCTTATAGTCCTTAATTTAATGGAATAGAATTCTACTGGAGTTAAATCAAGACTCACTACAAGAAGCTGCTGCTGTATCATCTTATGCATGACTTGCCTATCGATACAGTAGACTTGATTCAAAGCAGCTGTAAGAGAGTGAGTGTAGATAAAACAAAAATTTGTGCGAGAGGGAAGAATGAATGTTTATAAATAAGTTTTAGATCTAAACGAATGAATATATTCACATATTAAATTGGCCCATAAAGGGGTTTGGCTCTCTTTCTTCTCCTCTTCTTATGGCTTGCTTGGACCCATATTTCTTCTCTTGGTGCCAGCTCCTGAATATGTTCATTTCATCTGGCTTTTAAAAATCTTTATAAAGTCTCTTGCTCACTTCATAAATAGTCTATGACTTTCTCTCTCTGTGAACCTTCGCATGCTCTTTCATTAGGAATAAACCAGTTCCAGGTTTCCCTACAAAGTTATGAAGCAAAGCTTACTAGAGAAGAATGGGTGCTTCTTAAGCTCAGCGAGCCAGGTCTCGCTTATTAGTATGCCTTGCTTCTTTTAATCTTCAGGAGAAATAGAGTAGCGTTTTTTGTGAGCTTCTTCAATGATCTCTCTGAGATAACTCTCTCTTAAAGTACCAAGAACTCCAAAGAAGAAGCTCCTTTCTGGAAGCTTGTTAGAGAGTTGTTTCTTGGTAGGAAGATAAACTACCAACTCTTCATCTTTCATCGCATCCTCGTAGAGATTAGTGACTGAAATCTCTGGGTAGTTTGGTATATCTATCAACTTTATTTCACTGTCTTTAAAGGCTTTCTTCTCATCGCAGAGTATAGCTTTTAAGAATGAAATTTTGGTACCTTCCATCGTTGGAAGGAATAAACCCACTATAGCATATGATTAAGTATATGTCACATGCTTACCATGCTAAGTGAGGTATCGATAGAGATCTCCCTTGCTTCTAAATCTTGAGATCATTTCTTAAGCTCCAACCCTCTTCATTGCAGTACTTATAGATTCCATCCTTGGTCCTTCTCTTATTATTGAATTTCAAATTTTAATATATAGAGTTCTGGATCCTACTGTTAAAAATCTTAGTATTAAATATGGGCATCTTATAGGAGGTCAACCTGGTAAGGATACGTGGAGAAAGCTGGCAGAAGCTGTAACAAACTTCAGAGATGGAGCTCCATTTTTATCAATTTAGTTCCATTAAATTAGTACTAAATGTTTAAATTTGATTAGTACCGGTACTAAATTCGTTTAAATTTAATTAGTACCAAATTAAAAGTACCAAAACTTAATTAGTACCTACTTTAAACTAATGAGGTTTTAATGGAAAAGTTCCAAAATGGTTCAAAACCTAATTGTACCAGTACCAACCCGATTTTATACTTGGTTGGTACCAAAATAGAAATTATTAAGTATGAAATTAGAAAAATTATATTTATAAACTAAGCATAAATATGATCTCTAACACCTTAAATTCAACCATAATTGTTGACGAATCAACTCCTATACAGAGTGACTATAACCAGAAAGGTTATCAGAGCTTAATAATAGAAATTTAAATTTGAATTTAAACATGGCGGCTAACTTAAATCGAAAAGCAGTTTCTCTTAGCAGTGGATAAAATAGCTAAAATTTCCAGAATTAAATGAATAATCAAGAATTTATACACACTATTTTATTAGTAAATTTATTTAAATATATTAAAATGGCAAGTATCTCGGAATCGATGAAATTTTGAGATACGTGCCAAAAAAATCGAATTAATTAATCAAGTTCAAGTTAAGTCTATATAAATGAAATTATGTTTTAAAAATATTAAAGTTCATATTATAATTATTTAATTTATGCCTGCTTAACATATTAAATAATTATTCTATATTTAAAATTTTGAAATGCTTTAGTTTACATAATTAATTAATTAACATTATTATAAATTACTTATTAGTTAATTATATGAACTTTAATATTTTTAAAACATAATTTCATTTATATAGACTTAGTTTGAACTTAATTAATTAATTCGATTTATTTGGCACGTATCTCAAAATTTCATCGATTTCGAGATACGTGCCATTTTAATATATTTAAATAATTACTAATAAAATAGCGTGTATAAATTCTTGATTATTCATTTAATTCTGGAAATTTTAACAATTTTTATCAAAGTGGATAATTATAGCTAAACTTTGGCTCCTCCAAGAAACCAGAAGTGATTTATATTGAGAAGGAAATAGAGCTAAGAGCTCTAGAGTTTGAAGCTGAGGTCTTTAAAATTTAAGTTTAAAACAAGAAGTAGAGTGCAGAGATAGGAGTTTAAACATAAGGTGAATTAGTTAAGGAAGATAAAGAACAGCAACGAATAGAAAAAATTAAAACATTTTAATATGAAGACTGCCAAAATTTCTTCTCACTGAGTCTAGCTTGAAGAGGCAAATCAAAGAGGTACACTCTGGTAGAGCTAAAATCTACTTTAAGCATGATAAAATAGATGGTAGATATTAGCGCACAACATGCATGAAGTCTTATACACTCAGCCAAAGTAAAGAGGCATATGCAGAAGAATCATTTAAGCAAATTCCTGATTAAAGATGAGGAAACTTAAAAGCTTGTACCTGCTAAAAAAAAATAAATCTATTGAGTCATAAAGACAACAAGAGGAAAGGCTCAAGAGGCAGAAGCGTTTTGAATCAATGAATCAGCCAGCAAATGGTACTCTTATAGCATGTCTTTAAGAGAGAGCTATGTATATACCTGCATTGAATGCAACTGATATTGAAAGCTGTATTGAAAAATACTTGCATTTAGACCTGCCAAACAAGGCTAAGCTTATAGTGGTTGATGAGTATGCTTACAAAGTATATCCTTTTAAATATCTCATTAAAAACGAGCAGTATCAAAATAAATTTGCAAACGAATACATAATACTGAGGGAGGCTTGAAAAAATAGTTTAAGAACTTACTTAGACTTGATGGAGTTATTCTTGGGCATGGCTTTGTTGCATTAACACTGAAAAAGTTTGAAATGACTTTGAGAAAGTATCTCTATCATAATAGATACCCAGATGATTTAAATGAGATACTGTCGGAAATGATTAAGGGTGTTTAAGAGCTTCATGAACTTGGGTATGTACATAGAGATTTGAAGCCTGAAAATGTTATGTTAAATCTCTGTCCATTAGAAATTGTAGTCATTGATTTCAATAGAGCAATAAGATAAGAAATAGTAACTTTGGCTAAGGTGCTTGGCACACCAGGATACTTTCCATTCAGGGAGAAGTGGACTAATGGCTCTGTTTAATGGGATGTTTGGGCAGTTGCTGCCATAATCTTAGAGTGCGATATGGAAAGTATGTCTTACTTTGGAACAAAGCACGAAAAATAATCAATAAGTTTGGCTTCTAAACATATATAACAGGAAGATGTCTGCAATGAAATTAAAAGGCTTGTAGAGATGATAATCGTTAGAGCTCCAGCTTATCCAAGATAATCTTTAGATGACATACTTGAGCCACTCCAGAGAGCTAGATTCAAGAGGTACCACAAAGATAAGCAGATAAAATTTGTTTGAATTAAGTACACTAATAATCATTAAATATTCATTAAATTCACAAAAAACCTGCGTTTTCTTTACTAACCCCAATAAGACCCCAACTATACCCTACAAATCAAAGCACTTATAAACCTCACTAAGGGGTTTTGGGGTTTTGAATAGTATATGAATCTAAGTGATGAAGACGATGAAGATGAGGATGAACAGGAAGATGAAAAGTTTTTTTTAGATTTACTAATTCTATTACTACTATTACTTTTACTTTTAGCACTAATTCATTTTAATTTAAATTTCAGCTTATTTCAAAAATATGATGAATAATAAAATGCCACAAGGAGCAATATAATTGGTTTCACAGTGTATAACTTAAACATAAGTCAAACCATCACATAAAATTAGAGTTACTTCTCTTGTGAAGGATTGTTAAACGTAGGAGTGTATTATGATTAAAATAACACTTAGAATTACTATGATATAAATAATGACCTCTATCATACATCGTGCTATGCTTATTACTATGAATTTACTGATTATTTAAATGTTTCTAGCAATTTCACTGATCCTTATCAAAATTAAACTCAGTTCAATGAGACTTACAATATTTTGAACTAATTAATCACATATAAAAATCTCTTTTAAGAATATGATTTTAAATATGAAGCTATCACAAACTGCCTTATCCTAGAATATTCCAATTTTTGAGACTAAAAACACCGTATCAAAGAATTAGAAAACATTAATTAACTTACAGAACAATTTAAGCATCAAAGATTTGATAAAGGTTAAGAGTAGCTATGTTGGATCTAGCCAATACTATATTGTAAAAATATATAATTACTTCATAAAAAAATACATGCAAATTATCTTTAGTAAATATTTATTTTATAATAACGACAGCTATTACAAAAACACTTCTAACTACACTGATTATGATTACTATTACGACTACTACAATACTACAAATAACTAGTCAGAGTATAATGATACCTATTACTATTCCAATGATTCAACAAATGGTAAATAATTTTAATGTGTTTTTATCTATTAAATTTGCTAATGGAACTGTAGAATATGAAAACCAAACATATATAATGTATAAATCTTCAGTTTTATACATAGTCATCTTTAATGTCTCAAATACATTAGTGTAAGCTTACAAGTAATAAGATTTAGTTTTATAACTAAATTAGAGTGCATTCACTCAAGATTGTCATGAAAATGGCTACAGCACTTAAAATTACACTTTCTATCCTAATATCACTATTAAAATAGTTGGGTATTGACGTCAATTACTCACCGATGACGTCAATCGCTCACAGTGACGTCAATTACTCACCAGTGTTTATTAATTGTAAATTTAGATAAGATCAAAAATTTCAAGCAGGGTTCTAGGAGTGCATCTCCTAGCAGCACAATGAGTGGGACCCTTCGTAAATACTATATCGAAATAATTTATTGCAGGGGTCAAGTTGGTTGCAAGTCTTTGACCACCTATTTTTCTCCTGACTATGTCCTCTACGTGTATCAAGAGGATATAAAGTCTTTAAGTTTCCTTTTCTAGAGAATAACCTTTTCTTATTTTCCAAATTTTAATTGAAGAGTACTTTTTCAGATTCTTAGATTATTACGTACCAAATCGCTATTTGTACTTTTGGATCTCTACTAATTTTACATCGATGGATAACTTATTTTATAGGTTGATAAGGAAATGATTTAAGCTAGAGATAGATATTTGTTAAGGAACAATTTGCTTGAGTTGCTACTAGATTAAGGGTCTTATTGTTGGTTAGATATGCTAAGTTAATTATTTAATCTCCTCTTGTTCCCGGGTTGATGTTTACGTGGCTTCTTCTTATATCATTATGACATCTTGTAGATTTGACTTTTTAATTGAGGCTTATATTCTAGTTATCTTCGTTCTACTGTGAAGTCTTCTATAATATCTAAGGTATTGAGGTATAATAAGTTACCCTCATTAACTATATTGATTTGGAAGGAGATCTAATACTACATTAATCAGATTTTGAATTAATGCTTCGGTCAGATTTTCAGTACTTAGGAAAGGTACCGCTTTATTGACGTATCATCTTGCTTAGCCTTCGAACCTTCACAAGGAGCTTGCAACCAACTTGATTCCTGCTATTAATTATTTTAATTTGGTAAAAAACAAGGGATATCCAGCCATGTCCAATAACTCTGAGAGGGGTAGCACTTCTAGAACCCTGCTTGAAATTCTTGATCTTATCGAAATTTAATTGTGCTATGCAAAATTTACAATTAATAAACACTAGTGAGTAATTGACGTCACTGTGAGCGATTGACGTCAATACTCAAATATGAGTGAATTTTATTATGTATTGCTTTAATAAATAAAGCAAAGTATAAACCATTTGTAATAACGATACTGATTACGAAATATGTGAAAATAGCTGCCTAGCATGTAATGAAAGAGGTGACAAATGCGATATATGCTCACCTTACACTCTTAGAAATAATGAAACTGGAAAATGTCAATGCCAACCCAAAGGGGATTTTTATTAAATTTTTAAAATTTTTTTTAAAGAATAAATATTCCAACCAATTGTAAATAATACACTACAAATTATAAAAACCAGTTTATCATTATTTTATATCGGTTGACAACTAATAATTTGTAATTAAGTTATTCAGTAAAGAGAATTCATTAATCCTGAATAATAATGAATTCACCTTTTAATTTTATACTTACTACCCCTCCCTAACCGAAATATGAAATATCTTATTCTACTTTGGTAAACGACAAAGCTTTGATATTTGTAGATGCTCAAAACATACAAATCAAGAAAGATATTCTTAAAGATGGTTATTATATCGATTGCCTTGACATTCTGAATTTCACCAATTTCAGAAATAAACCAATATTTTTTGAAAAAAAGATCAGTGTTTTTTATAATGAAATATCATTAAAGTTTTAGGCAATCATTTGGTGTTTATAGTTTATCAACATGAGAGTCCAAGAATTAATTAGGCAAGACATTTAAAGATTAGAGTGTGATGTAGAAAATCACTACGTAGAAGATACAGCTCTTCTCAATACAATACTTCATTTGAAATTTAATTTAAAATATAATTAGTAACAATTATAGCTACTATGGCTTGAACGCAACAAACATCTACCAATACCCTCCACAGATGGAATTCTCAACTCCCTCAATGAGTATTTACATTAAAAACGTCTCTGGTTCTCTCTATGATGCAATCTACAATGGGAACGTGGATTTAAATCTTAATCTGGATGCTTTTGAAGAGCAGTGCTATAGAGAGCCCACTTATAACTTCAAATATAATAACTATACTTAATATGCATATCAATTGAAGTTCCCATAAACTAATGCAAGTGTATAATGTAATTCTGGGTGTGATGATTGTACTAAGGCTAAAACATGCGATGTATGTGATGTATTCCTATCACGAAACAAAACATTCAATGAAAAATTCAAATAAAATCAATTTAATATTATACATTATGGTTAATTTCTCTGATTTTGTGTTTAAATCTTTTGTTTTTACTTGTAATTAAATTTTTAAAGCAAGTAAAAAAGGTTTTGTTAGAATTTAATGCATTTATATTTTTCAATTCTCCTATAATAAATTGTTTACAATTAATCTATAGTAAAAAGGGACAGACCTGCCTTTGTAAATTTGACTTTAGTGTAAATAAGACCATTGACTACACACAGGAATCTCAAGATGATACAAAGAGTTCTTATACATTCAGTATCTACAATACTCAACTTAAGAATAATTAACAGGAAGATAGATATATTCTTTTTAAAAATAAACATAAAATTTAGTAATCAAAAATTTTACAAAAAATTTGAAGCACGATAAAATTTTAATTCAGATTATCAATTCTTAAAAAAAGAAAATTCTTCTTTCTCAATTAAAAAAAATAACAATTTTTTGCTGATTCTTTGTAGTTTATTGATGGATATAAGTATAAAATCTAGCATAAGTGGCAAAACCAAAACTAGGATCCAAAGCGAGTTTAATCAAGCTTATTGCTACATAATCTAATAAATTTTATTCTTTTAAGTCTTAAATTTTTTCTTGTAATGGTTTATCTTAGTTAGATAACTTCGTTTATAACTATCATCCAATAAGGTACACCTGGAACTGGTATGAGACACCAGTGCTAGATTTGACTTTCTTCGATATCTCAGACGATATGTCTCTTGCTTTTGACCTTCAGTACTTTGAAATGACTCTAAAGAACACTGTTTTTTATTAAGATTGTACAACTCCAGTGTCCTTGAAGCTCAAACAGAAATATACTAACAGTACACTCCCTTCATGCTCACAAGGGTGCTTAAAATGCTCTGACTACTTCGAGTGTACAACTTGTGCAGCAAATATCACAATCAAAGATCAAGCAAGTGGTAAATGCATCTGCGATTATGATACCAAAGTCCACTTGACTAGTCTTCTAGTTGATAACTATTACTATTATGGATATTATCGCATGGCTACAATTGAAATATTCAATCTTGATGTTCAATCATGGCTCGACTATCAATTTGAAATGCAAGGAGATTTCTACTTGTCTCCTTCATAATTCTTTGACATGTAGAGAATCAATGACTCTATTAGTAATCTTGCACAGATAATCATATAAAATTACTATTTACATTTTTAAAGTTTAATGATGATTATAACAAAACCTACGTACTTAGCTACTTCTCTTATTATTAAAGCATTTAAATTGCCGATTATGATCACTAAAATGAAAATGTATCTATTTCCTCAACTTAATTAGGTATCAAGAATAAGACCTACATTAGGGCTTATTTTTCAAATCTTAATGAACTTCTTTATGATTACATCGCTACAGGAAAAATGAAGCTCTACCTTAATCCTTATTTATTCTAAGTAGATTAGCAAGCTTGCGAAATGCCTAAATCACTGCCAATTCCTTAAAAGAATGTTTACTAATATGTCAATCAGACTTTTGCATGCGCAGATGAATGTAATTAATGTGATTACCTAGGCTTTTGTCTTGACTGTAAACAAGGTTACTTTGAAAATTATCAGTATCTTAAGAGTAATTACGTTAAGAAGTCCTGCTAACATCAATGTCCATTAAGTTAATATCCAAATTTCAGAGAAGGCAGATGTGAAAATTGTTTCTAAGGATGCGGTATTTGCTCAATGACATCCGAGTGCTTTAATTGTTCAAGTAATCTTTACAGCTATGATTATGGAAATTATGGAAACTGGACAATAATTAAAAATTACTTTTTATTAATTTAATGACACGAGATTAAGATCTTGATCTCTATCAATTTAGAGCATGCCAAGATACTTGCCCTCTTAAAACCTATTAAAACAAATCCTCTATGAACTGCGATAATTGCGCTTCTTAAAATTGCTAAACTTGTCCATCCACTCCATCAAAATGTTCAAAATGTGAGCCATACTACAGATCAACTTCGACTGCAACTTGCGTTAACACTTGCTCTAAAACTAATTAATTCGTAGATTTTGACGGTAATTGCAAAGATTGCTCCAAAAATTGCACTAGCTGTGCTTGGTACAGTACTTATTGTACGGCTTGCAAAAGTGGTTTCTATGCATATTATGATGGGACATGCCTTAAGAACGTATCCAATTCAACCTATAACATAAACACGACTACTAATAATACCTCAAATCAAAATGGAACTAACCCAACTGGCAATACCACCACAAATGGAACTAATTATAATAACTACACTAATATATCAGGATCTAACGGAACAACTTATTATAATTACACAAATACTTCTAGTACCAATGGCACAACTTATTATAATAACACTAATACTTCTAGTACAAACGGAACTAATTACAATTATACAAACACATCAGGATAAAATGGAACATGCCCACAGAAGTATTACTTTAACAACATCACAAACAAGTATATATTTATTCTCTGACTATATACTTATTTCGTAGTTTTATAAAAATATAGAACAGCTGTATGCAATGCCAACAAGGCTGTAACTAATGTTATAATAACTACAGTTGCTATAACTGTGATGAAGATTTCTATCCGTTTTATTTATCATATACGAGCATGTACTGTATTGTGAAATGCACTAATGGTAGTGCGTTCTAATTTGATAATTCAACTATGACTTCTACGTGCATTAATTGCACTGAAGGATGCAAGACTTGTGAAATTTACCCATAAATCATAGATTCCTCAATCTCAAATCACTCTAGTGTTATAAATTAAAATTTAATTAGAATAAGTTATATAAATTTTAGATGTTTTAATTATTCTTTTAGTGACTCAACAAACTCATCAAATTCTACTGCTTACTGTTACGAATGCAATAATGGTTTGATAAAATCAGGAAATGAATGTTTGGATACTTGCCCCGTAGGCTCATTTAAGCAAACATACTATCCTAATACTTCCTATGAATTCTCATTCTGTCAATCATGCCCAGTTGGATGTTTGAGTTGCCAAAATTATACAACTTGTGATGCATGCGATTCTGAGCATTATCTACTAGAGTCTTATTCTGGAATATAAAAAGACACTCATGAACTCTAGAAAGATCTTGGTGTGTAATTTATATTAATGGGTTGGCTATTGAGTTAATTTATTCTTAAAATTTAAAGAATGCATAAGCATCTATGACAATTTGTACAGTTGCCCATCAGGAACAGAATTGGTAGGTAGCAGCTGCAAAAGATGTCCACAAGGATGTTCTTCCTGTTCAAATGGTCAATGCTATTCATCATGCTATTACAATCAAATTAATTTTATAAACTGTATAAATTTATCTATTCATTTAAGCATTCATTAATTTTCAATGAATTGTGGGGACTGCTACGGTTCATACTACAATTGTACTTCTTGTCAAGATCAAAATTACTTAATGAACGGAGGGTTCCTTGGTTATTCTTACAATTTCTGTACTTCTGATTGTCAACAGTATTACTACATATACAACGACAGAAACACTCATAAATGTTAAGCTTGTGATATGGATGGATGCCAAAGCTGCTACTTAGATGAAAATAATACCAAGCAGTGCTCTTAATGCAGAGATGGTTTCTTAATGAATACTATTCAAGTTTAGTTATTAAAAGTTTAAATTTATTAAACGCTTTATTTGTAAACTGTAATATCAATAATTTTTAATCCTTAAATCTAAGGGTTATATTATATTAAATAATAATTCAAGCTTTTGACTATACTTCAAATAAAACTTACAACTAAAAAGTGTGCAGAACTTCATGTATAGATTCATACACTTTCCCTTATTACGGTTAATGTATAAACTGCACGGACGGTTGCCTAAAATGTTCGAGCCCATATTCATGTGATCTTTGTAACTAATACTCCTTCAATGATATAATTCAAATATTTCTAGAGTATTGATAAGTAATTTTTACTTTATTTAAATATAAAGGTTATGATATGTAGCATGGAGTATGTAGATGTGACTTTAAATATGAAATATATCCAATTAAAATTATAAGAAATATTTTATTGTGTAATTTATAAAAAGTATTATAGAAATTTCTATCGTAATAGTTTATCAAGGATAGAAAGATAATAATTGACACCTTGAATTTGGAATATCCAAATATGACAGCTGGAGAATATCTAGCTACTGATATCTTCCATTTCTTTATCCGAAATGGTACCACAATTATTTTAACTATTTTAAATCCTACTAATGACTATTTGAAACTTAAATTTCTAAAGGATCATATTATTATTTACAACTTACAGTCATATTTTAACTAATGCAACAAATTAAACAAATATTACAAATTCAACTTCAAATGCAACCAATTAAACTAGCAACATAACTAACAGTACATCTATATAGAATTTAATAAGAAATCTTAAGGTTAATATTTCCTTTGCACATTCAAAAGGTATAATTAGTTAATTTTAATGCAGAATTTTTAAATTATGCCCTTTTTAGAAAATTTGACTAATTTTTTCATAAATTAAATTATTGAAAAATCAAATAAATATATTCTTATTTTTTTAACATTCAAGATAGTACTGGGATACATTAGCTTAAAACTAAAATTTAAGCACTTGGTATATGTCAGATAAGAGAACAAGAATCTTGATAAAGCAAATTCCAGACCTCATCCTATAACTCTATTTTAACAAGACTCTTGAAATTTTTATGAGAAGAGATATTTTCACTTAGAAATGCGCTGAAAATTATAATATGTCGACCTAAATCATTCTCAATGAAGTTGACTATAAAAATTTGAGTTTCTCTAATGGCACTGTTACAGAGTAACCTAAACCTGTTGACCCTAATCTTCTGGATCCTACCATTACAATGAAAGTTAGCAACTCTCCAGCAATTAGATGCTAGAATTATTTAATTTAAAATATGTAACCATAAGCAAGCCGTATATCAAGAATTAATTTAAGAATGTCACTGTATCAATTTCTAACTACACTGGATTTAATGATGGTTTTAGATCAATTATATGGAGTTTAAGCATCTCACCTAAGTCAGGAGTTTCAACTTACACAAGCAGCTCCCTTAATCTTGATAGAATATTAAGAAAAGAAGAAATCAGACACTCCGATAAGCTATTCTTAAACTTACAATACAATACTACTTAACTACTAATTGGTGATGTAGTTGTTAATGCAAAAGTATCTGCTTAAAATAAAGTTGGCATGTAAGTATCAGAAACAATAAAGTTTGAGATTCTTGGATCACAAAACTATATCCAACTCGTGAATAATAACACAAAAGCCACTTATTCAATATCACAAGGTTTAAAGGTAGACACTCAAGTTTATCACCCTTGGTGTCCCAGTGAAAAGAGCATTAAATACGAAATGGATAACTTCGCTAAATACTGCATAGTTTATAGTAATTCATCTAAGACTGTGGCAAGGTAAATGCAAAATACTACTGACTGTACAATTCAACCAAACTCTAATCTTTATTTAACAGGATAAACTTATAACATCATAATGGTTGTAAATGCAAGCATTCATTAAGGATTTATTTGGAGTGCTATTCAAGTTATACCTGGAAAGCCATCTCCTACTTGCATCTTGAATAACTTTTCAATATTTTAATTTTTAACGGGTAGATTATGAATGTCTACACTAATAGAGAGCTTGAAGTTCTAGGAACAATATCAGGAGACACAACTGACAGCTACAGATACAGATGGAGTTGTATCATGAAAGATACAAGCAAAGAATGTGCAACTTTTGTACCAATTTAAACTGAGACACCCTATATTAAGTTAGAGAAGTACACTTTCACACAGGGCAAAGCTCATTCGATAGTTATGACGATTGTTTCACTCGATTTGTATGATTTGGGTAAATGCACTCTTGATGTAAATGCTTATACAAACTAAGCAAACTGCACAGATATCAAAGTGAATAAAATATAATTGTATAAATGAATTATTGATATCAACTTATACTATGAGATGAACAATTAAAACTAAAAGAACTATCTTGATCCATCAATTTCATACAATATTAAGTTAATTTATAGAATCACATTTAATAATATTCTTTGCTTAAGCTAAACTGTTCTCCCTGCATCATTAGACTATGCATTAACTTATAAATGGCAACTATAGAGAGCATATGACTTATTTGATATGATATCATAATCTGCTTCTGGAGCTGTAAATAACTAATTAGTAATTCCTTCCCAGTTCCTACAAAAAGGACAAAGATATTACATCTCATGTGAGGCAGTTTCTCAGAATCAGCAAATTTGTGGAAAAATTAATGCGACTTATAATACAATAGGTTTGTCTACAAACTTAACTGTTAGTCCAAGTGAAGGTCAAGGTTTAACTACAGTCTTCAAGTTGACTGCTAAAAAACCATCAAATACTAAAGCTACCTGTTCATTTGGTTATATCAACGATCTCTTTGGTGGGGTCTATGTTGAACTTCAACCTTTTATCCTATTATATAAAGTTTTTAAACCTTCTAACACGAATGATTTGACTGTAAGCGATGAGATATTTGAGACATAACTTCCAGCAAGCATAAACGGAGATAATGACTCATCCTTGAAAGTTTATGCAAAATGTCAGGATTAAGATGGAGTAAGCGGAGAAGCAATTTCTTAAGTTAAAGTGACTGTTGCTAACTACAGCAAACAAATTGAATCAAGTATTCAATAAATGACTCAATTGTCTTCAAGTCTTAATTCAAACTAGATTATTATTCTGTCTTCAGCCTTAAATACCTATGCACAAAATATGACTTCCTCAACTTTAGAAGCAGTATATAATTAACAAAGCATCATTTTATTGAAACTTCTTTAAATTATAAATGAAGATCGCTGAAGCTTTGGTCTCTAACGATTTACAAACTATTTCAAGTGACCAAATGATTCAAATTTCATCACAACTATAAAAAATGACTAACTAATTCCAATAGTAACAAGCCTAAACTAATTCTACTTCTGGCTCTACTATAGTTTAAACTGCATTGAGTCAAGCTGTTTAGGCAATATCAGTTGGTACTTCCCAGAATTCAGTATAGATTAGCAATGATGGTACTCTAAGACTCAGTCAAATGGATAAAGTCAATCAAATAATTAAAATGAACTAACTTGAAAATGAGAATACTGGATCTATACAATATCAACCTATGGCTCTTTAAACTTTGTCAAATATTGCCAATGTAATTGATTCTATCGTAGGCTAAGAGCTCTCTACAAGTTAAGAGTTATATAATCTATATATATTTTATAAAGTTAAGGTCTCATTTAAAGCAAGTAACTCATTCAAACCCTATCGATTGCAGCAAACAGAGCTTCAAGTGCATTAATGACAGATCAAACTCTTAATAATTATGATGGAAGCTCAGTTTCACTCTCAATGAAAAAATCTACAGGAAAATCTTTGTTGACTTCACCATTATCTCTTGAGATTTAAAGCTCAACCGTCACCCAGTCAAGCAGAATGAGAAACTTAAAGTCATAAGAAGCTGAAAAGATCAAAATTACACTTTTCTAGAACTCTCTATTTTCAAATTATGATACTATCTTATTAAAGGCACTCTCAGTCAATAGCCTAGTTTAAAACGATACTCTTTATAGTGATACTTCATTTACTTTAACATAAATCAAATAAATATATTACATAGCTAAAACACCTTAGTTTTTTATGTCATTTGCAAGTGACATTTTGATTTTAAGTGTAGAGTAAGCCGATTAACCAATCTTAACTGGCAAAAACTATACCATGAGAACTTTGCAAATTTCTGGTCTATCTAATCCAATAGTCTTCCAAGTGCCCTTATTCGATACTCGTGCAGATGATCATGAAATGGTAAAACAATGCATGTATTATGACACTGCTAATCTTATCTGGAAACCAAATGAATGTCAAGGAAAGAGAATTTTCTTTAAAATTAGTTTGTAAATTTTCGATTGAAGATATTCAGGTAATCCAATTACAAGTTAATTAATTTTAATGAATTTCTACAACTATGATGGAGTGCTGTTCATATCATCTTACTCAATTCTCAGTTTAAACTGTTCCAGCAACCATCGGAGTCGCTTTTGAAAAATCTTTCGTTATCCCAACTATGGTTGTGCTAGATGCCTTCCTAATACTAATGGTAATTGTTGCAATCTATTTAGATAAGCAAAAGATCATGCAAATTGTTGAAGATTTCAGTCATGGAGAAGATATTTGTCTTAATTTTACTATTTAACTAACATTAAATTCTATAGTGAATTAAAAACATAAGCAATAACTTAATTTTATAATTAAAGATACAGTGAGAATCTTGGTAAATGAAGAAGATGAGAAGAAACAATCAAGTTACAAAACTCCAGAGAGAAAAACAGAGAAACATGCTAAAATTATGCCATCTGATAGATTCGGAGACTTAACTAAATCTAAGACTCCACTTTATGATAAATTTGAAGTCAATCATGCTGAATAATCTTATCAATTACATAATTTTATGAGTTTTAAAGTAAATTTCTGATATAATTATATTTTGAAATTAAGGTTTCAAAAATCTTCAGTGATATCACCAGAACAAGATAAGGATTTGAGTTCAAATGATAAACTTCAGCATACTAATAACCTTTTCTTAGATTCTTAACTCGTGAGAGGCTCATTAATATCCCATAATGGCAAGAACTATAAATATAAAAATCTTTTTATTTGAGTATAGGGATTTACTGATAGAAATCGGATTATAAATTCCAATTATAAAACTCAACAGATTAAGACGCTAAAAATTTCTTAATGGAAAAATCATAGAAGAACCCACTGACCATAAGATCACCTAGTAACAAAAATAATCTTGATTTATCAGCTGAAAAGTATGATGGTCCAGATCAAATTTTAAAATATTGATTTTTCGTTGTTTAGGGAACATTAAGCCATATATATATTGTGTTTTTTCTCTAATTAGATCAAAATAACTCATATGAAATTGCAAAAGCTGAGCATACATAACTCGACATGTTGCCTCCTAATAACAATGAAAACCCTTTAAATTTTAAAATACATTATTGTAGCTTATGCAAATTAATCTTTTATACATATAAAACTTAGAAGATAAAGTTGTGGAATCTGAACTTCAAATTAAAGTAAATAGACCACTATTGGACAGCTACATCTTAACACTTCAGCACTATCACAGATTAATTTCATGCTTGTTCACAGAGACAACATAATTAGAGTTCTTAAATAAATTGGAGAGAGGTGGTCAAGCAAGAATCGTCAAAGTTCTAAATTGTTTTGCACAGTTCAATGTACTAATCTTTGTCACCGCATTTAATCAAACAATAATTTATTCAAAAGTTAATGATTTTAACTTTTTTTACATTTCATGCTCTAGTTTTTAGATATATCAGTTACTATTTTTTAATATTGTAGTGATTACTGAGCTATTATATGCAAGACTACAGCATAGGAGTAAACATTCAAAACCCCAAAATCCCTTAATGAGGTTTATAAGTGCTTTGATTTGAAGGGAATTTGTTAGGGGTTGGGGTTATTAATAGGTTTTAATGTGAAATTTATAGTAAATGTATTTAATTTAATCACTCAAAATGCACTTTTGGATCATGTGGGAGAGGTCTGAAGTTTATTTTACTTAACCACAACTCTATCTTCTCTAATGTTATGTCTGATCTAGAGTTTGGTTTTAAGATTATTGATTCTGCCATTTATTTTAATGATTGAGATACTCTGGTTTTGTCTATAAATTACTTGATTCTTTACTTAGCATCTTTCTCACACCTTGTAGAGTAGTAATCATTCCGAGGCATATCGCACTCTATTATTATTGCTGCTAAAGCCCACACATCCCATTGATAGTCTCCATCTCTCCAGTCTTCTCTTTCAGGATAATAGCCTGGAGTTCCCATAACACTTCCTAGCCTTGATACTTCTACCCTTAATGCTCTGTTGAAGTCAATAATTGTCACTCTTACAGGTGAGAAGTTTATCATAATATTCTCTGGTTTCAAATCTCTATGAACAAAGCCTAACTTATGTAGCTCTTTTATACCTTGTAAGGTTTAAGTTGCTATCAAAGCAAGCTACTTATGATTCCTTTGATCAGTAATAAAATCTCTGAGGGTCATTTCATAGAGTGGGAGTCTGAAAGCAACATGATCCTTGGCAAGGAGAACAGCATCTAGCTTGATTAAGTAACTACACTCTTTAAACTTTGCTTGAGTGAGTACTTGATACTCATTTGTGAACTCCATCTAATATTTATCATCACTTAAGAGATAGTTGAAGGGATACACCTTGTATGCATACTGATGATCATTGATAACTTTCTTATCAAAGGAGTCTTCTAATATAAGGTAGCTTTAAAGTGAAGTGTCTAGGTCAACTTAGGCAAGAACTGGAATCTTTTTATATTGAATTTTAATCATAATCTTTGTGATTTCAGATGCTAGTAGGTTGCGTGATTTCCTCACATATTCTGATTCACAAGCTTGTTCGAGCTCTACCATTTTCGAAGATTCTCTTGCTTTTCTTTTGTTAAGTAGCTTCAATTCATCTTCATGCTTTTCAATCTCTAAATCTTTCTTGTGAGCTTTTAAATGATGTTTCTTCAAGTCTCTTGTTTGAGAGTACTACTTATGGCACTCAAAGCAATCATACTTCCCATCGATTTTGTCGTGCTTTATGTATACAGTAGGCTTGGCTTCTCTATGCTGCTTCATATGTCTATACCAACTAGATTTATGAGCGAAGTCTCTCTCACACTTCTCACAAAAGTATACTTCTACTTCTTCAGTTTGTATAGGAATTTCATTAATACCTTTCTCCTCCTCTCTGTCTCCCACACACTTGTTTGCCATTTATTTTCTATTATTAATTTCTATTTTAATAACAGAGACCTCAAGTGATAGCTCTGGTAGTTCTTTATGAGAGTTCATCTCACAGCTATCACACTTTTTATTGACGCCAAAGGTAAGTCTCATTTAGTTTGATGGAAGTGCTGTTGTTTTTCTTAAAATGTTAGCGCTCATATTTAAATTTGAATTTAAAATTATAAAACTGCCTCTATAACTGAGAGCTTATATGAGAGCTTTGCAAGCCTACAAGTATCAAGGGAAGTTCTTAGAGTATTAGCGAAGATAAATGAGCACTAAGAGACGAACCAGCTCTAAATATGGGTGAGAAAGTAACCATTTTTACTATCAATAATAAGTTGATTATAGTACGTACCGATTTAGGAGGTGCACCTAATTAAGTACGTACTGCTTTAGGAGGTATTTTGTGATTTTATGATTAAAATTAGGGTGCTCCTAATTAAGTACTAGCTTTAATTAATGCTCCTAATTAAGTACTAGCATTTTAGGAGCTGCTCCTAATTAAGTACGTACCAATTTAAATTTAAAAATATGGAACTATAACAGTAGAAATTGATATCAATCTCTCAAGTTTGAAACCAGTTCTCAAAACCTTCTCCATATCCTTCTTAGAGGTTGACCTCCTATAGGATGCCCATATTTAATAGTAAGTTTTACAGAGGTATATAATTGAAATCAATAAACTTAAATTTGAATATCATTTCTTAGATCTGTAAACAAGATGGAGTCAATGAATGATGTAATGAAAAGAGTGCAAGCACAAGAATTGATTCAGAGATTTAGAAGCAAGGAGGATTTGCACCGCTACCTGGTGCAGCAAGGTAATAAACTCATAGTAACTCATCTTGATTATGTAGTTGGTTTGTTCTTGCCAACGATGGAAGGTACCAAAATTTCATTTCTAAGGGCGATACTCTGCGAAGAGAAGAAAGCATTGAAAACTTAAGATGTAAAGTTTGCAGAGATTCCAAACTATCCAGAAATCTCAGTGACTAACTTATATGATGATGCTATGAATGACCCAGAGGTTTCGCTGTACCTGCCTACTAAGAAGCAGTTGTCAAATAAACTGCCTGAAAGAAACTATTTCTTTGGCATACTTGCAACAATTAAAGGTGATTACTTGAAAGAAATTATTCAAGAATCTCATAAGAAAAGGTACAGCATCTCTTCAGAAGATAAGGACAAACAAGGGATCAAGATAAGTGAGAGCTGGCTATCAGAGCTGCAGAAGCACCCTTATATTTCAAGTAAGATTTGTAGCTTAACTCTTTAGAAAAATCTGGTACTGGCATCTTCTTGATGAAGGAATAGAGCAAGCTTCACAGAGAGCGAAAGTCGCAGACGAAGTATGAAGTTAGCAAGAGACTTTATTCAAATATTTAGCCGCCAGTGTCAATGAACATAGATGCTGGAGCTGGCAGCAAGAGAAGAAACCTTTGAGGAGGGAAGCAAGAAGTAGAAGAAAAGAAAGAGAAGCCAGCTCTCACGAAAGAGTTTTAAATGTGACTTAAATATTCATTACTTAACTCTAAAACTTATTTATCACTCTACCTTCTTTAGCACACTTTTATGCTAACTAATTATCTACTCTCTTAGCTGAACTTTTAATAAAGTCTACTGTATCGGTTGGTAGGTCATGCATCAGGTGGTATAGCAGCAGTTTCTTATAATGACCTTTTAGTATACCCCAGTAGAATTCAATTCCATTAAACTATGGACTGTAAGGTACGTTGAACACTGGCGTTATTCTAAGTTGTTCATAACTCTTCCTTGTTTCTTTAGTCTTATGAACAGAAAGATTATCAACGAATAGTATAATCTCTTATTCAGGGTACTTCTCTCTCAGCTGCTCTAAGAACTTAATATACTGCTCTGTCTTAATAGAGCGAGGATGAATAACATAAGTTTCTAAACCAACATCCTCGCTAATACCTCCAAGAATTGCCATTGTTTATACCTTGACTTTCTAGTCATATACTTCTATATTACTATGCCTCTTATACCAAGACTTCTAGATGAAAGTGTTGAAGGTAAACACAGCCTCGTCAGCATGAATAAACTTAATATTATTCTATTAGGCTCTCTGCATTTAATTATAAATATAATTTAAGTTGTTGTTGTAAAATGGCAGAGTGAAATCAATTACTCTCTTGATACGATTTACACCTTTGTAAGAGATACCGTTTCGTTTATAAATGTTTGCAACAGACTATGCAGAGATCTTCAACTCAGGGAACTGGCGATGAAACATAACAGATCGTTAGTCGAGAGAGAAGTGAGCCCAATACTTCAAAGTTTTTTCATTAATAAGATAGTCAATATGCTTTTATAGAAACTTTGACTTCCTCTTAGGCATAGAATTCAGCTATTATTGCTTTAGTTATACTGCTATAAGACAGTGGGATCGAACAGTTGATGGACTTCGCTTTAAGAGCAGTGCAATAGACTTATAGTTCAGTACTGGTTTGACTTATTCACTGTATATATCACATCCATAACGCAGTTTAAACACTAAATCTATATACTCTTCATCATAAATAGACCCCAAAAGCTTGCTATTTTAGTCTCGCATTTAATTAATAACCCCAACCCCTAACAAATTCCCTACAAATCAAAGCACTTATAAACCTCATTAAGGGGTTTTGGGGTTTTGATTGCAATTTCCTTCTCAGCCATGAGAATATGTCAAATACTCTACAATTTGCTTTTGACTATGCAACAAAACCAGCCAAGTCTCTTTAAATCTTGGAAGTCAATCCTCACTCTGTCTGTTTACGGTTTATCAATCAGTGCAGGCCATATTATTGCATTCCTCTATGGAGTGAATTACATGTCACTCAATAATTAAGTTGTGTCAAATACTGTAACATCCTCAAGTGATGATCCAACAGGTTTTATTTAATATATAAAAAGTTATAATGAAACAATTATTCATTAATATTGAAGTCCAAAAAAACCATATCGATCCATATTTATTCAATAAATACACAAAAAAAAGTAATAAAGGTGATGGCAGCAGTGTAGATGTATACAGCAACAGAAGCGTGATGAATGAGTGGAGCATGCTCTTTGGTGCAATGATTATTATTGAAGTAGCCATTTGGGACTTCATACTTATGCCTCTCTTTGTCATTCTCATTGGAAAGATCATTTATTTATTATTATTTTTATTATAAATTTATTATTTATAATTATTTCATATAATAAATGTGAGTAATAATAGCATTTAACATTATATAAATTTAATTTGAAAGATATTTACTCCAAAAATATTTAAAGAATCTATTTTCAAGAAAGAAAATAAAAAGAATGATAAAGTTAATCTAATAAATGTAAATATGATAATAAATACTGTGAAAAAATATTTAAATTTAAATGATAAGGCCATTGAATGAAAGAATTTACTGTGATAGTTAGCAGTTTAGCTCCTTCTTAAATTAATAATTGAAATCAGTTTTTGAAAAAAGATATTACTGATTTACATATTACTTAAAAAACTTATATTAAAACAATTTATAAGCAACCAAAAATTTATTATTTAAATAAAACATTTATCTATATACTTACTCAAAGTGAATTCATTCTTAAATTAATCTTAATAGAGAATAAATATCAATTTTAAATATTCAAATTTAAATTTAACCTCTATAATTGTTTATATCATATTACTATAATTATTATCCATAAATGAAAGTAAAAGCAGCACGATTAAACATCAAACATTCTTCAGTGTTATCATCAATATCGCCTTTTACACATATTCGAAGAAAGACTAATCTAGAATCATAGC
This sequence comes from Oxytricha trifallax, assembly GCA_000711775.1. Classification (NCBI taxonomy): domain Eukaryota; phylum Ciliophora; class Spirotrichea; order Sporadotrichida; family Oxytrichidae; genus Oxytricha; species Oxytricha trifallax. Next base: position 332,221 of record ARYC01017027.1, read on the forward strand.
TTAGTTTGTTTCCCCTCTCATCATTTTAAAATTCTACCTCATTATCAAGATTTTCACATGAACTTTGAGAATGGGTTGACTTGATTGTTTCCGCCCATGCGTGATGAAAAGTTATCACTCTTTCCAAAGTTAAATGGATTGCCCATAGCATTATTTGAGGAGGAGCCCTAGAATTGATTAGATATGGGGAATTGCTCCTCGGACTGACCTCTACTGTTATTAATAACATAAAAATAAGAAGATATATTTATCGCGAGACTTTTGGTTTCTTTTAGCAGGAGCTGCTCCAATACCATTTTTCTACCCTTCTTCATCAGTGCCGGAAGATTTCCCTCTCTTTCTGTTATTTTTATTGGGTTCCTTTTTCTCTTCCTCAACTTAGGCCCTCTGTTAAGCAGTGGCTCTAGAGGCTGCGAAAGAAGTATCTTGTGTCTCTCCCTGATAACTCTAGTTTCTCATAGAATTCCCTATATTAGAGTGAGCACCAGCATGATAGACGATTCTCTGCTCTCTTTGTCTAATCCACTTATCCCTCTCTTCCTAAGTGGCCTTCTCAAATGCTTCTCTCCCTTCAATCACCGCTTAAATTTAATTATCGTAATATATTTATTAAATAAACCCCGCTTTGATATCTCTGCAGGAGATGACTGAGGGTATATCAACATGACTGCCTTTTCTCTCGAAGATATCCTTCTCTCCTTGTGATCCAGTCAAGCCAAATTGTTGTCTCAATATCTCATAGAACAAATGGAAGAAGAAAGCTCTCTCAATCTCACTGCGAAGCTTGTAACCTTTCAAAGCATCAGTGATGTCCACCAAGTTAGGGTCATTGAATCATAAGATTAAAAAAGTATTGTAGAAAATAGTAACTATATATCAAGCTAATTTACTAAATAATTTATAAATTTAATCTTAAACTTAGAATTTTATTTTTTAAGTTGCATTATGCATTGATTCCTCGGAAAAAGCTAAATATTTTTTTTATCAAACTCATAGTATAAGCGAATTATCTAAAGTTAAGATCAAATTTTATTTAGATTTCTTATTTATCAATTAAAATCTTCAAATACAATTTTACAATTATAAATTAATATATTTCAAGATTATATATTAAATGCCTTACCGTTGTTCTAGTTGGCATTACCATTAATTCCTGCACCAGATCCTCCTTTAGGTTAACTCTTCTTGTTCTGCCCCTTGTTATCCTTGGCAAGCTGGTCATTGAAGCTTTGCATCTCTGCGATTAATGACTCCATTTGCTCAAGCACTTCCTTTCCCTTGTAAGCATTTTCGTCACTCTTTGATTGAAAATATGCGCTCATCTTTTCCTGCATCTGAACGAAGTTCTCGTTCTGGAACACTTTTAACAAAGGCAACATTTAATATCAGAATGAATAGTTAATTGACCTTTTTGTTTATTTAATAAAAATTAAAATAGACTTAAGTTTCAATCTGCTCAGCGAGACGTTGGCCATCTTACATGTTGCTCATAGCTTGTGTGTTGAAATCTTCAAGGTACTATGAGAGAGAAGTTTATAGTTGTTGATGCACTATTCTACCCACTTAAGCACCTATAGATACATGTGTTATTGACACTTTCCTCAAGAAGTATTTAGGAAATTAATGATAAAACACAAAATGATGTTTAAGATAGAATTAAGATCACACACTCTCCTATCATATCATGATTAATAGGAGATAACAAAAATAGCCAGTAGTATAGTTTATATATATAGTACAAAGTGATTGAAGAAGATACTAAAGTACAAAAGTATCTTTCCGAAGTTATGTAAAGGATATGCAAGAGAATTCAAAGACTTACTTATTTGCTGATAATTTGCAGAAGGATCGAAATTATCTTGCGGGAAGTTCATGCTTGCTCCAGACCCAAAGTTTTGCTGATTATTTCTCATTCCTCCCATATCAAATCTCTTGGTTAAACCAATTGAATTTTATAGTATTTTACTTAATTTAAGACATTACTAATAAACTTTAGTTGAGGTTAAGCCTTAGCTGATGACAAGTTGCCTCCAAGTAGAGAGTCCTTGTTCATACCATTGCCTTGATTATAGAGTGGAAATTGATGACTCATTGCTGAGCTTTAATTTGAATTTTGTCTCATGATGTTTAGTTTCTTCTTTGCAATAATTTCTGAAATTTTAATTAATTATTAATTTCTCTATCAATCGGCTTAAATAGTCTTTGGGTATGATTTGGTTATTTTTAATATAAGATTAAAGGAGAGGATATTAAATAATTTGGAATAAATATAGTGTAATATATAAATTTTAAGGAAATTTATAATCAAAAATATAATTAATATAGTATTATAATAATCTTAAATGAGTATGATTCAGCTCCTAATTTTATTAGCTAAATTAAGTACATATAATTATAACTTAATCACAATAAAATAATTTACTAAAGATTTATAAAAACTCCTAGAAAAAATGAACGATTCATCTTTGTTAAACATAGAAAAGTAATTAACTCCCCCAGGTCATGCTGATATATACAATGAGAAAATAATAGATAATAATTGATATTAAAACTAACAAGCCAATGATTTATATGATGACTTTTAAGGTCCAAAGAATCGATATAATTTATAGTTTTAAAAATAATTTAATATCTTAAGTTTTGAAATAGCATGAATTCTTAAGAGAATGGTTTTTACTATATTTCTTAGTTTAATATAATTAAAATCGAGATAGATTTAACTCATCAATAAATAAAACCTGTGAGAAAGATAGAAGCAGAAAAAGTTCAGATGAAACTTTGTTTGACAAATTACTAAACCAAATCAACACTTAGAATCAACCAATACCCAATTTAAAATCTGAAAATTCAGCTTTTAAGGGGATTAAGGAAGTTAGAATATCTGAACCCAATATCAAATTTCAGAATAACTCTGAGAAAATAGCATCTCTCGATTTTTATTTTAATCATAAAATTTGTATGTTTAAATCTCCCATTACGTTTAAAAGAAAATCTACAAATGATAATGAAAACTAACGAATTCAAGCATTGACAAGAACCAACACAAGTTTAGATTTAAAAACGAACTTCTCAATATCCCAAATTTAATCTAGAAAATTCAGCATTAGGACTAGAGTTGACAAGGAACAAGAGGAGGCGGATAACGATAAAACCTATTTGTTTAATGTCTTTGAGTCCACTATATTATTGACTTCTAGAGCTATTGGAGTGGGATTTTTATACTTTCCTAGCCATACAGACTGGAGAACCTTTTTGACAGGTAAGATTTTTCGTTTTATTAACAAAAATATTGACTAAAAATATCATATAGGTATCATGCTAATATTGCTGAATTTTGGATAAGGTTTGTATTCAAGTGTTCTTATACTTAAAATGCGATGCTAACTTAACGATTACACGTAATATCATATTAATATAAGTTTAACTCTAATGTTAGTGTAGTAATTTCTAAGAATTGGCATACTACGCTGGAGGAGGGAGAGCTTCAATTATATGTGTGAGTTTAATAGTAATATTTACTTTCGCACTCTATCCCTCTGCTTATTTCAGTAATTACCTTATTTATTAATTTACTATTTTGTACAGAACTGATAGCCTCATTGATCCTTGAAATATATTGCAGATTTACAGGACAAGCCCTTCATGAAGTTACAGACAGTGATGAAAGTGTAAATGCTGGTTTAGTTTTGCTAACTTCAGTTATTTTACTATACTTTTGCTACAATTACAAATTTGATCAGTTTAAGTTAACTGCGAAGATGATTAGTATCACAAGTTTCTTCATTCTGATGTTTATACTTGCATCATTTAAGTTCTTAGTTCAGGGTTTGTATAATCCTGATTCAACCTATGAATGTGGAAAGGGACTTTGGAAGATTTATGGGAAAACGGATTAAATACTTATGATGTTTCCAACTATGTGCTTTGCCTTTAGTTTTGAGAACTCAGTTATGCCTCTGTATTCAGTCTCCAAAATTAGAGATTACAATGGAAAAAGTAGCTATAAAGCGTGCTTATATTGTCTCCTTATTGCTTTGGGTTATTACTTTGTATTAATGAGCAATTCTTTTGGATATGGAATATATGGTGAGACAATCAGTTCAGCATGTGAGGCCAGGCTAGAGTCAGTAGACATTTTAACAATAATTATGACTGGAAACAAGGACGACAATACTGCTAATGCATTGTCGATTGTATTACTTCTCTTCATTTTAATGCAGAGTATACTTTAACTTTTATACACATTCTATGAAAGTAGAATTAATATCCACATACTATTCGAAGAATTACTTTACCAAATTTTTTTAATTCTAATTTTTTCTTTTAACCAAGATACTAGTAATTTTGTCGAGCAAACGAGAAGATAGCCAAGCGGGACAAGCCCTTAATCAAATCGACTAACAACTCAAGTTTCTGGTGATAACTCAAAACAGAAAACATTAATTGCATAAACTGCAACCACTGCTTTTCCTGACCCAACAGCCTCTGTTATTGGGAATAGCTAGAAGGATCAAGTACGTCGACTTTGCTTCTTCATTCTATACTCATTCAACATATTTATTGCTTGTTTGCCTTCAAGATACCTTGTGGAATATATCAGTAACCTCTGTGGGTCAACAACTATCCCTATGCTTGTAAATGTACTTCCAGGGATCTTATATTTCGCATTGTGTAGATAATTAGATTGGAAAGATAAAATTCTAAGCTCTCACAAATATCCATCGATGATCTTTGCAATATTTGGAGGAATATAAATAGCTATATTTACATCAATTAGTTTCTACATTTATGTGATAAATACTTAGCTTAACTTAAACCTGTATAAATCAACCGAGGAACTATTTTTTAACACTTTTGGGAATATCAACGCTCCATAAAATAGTTGAAATAAGTTCCATAAAGTTGAATAACATCGAATAATTTTAAAATTTATTAATTCATATTTCCTTTAAAAATATTACTAACATCATACGATATCTTAAGTGTTGATCTGAATTAAATTTAATTAAAATAAATATACTATCTTAGGGGAGGGGGTCGAAGTCGGTGGCAGAAATTTTTCGAAATCCTAAGTCGGTGGCAGACATAAAAAAATTTTTTTTTTAAATTCCTATGTCGGTGGCAAAAAATAAAATATGATTATTTTACCAAAAATCATAAATTGATGCTTAATATAAAAAAAAGTTTTCAATAAAAAAAATAAATATTTAAATTGTTGTATCTAAAAATTTATTTTAAAATTTATATTATTATTTTAATATAATAGATATAGAAATGTAAAGGCAAAAAAGACATTCAGATATTGTAAAAACATCTTAATTAATAATGGATGTAATGAGTTTTATCAAAGATACATAAAATGTAATAGCAGATCTATAAGAAACTGGCATTTTCGAAAATGACGTAAAATATCAAGTATGCAGATAGTATATGATGTTAACCAAAAGAAAAGATGCACCAGATGAAGTTGAATACTAATGTAAACGACCATGCAGGAGGAAAAAATCAATTTAATCACTATTTATGTTTCGCAAGCATCAACAACCAATATCAGCATGGTATTTATTGGTGTTTCACTATTTTGCAAAGGGATACAGTTCTTCCCAAACAAAGTACAATTTAAATATGTGCAATTACAAATTAAATCAGAAATTAATCAAGAATATATTCTAAGATGTTAGAAAAAAGATAGCTAAGTATATGGAGATTTTTCACATCTAAGATGAAAATGAAATACTTAATGGTGATATTGAAGTAGATGAAAGTTTATTTACTCATGGAAAATTCTTGCATGATGAAGGCTAAATTAGAAATTAAGTAGGAAATATGAGAGTTGAAAGGCAAATTTGGGTATTCGGTATGATAGAAAGAAATTCTAAGAAAGCAAAAGTTTTCATTGTTAAAGACAGAACTAGAGATACTTTATGGGCACTAATACACTAATATTCTTAAGTAGGATCTACTATACATCATGATGGATTTAGTTCATATTAAAATATGCAGTTTTCATAAGCAGGATTATACAATAAAAGATATGTTCATGAAGAACTAAAATAAAATTTATTTAATCAATAATAAGAAGAAGATAATGATGAAGATGATGACGATGATGATGAAGAAGATGATAATGATGAAGAAGATGATAATGATGAAGAAGATGATAATGTTGAAGAAGATGATAATTAAGAAAATAAATTTTAAGATGTTGAAATGCAAGATGATAGTGAGAATAGCCATGCAAATGTAAGACCTAGAAATTTTAGAGGAACTAATTAAATTGAAAGCTTATGGTTTTAACTCAAAAGATATATTAAAAATATTTATAGTACGGTAAGTGATGAAAATTTGCATGATTTTCTAATGGAAGCATAATGGAGAAGACATATAAAAATCAATTAATAAAAGGCAAATGAATCTTTATCTGAGATATTTAACTAGTTAGTAATTAATTAACAATTCTTTGATTGAAAACTTTTTTTTATATTAAGCATCAATTTATGAGTTTTTGGTAAAATAATCATATTTTATTTTTTGCCACCGACATAGGATTTTGAAAAAAAAAATTTTTTTTATGTCTGCCACCGACTTAGGATTTTGAAAAAATTTTGCCACCGACTTAGGATTTCAGAAAAATTTCTGCCACCGACTTAGACCCCCCCCCCCTATCTTATAATATATTAAGAAGAAAGACTTAACGAAAACAAAAAATGGCTTAACAAATGCAAGGAACCGGCATCAACATGCCAAAGATCTCATATGCTTCAACTATGATTGTTGAAGATCACCTTAAGAAATGCTTGGCTAAGACCACTAACAATAAATAGTTATTAAGGGTTTTTACTCTTTAAATAAGAAAGTTTATATTGATTATCATAGAAATTAGTTTATAATATATATTAACAAGCCATTCAAGGTGTCAGACAACAAACTTTTGCCAAAGGCTCAACACTCTCCATTCGGAGATTTCCCCAAAGATTTCTTGCCAAAGAAGGGGACAACCGTAACTGATATAGCACCAATCGATAAGCACGAACAATCAATTGCTGCCAAGGGTGTTGGTAAGTAAAATTCATTTCATAATGATTGACCTCTATAATGATTGCACATAAAAGATTTCAATATTCTTACCAAATTCTTCTATAGCTATCTTAAAGAAGGGAGAAGGCCTTGGAGGAAAGGCCGTTAGTTTGAACAAGCCAAAGGAAAAGCCCGCACCACAAAAGCCAAGAGCTGGTGCTTTCAACCAAAGATTGATCCCACCTAGTGAATTCAGAAGATTCTACGACAGAGGAGATCTCCCAATCGCAATTGAGCACGGTCCTTAAAACAGAATCTACTGGAAAGTTGAAATTTAACAACTAGATTATCATCATTACTTGCCAATCTTCTTCGAGGGTATTAGAGAAAAGCAAGATCCATACAGATTCCTCGCTGTGCAAGGTGTCTTCGATATGCTCGATAAGGGTGGTGCTAAGGTTCTTCCAGTCATTCCACAACTTATCATCCCAATTAAGAGTAAGTGCATATTAAGATAAAGAGTTGCTAAGTTTGTTTTAAAAGCTCTAATGACATTGCTAATGCTTTATTTTAAACCCAAATTTCTAACTCCTATTTTTTCTATAGCTGCCTTAAACACCAGAGACTCAGAAATCATCTCAATTACCTTGAAAATCTTATAAGCTCTCGTTACCTGCTCAGACACCATTGGTGAGGCTCTCGTCCCTTACTACAGACAGATCTTGCCAGTAATGAACCTCTTCAAAATTAAGAACTAGAACTTGGGAGACAAAATCGATTACAGTCAGAGAAAGTCAGCCAACTTGGGTGATCTTATTCAATAAACTCTTGAGATGTTCGAAATTCACGGAGGAGAAGATGCTTTCATCAATATCAAGTATTACAATACGCTTTTCAGATATATTTCAAAACACATCATTATAAATAGAGTGGTATATTTGTTTTTATATTTTCAATATATGATCCCAACTTACGAAAGTTGCGTCCTCAACTGAGTCATTATCAAGGACAAAAGACTCGAGATTATTATTCACAACTTATTGCATTAAATAATTTAAGCATTTTTAAACAAAATTTACAAGACTTATATTCGAATATTCTTATCTCCTTTTATTTCTACTCTTAAACCTAACACAATAATTGTCATATTACGTTGTAAAGATAATAATTTGATTATAGGTTAAGCATAATTTTCCTGCTTTAAGTTTAAGAAGACTTTCAAAGGTCATCATTTCTGATAAATCTATTTCCCTCAGAATGACTTTTAAGAATTCTTTCAAGTAAACTTCTTGAAGAGTGGTACTTCTTGTAAGCCCTTTGATTAAACTCAAAAGTACCCTTGCCAGCTGTGGCTTTAGTATGAGAAGCATTTTTCTTAAGATCTTTGAGCAAGTCTTCATCAGCTGCACCTCCTTTCTTTCTACTGGATGATTTTTCTTCTGGAATTGAAGCTAAAAATGTTTTAACTATAGAAGTTGCATCTTACTTAATTTAGTTGACTTTGATTGACTACCCATTACCTTTGCTTTCTTAGATTCGATTTCCTTTTGCTTTTGTTTCTATAATGATTCAATAAATTAACACATGAATATTAAGCTTTTTTTCTCTTCAAATCTTACAATCATATCTTGGTTATTTGCGAAATCTGTACCATCAAGTGTAGTCAAACTTGGAAGCCATATTTTAACAGTAGCTCTGAATACTTCATACTTCTCCTCAGAGTCGAACATAGGGTTAATTGGATTTTTCATAACATTCAAGTGCTTGACTGATGGGAACTAAATTGAAATATGGTTTAAAATTACATGAATTTTTTAGTCAAATTTTTACCTTTTATTAGATTTAGAATAGGAATGTGTCGAGATCCCTGATAGCATTATAACTTAAACTTAGAGTCTCAAGTTTGCTAAGTGCAGGTAGGGAGAGAATGTTTGTGAAATTATTGTGATCTAAGATTAAAATCTTCAAATTTGGGAATACATCCAAACCTCCAGCGTTACTAAATTAAATCAATGAAAAACATGTTAAAGAGGAATAAAGATTTTTTAGATTTTATTGAGTGAACTTCGATGCATATCCTAATTATTTTGCAAAATATATAGCAATAAAAATGCTTGATATTATATAGATAATTTATTGCATGAATTTGAATTATTTAAAAATACTGCGAACTTACTCTAGTTAATTGTAGGCAAGATCAATTTCAACAATTGAAGTAGCTTTGGTTTGAGCAGCTTAGTTAATTTCTTGACTTTCGCCAATACTTGAGAGATCTTTCTTTCTCTCAATCACTTTTCCATTTGACATCATTTTTATTAGGATTATATTTATTTTGCAAAATTATGTATTATATTCATTATTTTCTAATACTTTAATTCACTCATTTGACTATAATTATTTTTATTAAAAGTAGTCAATATTAGTTTTAAATGTTATTAAATACAAAACTATAAAATATATATTGTTAGATTTATTCTTATTCAAATATATTTAAATATAAAAAACTTATGAAGACCATTTGTAATAGAATTCTTAATTACTTATTTTCTAAATTTATATCAAAGGAATTTCTGAATTTGGTAATTACCCTTTTTTTAATAAATAATTACTTAGACATAATTATAAATTGTAGAAATGTAATTCGAATAGATTTAAACCTGTACAGTAATGATCATTGTATAATATTCTTATTCTATTATGTCATAATTAGTAGTTTTATAATTCAAATTGTAACAATATGCTTCTACTTGATTCTATTGATTATCCCATTATAAATTATTAAAGGCATTTTAATTAAATAGTCTTATATCATTTTATCTAAATTATTATTTTTAGTGAATTAAATATAGTAAATATTCACAATTAATTAACATATAATTTATAATTATATAAAATCTATTCCATTTCATAGATATTTAATTCAAATTACATAATTAAGTATAAACTAGTGATTCTATTTATTCTAGTATTCAATTCATGCATTGATTTATAAACAATTATTTACCGATCAAATTATTCTATGAGAATATTTCCATTTTAATGTATAATTTTTATATTTTCCTAAATTCAATATCAATGTTGATGATGAATTATACCTATTTAAAAGTTAAAATTAAATGAAATACAGATGATCTATCTATTTAAATTCCTACTTATTATTTATAATAAAATTATTTGTCATAATTTATTTATATGAGATTTTTTCAATAATTCATTTTAATATATTAAAATTCTACTTTATATGAATTATCAATGAATCCTTGTGAAAACCCTACAATTTCTTTTTTTTAACGTTATTTCCCTATCTAATTAATTATTATGTAAAGTGTTTTCTTTGGAATATATGAATATAATAATCAAAATTAATTTTTTTACTTTTGTGTTTTTCATGATTCCAGCTATTGTTAAATACATCTATTAAATTCTCAATCATTTTTAATCTTTTAATGTGTTTTAATCATGTTTTTAGAAATAAACTTTGTCCAGTATTGCATAAATATAATAATTTTGTAATTTATAGTTCTTTTCTATGATTAATGTTGATATATTGTTTATGAAACTTGAAATGATAAAAACAAATAATTTAATGCTAAATAAAAAATAATGAAGTCAAAGTTCACAAAATATATATTGCACCTAAGTTTACTCTAGAGGGTGTGAAGTTTTCTTTGATTATTTACTATTATTATAAATATTATTTTATTGCTTTGGCAAATAATTAAAATAAGTTTCAATAATAAAAATAATAAGAATGAATAAACTAAATTACATAAAAGAAAGTTGATAGCAATTAAATTCACAAATTTTCTATAAAATAAAAGCCCAGAAAATCATGATAAATATAATTAGAAAATAAAATTCGTTTTATTAAATAATATTTTTGATTTGAATCTCTTAGAAATATTTAATTAGAGTAATATAATTTTGTCGAATCTTATGTTTTATTCTCTTACTATAGGGAGGTTATTTGTAAAGTAAGTTAATAACCAATTTAATCATTAATATTGTATTGGTGGTTATTTGAGTTCCCTGTAATATTTAAATTTTTGATGCTCCACTCAATTGCAAATTACTTAACTTTTATTAAATCAACTATTTTACTTAATTACTCTCAAGAAAAAAGATAGATAAACTTCTCTTGTTTTTAATTACTTTTTATTATTGCATCATGATTTCAATAAAACCAAATCAACAACTTTTATTTTTAATATTATGATATTTATGCTGAAACTTCTTTTTTCTTACCACTATTATGATTAATTTAATATACCTTACTCTATGTTAAATATAAAGTAATAAGCAGCATTATAATTATATTTTTATGTAAAAATTTAATTAGAATCATATTAAGATTATATACTTAAAAAATTAAAATAAATTTTGATTTTAGTAACATTAATAAGTCTAATATATTATAGGTAAATTATAAAAAAAAGTATTCTATTAATAAAAATATAAAATTAATTACTTATTTATAGTTTTTCTATTCAAATTAAGTTTAATCTATTTTATCCTATTTACAGTATTCCAATTATTTCGTAACTATTTTATTTATGCTTTAGAAAGAAATTTACCATTTTGCTATTAAAGATCATTTCTACTCCCTTCAATAAATACTTGATTAAATTTTTTTTTTGATATTTTTGATATACTTGGAATTTCACTAATATTATAAGCAAAGACCAATTTAATATTGAAGTTAAATATCTTTAAAATCTTGAATCTATTTTTCTTAAATACTTTTTCATTTTGTTGCTCCTTAATTATTAAATTACAACAAATCATTGTTTAGAATTATAAATTGACTGACTTTATCAATAACTATTAGACTTTTTTTCTTAATCAGAATTTATTTCATTATTGAAACTGAATTATAGTGCCCCTTTATTATATTACTTTTTATATTTCTTTTGGAGATGTTTACCCAATTCTTATCATTTTATTTATTGAGTTTTATAATTGATGGATACTATTTTAACCATACACTTAATTAAATTCAGGAATGTTGTTTATACCAATTCTTATTACGATGTAGTTGAACTATCCCTTTCTTAAATTTTATTAATACATTTAAAATTTAAAGAGGAATTTAGTATTTTAGAAATGTATTCCCCTATTAATTTAAGAATTTATTATATATCCTCTCACACAGAGAGTTTAAAATTTATTTGACTAATTAAATATTGTTTACATTTTAATAATTATGATATATTCTTAATTAATTAATTAATTAATTATAAAGATAAAGCCAAGTACACATTTAAATATGTATTTCTTCCAATTAAATTCAATTTTAATCAAATAAAATATTTTATTTTTTATTTTTTAATTAAAATTATGGCAAAGGTAAGGAATAATAGATTCAAAATTATTATATAAAATTTAATTGTTCATTATTATTTATGGAATATTTTATTATTTTTTCTCTTACTTCATCAATTTTTTCTAGGTTAATTTTATATATTTTTGTTTGATAAAAACTTCATTTTAAACTGATTACTTAGTTTAGTATATCTTGAAATAGATTAATCATTAATTTAATTTCATTCTCAATAATAAATTTTACTAAAAGAATTCTTATTTTAAAAATCCTAATTTTATATCTTAATATTTTTAATTTTATTCAATAACATTATAGTGAAACATAAATAACAAGTGAATTTAATATATTATAAATTAAATATTTTACTCAAATATTATTGAACAATTTAATCATTTTCATATTGTTAAAGTTCTAATAATGTTCTTCAACTTCAATGGTTTTTTGAAAAAAATTTAGATATCCAGTTTTATTTATTATTTAATTCACAATAATCTTTTAGTTTATTCTATAATTAATTAAATATATTCCCACCAATATAGCCAAAAGAAAATAAAAATAATTAATTTTTAATATATAATTTAGTATACTTTTAAATTTAAAAATATTATTGACAATAATATTACAAGAAATTTTAATAATTAAATTTAATAGATAAACTAACCCTCTTTGTTTGCTAAATAAATTAATCAAATAAAACTAGCTTATTGATACATAGTGAAATGATTTTAAAGCAAATTATTTTTTAAAATTTTTCAAACTCAATTACAGTTAAAAAAAAATATTCCTAAAATTAATCTTATTTTTTGATTTCTTTATATCTTCAATAAAAATTTTAGTTGGCAAAAAATTAGTAACCATAAAAAGATATATTATTTATGTTTATTTTCCTTAATTTTTTGTAATTCCACATTATGAAATTGACTCGATATAGTACATCCTAAGATAAATAAAGTAAACAAAAACATTTGTGTAAAGTTTAATTGCTAAATTAAATTTTTAAATTATCAACTTTCATTAAAGATTAATAATCTGATTTTAGTTTTACCATACTAATTATCTAATTAATAAAAATTATGCTACCAATATGGCAACAGAGTTTTAAATTTATTCATTTTAAATAACCTTTTAAATCCTAAATTCTTAAATAACAATTTAAAATATCATAATTATAGAATCTCCTTCATTATTTTACTTTTAATTTGCTTGAATATTATTTCTATCAAATCACCATTTATTTTATCTTGTATTATATAATATAATAATTGGGAGGGAGTTATCATTATTAAAAATGATATGTTTATGTTAAAATATGTGTTTGTTTTTAATAAGTGGATTTAGAATTTTTTATAATAAAATTGATTAATATAGGGGAAAAATTATGTTATTCCTTTTTTTATTATGATTTCTTGAATTAAATTATGTGTAAATATTTTTTTGGTTTTTAAAATTGCATTTGCTATATTTATTTGTCAATATTCGTTCTTTTTGTTGAATATTTTTTTAGATTTATTTAAATTTCCATTATTTGTATTTTAAGTTTAAAATATCCAATTTAATACTCATTATCCTTAAAAATAATCATTTTTCTTTTATTTTATTGACTATTATTTATAATTTTTAATTATCACTTCCCATTAATTTGATCTTTATATAAATCAAGAGATCAACCCTTAATTTATTGGATGAATGAAGTGATCCCTTCAGTATATCTTAATCAAACATACCTCTGAAATTTGTAATTAAATATCCTATTTTATCAATTTAATTTAAATATTGAAAATATGTTTATCCCACGAGTAAAGAATACAAAATTCATCCTTATAAAGTTTTTCAATTACAAGCTATTTCTCTTATAATTGTAAATGCTGATGTAAAGATTCTAACAAAACATTATATGATTAATAATCATTATTCATCAAGGTGATATTATTTAAATAAATAAATAATAAATATATTTAATGAATTTTTTTTTCTCAATTAATGGAATTAATTTTAACCTTTTATATTTTTGTCTTTTTATCATAATTTTTTATATGAGTTAAGAATTATATTTAATATGACATAAAAGCATAATGAAATAAAATTAGGATTCAATGCTATTGAAGCAATTTTTATGATCATAGAAGAGGAAGAAAATATGATATTTTTATTTTTTCCTATTTCCTATCTCCATATTTTTAATTGTTTACTTGGAAAAATTACATTTTTTTAGTAATTTTTCATTGAAAAAATAATTATCCTTGATAAATTTTAGAATTTATTAGAATTATTTTTTCTTAAAGTTTAGCTATCTGTTTTAAGCAACACAAAAATTTGATTATTAATAGATTGAAAAAATTTTAATTAAATATGTTTTGTCTACATTAAGAATTTAAAAGTAATTATATTTATCGATTAAAATATAAACTTATAATATTCCTATAAAATGTAATAATCAATCCCACTGTATAAATTTATAAAATATTCTATTTAAATTAGTATTCTAATGAGAGTTTTTCGACAATGCTTAAAATAAAAACTTCCATTTAATGATTTAACCCACAGTATTATATTCATAAATTGAAATTATGAATTTCTATGTAATTAGTTGTGAAATAAACAAAATAGAATAACTTAAATTTTTCCTCAAATTTTAAGTATTTTAAACTACTGTTTTATTGACTCATTGTATAATGAACTTATCTAGTCAATAACAAACCTCTTTTATAATACAAATACTTAAACATAGTATGTTTACGTATTATTTTGATTTTAAATCTAATTCTTGGTGTTTCTTGAACCCTAATTCTTAATATAAAAATCAATTATTATTATTTTAAAAAAATGATTTTTTTTTATGTAGTTTCCATATGTATATTCATTTAAGATCCTATTGTATTTAAGTTTAAAATTTATAATCCCTTAAAAGAGAGAAGTTACTTATGAATTAATATCTTAGTGAATATGATATTTTTTTTCATTTTCCACTAATATAATTATCAATCCACATCAATTACAAAATAAATAATAAAATAAATAATATAAAAAAATAATTTATTAAATATTTTAATGTTTTTAGATTCCCTTTTATAATTGTCAAATTTATAATTTTTTTATTTTACACTTTTAATTATTTCAATATAAAATTCATTGAATACCACCTCATTAAACTCATCAATTACATTATATTAATTAAAATAATATGTTAAAGTTTTCATTTCAAATTTTTTTTAAAATTTGAGTTATTCCAAAAATACTTTAGGAAATTTGTATTAATATATCTTAGTTAATATTAAATTAGAATAATATATAGTATATGTTTAATTAAAAATTACATTAAAAAGACTTCACAATGAATCGAATAAGTTTTGATCTACTATTAATTCAAAATATCAAATGTTATATTCAAACTTTGATCTTCAAATATTATATTCATTTAAAGTTTTCTAATCTTAATTATATTTTAATTATCGGTGGGATTGTTTATCAATAATTACTATTATTAATTCTTATGTAAGCTATAAGACAAGAAATTTGAAAATATACCTTAATATATTTAAAAAACTTGTTATTATATTTTTATTTATTGAGTGACCCGTATAATCGTTAGAAGTTTCGTAAATTATTCTAAGTTTAATAGAGTTTATTTTTAAATATACCATTAACTTCATAAAACTATAAAATCCTGTTTTAAAATATCATTTAAAATTATATTTAGTTGATTGACCCCTTTATTAATTAACAAATCTATTCTAGTTTATAGATTTCTTAAAGTATATTCAAATAAACTGCGTATTCCCCAAATTATTAAGTTGTTTTTATAAGTATATATTTTTTATGAAAAAACAACATTTCTGAATAATAACCCATTTTTAGATTAAATAAAAGCATTTAAATTATCTATCAGAATTAATAACTTAGAAATTATTAGTTTCAATAATTGTCATGAGTTTCTGACTTTATTTAGTTAATATTTATTATAGTTTTGCTATTAATTATTTATTAAATCATCTGAAGGATTTATGTCCCTTTATAATTTCAATGTTTAATTTTAATTAAAGAGAAGGGCGGTTAAATATTTTGATTTAGTATTTTAATTTTAATCTTTTATTACACTTGTTGGAAATAAATTTTCCAAATAATCAATCGACTATAAATAAATATTAACTTGAAATAATTTTTGTAGTTAAAATGCTTTAAATATTTAAATAACTTTTTTTTAATTTAGGAAAAAATTTAGAGAAAATATTTTTTTTTTATAAAAGACTTAACCCTTAATTAAATTATAAAACTAGTGATGTATTTTCCTATATATAGACATTTTATCCAATAAATTTCTTTAAGTTTCATATTTTTTCTCTATAAATATTTTATTTTTAATAAGTAATAATTAGCTAAAAAAATTAAATTAAAATCTATAAGCTATTACTAAAGTATAATAAAAAATATGAAACTTTTAGAACTATTTAAGGAAAAATATAAAATAAATTATAAATAAAATTAAAATTATGAAAACAAATATTTTCCTTATTTAAATGACATATTACTAAAGTCAAATTTATTAATACTTTCTAATATAATTTTATTAGATTTTTTAAGACTTATTTATCCTAAATGATTCTCTATATGCTAGAAATATTTATAACTGAAACTAAGAATTAAATTCCTTTTTTACAAAAATTCATTGCATTTGTTACTTGAAAAGTATTTATTATAAAACGGATAATTTAAAAATAATAAAATTACAATTATAGATAATAATAAAATTCAATTCAATAAATCATACTCATTCAATTTATCAAGATAATTTTACAATTGATATATGAAGTTGTATACAATCAAGTCAATAATGATTGATGTGATGTGATGTACATTTTTAAGTTTATTTATAAAGTTTATACATTGTAATTAAATAGAAATTCAATACATTGTAATTAAATAGAAATTCAATTTATTAAAAACTAATATTTCTTTACAAATTTCTTAAATAAAAAAAGGATTAAATATCTTAAACCATAATATTTTTAATTGACTGTAATACTGAGATTATGAAATAATGCTTGAGATATAAACCCCAATACGTAAACCCCAATACGTATGTACACATAGAATTTGTAAGTTGATAAAAAGTTTTAAGTATATCGATAAATAAGGAAATTTAAAAGGACAGAATTTAACTTAATTTGAGAGAGCCGATCTCGAGAATGCAAAAAGAAGGGTTGGCATTATCACAGCTCGTACAAAGTTTGAATATGATTTTATTTATATGATTAGCATAGTGTGATTTTTAATTTTAAGTTCATAGCAACTATAAATCCAGTAGGTTGTCGGGGCCGTTCTTGAGATTTTTTAAGAATGGTATACTATTATACTGGCCGGACCCCTATAATCCAGCGTGTTGGCTTAAGCCAAAGGCCATTTTTCAGGGTCAAAACTGGCGACTCGATTTTTCGATTTTGGGTGCCATTAACTTCTAGATATTCCCGTCTTCACATTTCTACTGGCCATTATTCAGTTATGGTAAGGCAAAGGTTTGAATTTTGAAAGTTACCGCGGATTTCGACATTTTTTCAAAAAGCCAATTTTGGCTTTGGCCCATCTTGAAAAATCAAAAAAATTATCATAGCTCTTCAACCACCCGCCTCCTTGCAACTCTAAGCTACTCGATTAATTAGTTATAGTGAATACTTATTATTTGAATTGGTTTGGCTATGAGATTTCAATAAATCCGGAGGATATAAGCAAAAAAGTGATTTTTTATATAGTTAAGGATCAATAATCCAGTCGAAATTTTAATAATCCAGCTGTTTAATACTAAAATCCAATCGAATTAATCATTAAAATTAAGCATAAATCAGATGAATCCAGTCACTGGATTTTAGAATAACTCTGAAATCGACCTTCACTAACTTTTAAATCCGAGTGCTGGTAAGCTTAAATTCTCAATATTATCTTCTATTTAGAAGGTATAAATGATTTACAAGTGCCAAGAAAGGCACCCGATCAAGATAACTTGCCTTTGATTTTTAAAAATAATATAGTCGATTCAATTTTTGATGATCCAGGTAAAATTAAGGGTATTAAATCTGAGTATTAAAATGCTCAAGATAGTGCTAAAATCAATCGAGCTAAGGAATTTCTGCACTAAACAACTATAATTTGAAGTTGCTGCTCCTGCAGCCGGATTTTGCAGGTTATAATAAAACTTTTGATTATAAGTAGTTTGTGAGAAAGTACCTAAATAATAATAAACCAAATTAGTTGAAGCACAGCTATTAAAGTAAATCTTTAATTTCAGAGCCTCGTGAAGTTACTGCAGCCTACGATTAAATCAAGGAGAGTGATTTCACAACAAACATAAGCTTTGCAAGCGATTAAAAACAAAATAAAGAACCCTTACCTCAAATTTTTATTAACTATGGCTCGATCATTGGCCACGAAATTCTCATAAAACATTTCGAAAGTTTCAAAAATTCTAAATATTATGAGAGGTCTTGCATTCTGCAAGATATAGTTACTAGAAACACTTAATCACTTTTTTCATTCCTCAGTAATTTTGAGAACGCTAATGAAGAATAAATGCAATACAACTTGTTTTCATTGCTGGTGGATTTAATTCAATGCAATAATAATATAGATCAAGATTCGAAGCCACGTATCATTTTAGCTGCCCTTGGTTATTATATGGGTGAAAGAATAACAGTCGAAGATGAATTAATTCAAGAATCAATCTTGTTATTAATACGCTCACCTAATACAAGACAGGCTCTAGGTTTAGCAAACTATGTATTCTTTAATAGCGTAGCAGCTTTCACAAAGCAGCTTGCTTAGGTGCATAAATTAGATTCTACTCACCCTAATATTTTACAATTAATGGGTTAAACTTGGTCAGTATTTGAAATCGATTCTTAGGTTAAAAAACTAATACCCTTTTCATTCTTTATTTTGAATGTGCCTTTCATTACTCTACTCAGGCAAGACGGCGACATGCACTTAATCAGAGATATTCCTGTTGAATATACAGAATACTTTGTTAAAATTTGTGCTATATGTTGTTCTCCAACAGTTGATTTACTCAAAGAGTATATTTAAATTACCAGGGCTACTTTCTTACAGAAGTAAGAAGTTATTGATTCAAACACTATGGTATACTTTATGAAAGGCCTTGCATAAAGATTGTAGAGCAGAGACGTGCAGTGGGTTGGCAAGATTTCTCAAATCTAGAAGCTTCAGCAGTAAATAATAGAAGCTTAAATTGAAAAGAATGTAAGTCTTAGCAACAATATTATTGAGAATTGTCTTAATGGAGATAGTTCTGAAATTCAAAGAATCTTAAACTTACCACGAAATATGGAAGCATTCTCTGATAAAACAATCGAAGACTTACTTTAACTCTTTGAGAATGCAAATATCTTTCATTAATTAGCTACAGACTTCAATTAAAAGCTTCAAAATGAAAGATTAAGTGTGAGTGCTGACTTAGAAAAGTTACAGCAAAATCTTGGCTTTAAATTATACAGTTCTCAAATTTTGTGCATTAATTATATTTGTGAAAACCTGCAAGCAAACCATTTAATACATTTTGGTATTGGAAATGGAAAGACCTTAATTTGTATTGCGTTAGCCATTCTTATAGCTCTTAAAACCAAGCTATCCGTAATCATAGTTGGCAAGAATGAACACTTAGTGCAGAGAGATTTCAATAAATTTCAAAAAGTTATTAGTGCAATGAAACTTGATTCAAACTTTAATTTCTTCGCAAAAAGTGCAGGTATTTATTTTTTCACTCAACCCCAACTCAAGAAATAAATGAAGGTAGCTAAATTCATGAGTGTGTGGTAAGAGAGTATCGTTCTTGTTGATGAATACGACTGGATTTTATTCGATGGCTCCAGTGAAAACATTGTAAACTAGCTAAATTTTTACAAGCAAGCAAAAAGTATTATTGGATTTTCAGGAAGCCATCTTTCTCAAAGTGAAGAGAACTGTCTTAATTTAGCTTTTCATAGCAACACCTGTGGTATTCCCTACTCTTGACAAATTGTAAGGAGATAAGAAAACTTAGATGGCTGACTTGCTAATAAGTTCAAATCAAGGAGATTACTTACAAAAAATCAAGGAAATCATAAAGGATTAAGTAGCTATTTCACCAGTTTTAATTGTTGCTTCAACAAATTATAGCGCTATTGAAAAAGGGTTTTTAAAATACTAACTTTGATTTCAAAAGTTTCAGCCACTCCTAAGCTGCTGCAATTGAATCTGCGATTGAAGGCAGGTATTTATTGAGGAATGCAAGCAAAATTATGGTGTTTACTTGCTTAACGAATCACAGGGAAGAGGAACTGACATTTAAACAAATGATGAAATCGATTAAAATGGAGGTTCATATTTAATTATTGCTGATGTTTTTTCAAAACGATCAGAAGAATAAATTATTGGTAGAATTGGCAGACTTAACACTAAAGGCAAGTGGTAACGAGTATTATATAGATACGCTTCTAAAGATAGTGAAGAGCAGCTAATAATATAAGAACAGAGAGAAATCGAACTTATTCTTGATCGCAAGCATAATTAAGTATAATCAATTTTGTAAAATCGATTAGAAGAAATGGAAAACTTTCTTTAATAAAATAAGGTGCCTTAAGAATCAATTTCTGCAGAACTTTCAAACGATTAGGAGCAAGATAAGATTGTTAAAGAAATCGTTGATCATATTGTTGCTCTAACTGAGAAAGCTTACAGTGAAGCAACCAACCCAGCTGAAGAAGTGAAGCAAGAAAATCTTGAAGAAGAAAAAGAACCTTAATAAGTTTTAGAATAAGCTGAATAAAGTAAGTTGGGTTTTTATTAACCTTCTCTCATAGAACTTATTGAAGAGAAGATGAGTTAAAATCCTTTGCTGTAAGATAAACCATTCGACAAGATATAGTAATTGGTGCAGAATAACTTAAAGCGGTAGTACCATGAAATTACTAAGGCTCAAAGCAGAGAGAGATCCAAAAGTAAAGGTAGCAAGAAAAGTAATAATAAGAGAGAAATGAAAAATTAACAAAAGCTTGAATTTATCAAAGAATAAAATAAGACTTGAAATCTTAATACTCGTCGCAGTGCTAGAGATAAATCATTCACTTGCACTTATACAGAGCTGCCAGAGAGTGAAGAGACAATGCAAAGTTGGTTGAAGGCAGCTTCTAGTGAGAGAAAGCACTTTAAAAGCGACATAAACCACAGAAATCCAGAGAGAAAACCAAGATTAAGAATATGAGATTTATCTTAATTTTTTAAAGAAATTCACCATATTCAAGTCTTTGCTATTAATAGCATATAGAGAATCGTGGAGGAATAGAAGCAGCAGCACTCATTGTCTCATGTTTGGAGATTGATTTTGCATGTTCTACAGGTTACCATCTTGCATAAACTGCTCTTTCATCTTGCGTAAGTCAAGCAACTCACTTTCCATATTATCATGTTATTGCTTCAACTTTTTAGTTTACTGCAAGAATTCTTGCTTATCTTATTTCAAAGCATCTTCATAATCCTTTACCTCCTCTAACTATTCACGGGTTCTCTTTCTTTTAGATGAATCCTTAACGAGATTCACAGCCTTACCTCGCTCAGCTACACAAGAAATTAAGAGAGAGTAAACTTACTGCTAAAGTTAAGGCATCTGCTGAGAGCGTCCACGAACTCGGGTCTCATTTCTATAACGAGATCTCTATTTTACTCTAGCTTTTCTCTTCGTTAGAGCATTGCATCATGAATCATCTGGGAGACACCGTCGGTGTCTAGGGTGAAGAGCAAGTCGCAGATCCATTATCTGTCAAGGTGGACCCAATCTCGTTCTTCAGGCAAGTATTGCAGCAGTCTTGAAGACCTTCTTGCATAATCGAGAAAGTCTTGAACTGTAAGTCCATCGATTTGAGGCACTGCTGACACTTTAACTGCGTCTCTTCTTACGTACTATATTAACAGTTACAGGGTTAAGCTAGGGGTTACGTCTTTCTCTGCTCTTATGATTTACTTAAGGAAATAAATGTTGGTGGAGTCCGCTTTTGGTAAGAAAGCGTGGCAGTCTTGGGCAAGAAAGTTGTATAGCTCTTTCTTACTTTTGCACTTCTGGGCGAGTTCTGAAACATTGATACCAGTAAGTTATTATTGGTTCATTAAACTTTAAACTTAAGGTGCCTTAAACCATTTTATATAGGCAAATTTTGATTCAGGAAGACACTACCGTTAATAAAAATCAGAGAGTGCTTTTCATAATAATGAAATCGTACCAGCACGATCCAATTTCCGCTAGCGGAATTCCTACCAGCCACAAACGGAATTCAGAATACACAAATTCTAAATAACTGGCATTTATTGATTCAAGATTCATGATGAAATGTCAAGCTTTATAGAATAAAGATCTTAAATATTTAGGTAAATTTTATAGACTAAATAATTTATTTTACCTCTATTTTTCACAATCTATAAGATTAAAATTCTCTTAATTATGCAGATATAATTATAAAATATTATAGCGTTAATAAATTAATGAATTTCAACACATATATTACCCATCCTTAGTAAGTATACATTTATGCTTCCTGATTAATTGATCTAATAAATATTTGTTCTAAGATTTAATTGTTAATATCTACCAATATAGCTTATTCACTTAAGTCAAATTAACTCAATGTATACTTAATTATCTTAGAATTTAGCAATATAAACTCCATAGTTAAGATTTCTAAACATTAATGTTAAATATATTAAAGAGACAAGCCTATAAGAAGCTTGTTACTAACTATAGTTCTTAATAATGCCTTTAAAATAGATAAAGATAGAAAATTAAATTTATTTTAAAAACTTGTAAATGTTTTATTATAGAATCTTTGCAAATTAATTTTGTGAAATTTTAATACAAACTTATGTGCAATAGTTTTGCATTAGCTACAATCAAATTATAGGTCAAAGTATTGAAATAAGTCGAAGAATTAAATTAAGAATAAAGAAGGAGCTTATTATTATATTGAATTGGCAAGGAAATTAATTTTAAATAAGTTGGTTTAATATAATCTCAATCTCAATTTTATATTGAGAAATCAAATGAAAATAAAACTTTGATTGATTTTAAACTTTGAATATTCAATAAAGGAACCTGGAAGTTTTACTTTTATACAATGTTAATTAGTTCACCATTAAAGTCTGATATATTTAATCATATTAATATAGCTTTTTTATTTAAATTAAATAAATTGATCCTTAATTTATGAAGTAAATAAATTTGTCATTTAGTACTTAATTTAAATAATTAATTTGACTTAGCTTATTTGATTTCTTTAAAATTAAGATAATTATTAAGGCATTATTTACCCTATTACTTATAACTATTCTTAAAGCTTTTGAATATTCATTTTGACTCCTGCCACTTATTTTGTAATTGCTATACTTAAATAAAATGATAATTACAGTATTTTTCTTATTTTCATTTAAATATAATGTTTCCTAATAAAGTTATTTGTTGAAGTAAATTTAAGTAAAATAATTTCAGTATTTGAATAAGTTAATATAAATCAATTAAGTTTAATTTAAATAAATTCCTTACTATTGTTAATAACCCTTAACTGCTAAAACAATTTAAATAAATTTAAGCAAGTCAATCATTAACTTTAATAGTAAACAAAGAGTGAATTATCCTTATATTCACAGTTTAATTTAATTTTAATTTCTAAATAATAATTTTGCTAATGGGCTTAATTTAATTTAATCTTTAATTTTGTTTAAAAATGAAAAGGCATAATTCTATTTATACACTAAATTTTTGACTATACTCCTAAATTAGCTTTATTATAAATATTATATGATAAATGAGTAAAAATTTTCATAATTATTAATTGTCTTATCAATATATCTCAATAAATTACAAAGTTAAGTTAGGTTGAATTCAAAATTAATATGTTAACTATATCCTAATTCTACAGTTATAATACCATTTTTAATTTAAAGTTATCTAAAATTATTTTAATTGTTTAAGGTATATATTCAGTTATAACTCTATAAAAATTTCATTTATACGTGTATTATTGTTTTATGAGTGTAAAGGGGTTTTGTTCAAAATTTTCTATGCAACTATATAAAAGTTTGCTCATAAAAATTATTAAAAATAGGGGGTAATATTGCTGATTTTTAGACAAATATAATAAAAAATGGATTTTATTTATATATAAAGAATTAAAAATATTCATTGTGATAGTAATTAATATTAAATATTTTACTATTAATTGTTGGTAATATAATCATAAAATACAATTTATTTAGTTATTTAAGAGGTTTTTAAAGTAATTTTAATTATTTATAGAAAAAATAAGCTATATCTTACAATAAAAATATAAAATATTTGTAAAAAGTATACTTTATCAATAAAAATAAGTAAATTTATTAGAATAAATTAAAATAAATAGTAAAATAGATTAAAAAAACTAAGTTTATGGAGAAATTATTTTAATAAAAATAAAAAAATAAACAATTTTCAAAGCTAAAATTACTAATATTTGTTATTTTAGTAAGGTTCTAATAATTTTTCCTCAAAATTTGGTCAAATTTCAAATTGATGATTACTTTTAAACTTTCAAAAAATGTAAAAATAACTTATAAGGGAAATTATAAAAATTAAATCTATAATATTTTTTTATGTTTATTTAGGAAGTTATGTAAAATAACTGTGTTGATCCAACTACTTGTACACCTTTGAATGCATGTATTTATTGTACTCTTATTCATTAATAATAAGATTCGTTAACTAAGGCAACTTTAGCCTAATAAAGTAATCAGTAACCACCAAATCTTTCAGTCAATGGATTTTCCTAAGTTGGAAATAGGCAAAATTAAAACCCTAGCTCTGGTTAAAATCAAAATAATGTTGCCAGTTAACCTGGTAGTTAACCAAATAACAATTAGAATTAACCTTCTTAACCTCAACCTAAGCTGTAAAACTAGCAAAATTTAAATAACCAAGCTCCTTAGTTGCCAAATAGATCTGGTTAAAATAATTAAAATTAAGCCAACTAAAATGTTAATTAAATCATAAGATTTAAACTAGATTTAGACTCAAGTCACAAATATTCTATAAGTAAATAACAGCAAATGATGCCTTACCTATATTCACTTTGTTATCAAAATATGTTTACAAATGTTGTTAAGTATTCAGAACATCTAGTTCAAGAAGAATTTTATGAGCCATTAACTTAAAGCAAAACATTATAAATGAACCATAACCACTTAGAACCAATTCCTCCACTTTAAATGAAATACCCTAAAAAAATTTTCCAATTCTTTCACTGCTTAAATATAATGATGGGGAACACTTTTTTTATCTGTCACCAACAAGCAATTTAATATGCTTTAATAAATATAAGAAAAGTAGGATATATAGAAAAAGCGCTCTGTAAAAATAAGATGTTTGACATCGATAACTTTATTGGAGGATTTCGTACTTTAGACTGCAAAAATTACAAGTTGAGAAACTTTGACAACAAAACTTTCAATTAGATTATGAACAAAAACCTTTTAAAAGGTGAGATTTTAAAATATTTAGACACATAAAACACAACTCCAATATTAGTATAAGTTATAGACGGTGACAATGAAGATTATTTAGTGATCAAAAGAATCAATAAGTTTTGGTTTTATTTCAATTAGAAAGGTTAGATTTTCTAAATCTGTGATAACGTTAGTTATTAAATCCCTGATTTGCAATCTTAAATTGAACAAATAGACTAGAAATATTCGTAATCCAGAATTTTGGTTCTCTTAATGGTTTTTACAAATTAACAAAGTTTCAAGAGAAAGATAGAAAATTGGACAAAGTCTTGTTCAAAATGTTATAGCAAATTTATGAGAGAAGAACTTATTAAGAAGTTGAAGAATTTTGGAATGAACTTGCCATATTTTCACATTAATCGTTACACAAAAATCAACTGAACCCCCAAAGATTCTTACTTCCAGAGCTTAAGAATAATTATTCCAACACTTATTCGTACTAGAATACCTAAAATCAAATGAAATAAGTGAAAAAAAGAACCAAAAAAGCTGCATAGAAATAGAATTATGTAACCCCCAACTCATAATAATACCCAGCTAGTGTTGCCCCTGACAAAAACCAAACTGCAATCATGACTAGAAATCAATTGAAAACCCTTGGTAAGAGAGGTAGAGGCAGAGGCAGAAGAAGATGAACCTATAATATAATAATTAATTAAATATAAATATGCTAGACCGACAGTGCTAGTAATGATTTCTACTTAATTTTCTTTAATAATCAAAAATTAAAAACAAATTTTACTCTATATTTAATTATTTATTTGATAAATTTATTTAGATTTATTCCCAAAAGCCTTTAATATAAATCGTATTGAAGTAATTTTTATTATGAATTAATTTAATATTATATTATTCATAATAATGAACAATTAATGCAATAAAGTTGGAGATATTTTGAATAAATATTAGGCTAAAAAGATAAAAAAAATCTCTACAGTAATATTAGTAACTGATGGGAATATTGAAACAAAATAAATATATTTAACGCAATTATATTAAAAATCCTTACTAAATTACTTGAAAGAAAGAAATTAAATACTTTGATTTAAGTAGAAAATAATTTAAAATGAAATATAAATACTTACTCATATTTTATTAATATTGAATTTATTTTAGGGTATTAATTAAAATGTCTGGTTGATTTTTTCGCATAATTTTTAGCCTAAATAAATAAAGAAAGTAAGCAAATATTTTTGCAAATAAGTACCAATATAAATTAAATTGAGCATTTGCACACTATAAAAATAGTGTATATAAGCACCTTAAAGAGTGCCATAGTGAAATTAAAGTGAATTAATATAAGTGCACTAAAATAACCTTTGTTACACTAGCTTAATTTAAATGCTATTCCAGTGTAACAAACATCCTTAATAATAAATAGTGCAATTTTGAGAGCAAAAAATATAAAAAACATGCATTTACATAAATTTAAAGACACGGAAATGTAGAACTCGAGTTGCTCTTCAAAGTGCACACAAAGCGCAGGGAAGTTAGTGGAGTGGGTGCGAGGTGCGTTGCTAATAAAGAAAGTGCGATAGCCATCGCAGAATTATCACTTTTTGATTACCATTATTAGTTTAATTATTAAAGTAGTAATTATTAATTAATTAAATTCAAACTTAATTAAAATGTAGAGGTAAAACCGCCCTCCCTCACAAATAGTGTGAACGGTAAAACTTCGCCCCTATTCGGTCAACAGGGTACAAACCCCATATATTCTTGATCAGCATGTCAAACTCTATAAGACTGGTAAGTATGGCCTCAAATAAAATCATGAAATTTTTCCAATTTTCACCGTACTTGCATTCTCGAGATCGGCTACCTCAAACTAAGTTAAATTCTGTCCTTTTAAATTTCCTTATTTATCGATATACTTAAAACTTTTTATCAACTTACAAATTCTATGTGTACATACGTATTGGGGTTTATGTATTGGTGGTTTATATATATATATATATATATAGAGGCCCTTAATCAAAAAATAGAAAGCTACCAAATTATTAAGCGTGATTTGATTAAATTTTATTTATCCTAATCTCCTTAAATTTTAATAATTTTGCCTTCGGTCCACTGTTCACATGATCAGTTCAGATAACCAAGTCTCACCAACTATCATCAACTTCCTCTCCCCATCGCCAGTCGAGCTCAACCTGCGGATGCTGCCGCCCAACCTTCGGGCCCTCCTCGTGCCAACCCACATACCAGAACCTGACATTTTTAGAATTAGACTAAGATGCTTAATGGACAATATAACCGTTGAGAAGAGATGTGAGAAAGACATAATCGACTTGATTTCAATCATCTTTGGCGACGACGTTACTACCTATTACCAGGAGATGGTGGACACGATAATACAGCAACATACTACAGTACGCAAGCTGACCTTTGTGGAAGATGATGCCAATTAGATTAAGATCGAGACAGAGGAGACGATGGAGGCCACTATTTGAGATGCTACAAACGATCAAAGAGATGGAGACGCGCACAAGGCTAGATGTGGGGGCCCTATACAGTACTAAAAGAGAAATACTTTAATGGCAGTTGAAGAAGACACA